>CM032061.1:9129662-9372303 GCA_018831715.1 Matsumurasca onukii | reverse complement strand
ACATTGGCGCACAATTCAATTAGGCTCCCAATATACAATTTTTTTCTTTTCAGAACATATAAAATAACTGATGAAGTACAGACTTTTATATTCATGTTTGAAGTAATAACAATGAATAACAAGAATAACCATGTCTAAGAAACACAGTGATGGAACTTGATGATGAATTTGAACATGAACATAATTTAATGGTTATTGGGTAAAGTATATAATAAGAAGTTGTGTAAATCTATGGTTTTCTACACCTGTACAGACATGGTGTTATGGTACAAGTTTGCCATAGTAAAATCACAGGATTGTAGCTACTTTATTGTTGCTAGGTTAGGCTGAAAGAAATCCATAAACTGATTTTACACAATCATTGTGACATTGTGTATTTTGTACAAATAAGATATAACTTGTTCTAGGTGAAATTAAAATATGTGAGGTAAGTATCAGCTCAATATTTAAAAGTTTATAGAAACTACAACTTTAATCAGTAAATAAAAATCACACCTATATATAGCTATTAATGTATGTACAATTATTACATTTGAAAACATATAAAGTACCATTAGTATTTAAATAAGTTGGTTGAATAAAATTTGTATACAAATTATTGATATTAGTACCTGTTAACTAAGCAGAGGCAAAGTTAACATAAAACGTTAGCTGTGATGGTCTAGCTCTTCTACTAATACATTTTCTATTCCTGCATTAAGGAAATCATTTTATTGTTTATACTGAAAGCAATTTTTGCACAAAAGTATACATTTCAGAAACATCTCATTGCAAATAACTTTACCTAAAACAAAATCCTAAGAGTGTCAATGAACTGTTTTGAATGAGTACGATTGGTCTAATAATAACCAGTTGTTGTAAACTCAATTCACTTCGTACCAGAAGCGACTGGAAAACCTTCTACCTCTGCCGTTCAAGTGGTTGCATTGCCGCCGCGAGAGCGTCGATCAAACTTATACATTCATTTGCATTGGAATTGATTCTCTGCCTCTTTATATTCCTCTGTGTTCAGTTCTGCTGCTTGATCCAGTGTATGACTGTCGCGATTTCTTCAAGAACATTTTGAAGACGATTTAATCCCATTTACTTGTGAGGGTGTTTTCAATATAACAACGAAGACAGGAAAACTGTCCCACTAACGGTCATCTGACCTCACACCTTTACACTCATTGGGCACTTCAACAGCAGTTTTATCGCACAAATGACAGTTTCTGAACTGTACATGACTAATACTTGAGCAACTAAAAGAGAATTCGGAAAAAAAGACTTCGACGTGTCTCAGGGCAAACCGTGGACATTTTAAACATCGTTAGAAATGATGAATCATGTAGTCATGATAAGGTATTATTTCCAAGATGGTATTGACGAAAACAAACATTTGACTTACTTTCTAAAATTTACGTATTGTAATAAAACAAGTGATGAAACACTTTAATTTTACTTATAAATGTTTTCCTGTTTTATGATTTTAAATACAAAAAATCAACCTACTATAGTTTTGTTCACCTAGTTTCCAGTCAGCTAATTTAGTCCCCTGACTTATCTGGCAAAAGAAATATTGCACATTCAGTACTAGTTTCGGCGTCTTTACGGGTTCTTTCAATAGCATGAACGCATCATGCTTATGCTATCATGTGCACCGGTTTTGCATACCATATTTTAACCAGAATCAACATTATTTTATTTTTGAAGAACAACAAGTTCTAATTGACTTTGTTCAATCGTTCCAATCAGTAGGTCATATATTCGCATTTAACGACATTCCACTTCGTAGTAGATGAAAGTTTCTCAAACCATACAGCCACCTTCACACGGTCAGCAGTGTGAGATGAACAAACTAGAGGATAGTAACAATAACCTCGCAAACCCATAAAGAGAATGGCCAGCAATGGACAATGATTGAATGGTGGCCGAGGGCTGAGGATGTACTGCTACACTAGCAGTGTTGGGGTCGTGTGAATCAGATCGGTCTCCATTGCACCGCGGGCTGTACTGCGCCTACACCAATACATTAACCCAGTGTAATGACATCTACATCACACAACACTTCATTACTGTCCTTAGTCCCGACTCTATTGCTTGGAGGACGTAGACCAACCTCAGAATACGTTCAATTCTTTTGTTCATGTTTATTAAATTCTATGTGGAATGATTTGTATTTATTCGCTAGTTCGCAAATTAACTTTTCGTTGACGATTTGAACAATAGTAAACAAACCACAAAGATATTTGAGAGGGGACTATGATTGTATACCATAATGCACACAAAAAGTAGTTAAATAAATTTGTGGAACCCACGGCCAGGATGAGTATGATAATTATTGTGTGATCACAGGCAATGATAGAGAGAAAAATCCAGCACTGCACATTCACTAAATCCAAAGTTTCAGGCCGAAATTAATCAAATATATGTCTAACCTTTTTAGTTATTTTATAATAAAAACTAGGTAGTTTAACTCATCATACTATATTTTATAAGGAACCCGGCCAAGAAGATCTTAATGAGGAATGATTTTGTTTGATTTTAATCTGCAAAAACAGGAAACATTTGCCGAATTTCTTTAGAGAAATCAAAGCCAGCATGCGTCTTAGAGTTAATCTAACGAGCGACATGTCGACTCGAAAGTGTTGACTATAAAACATGTCTCAGTCTAATGAACGAGCAACGAGCTTTACGTGGCGCGGGCTGAGATAATATCTTTACTACTGGCCCCTCATCTACAGACTGGCCATTACCTGTTCAACTGCCTCTTGATGAACAGAACAGGTGATCAATCTCCACTCCACAAGGTTTAGTCAGAGCTTGTTACACTATTTTTGCCGATTTTGATAATTGTTGATAGTTGGGTTTGGATAATTGTTGAATTGGTTTCAGACCAATTACTCGTATAACGCCTACTAGTCCGGCTGCTATACGAGTATATCACAATTTTGCCGAATTCTTATACTTTGATTTGAGACACCGACCACTCTCAGAAAATATTTTGATGTAACTTGTAAGGTGAATATGAGATGCATAGTGAAAGTGTTTTATGAATGATTCCCAGAATAAGTCAATAATTAATACTGTATTTCAATGCACAATGGAATGGACTAACGGCTTAACGTGACTTCAAAACCACGAGAGTATTAGTTTGATAAGACATGACATTTGGTATACGACGAAGGCGCCCATAGGATATCTTCCAGGGGCTAACATACCGGAAGATCTGGGGGCATGGAAAACTCCCCATGAAGGGGAGGGGTGCCAGGCTCTCCCCGGAAAAACTTAAAAATATATAACCTATGAATCACGTCTATGTGCGTTCTGGAAGAGAAATGTACCATACCTATAAATATTACACATTTCGATCGTGATTTTGTAGTACTAACTTGAAAATAAGTTGATAACTCATCAATATGACAAGCGACGATGCTCTCTTGTCTTGATCTTAAAACTATAACATTAACCACAAGTTTTGAAAACAAAAGGTTTAAATGGAAAATTCTAAAGCCTTTTGTATCTCCCTATACATCACAGTGGTACTTGTACTCAACCACCTACCATACCAATGAGAATGCAAAAAAATACATTTACTTGAAATTAGATAAAAAATAATAATATTACTAATATACTGTTCTAAAACATATATTTTTAAATTTTGCTTTATTGTGAAACATTAAAAATAATGCTTCTTAAAAGCCAAGGTACTGTAAATCATTCTTCTTGGCTCCCTGCCCCCGAGTATAGGTTCCATGTACTATTATAGGAACGTTTTGTAAAGTAATTTGATCAAATGGTTCATTTTTAATTTGGCCTATTTTGGAAATGTTGGATATTCAAAATGACGACTATTGATTGATATAAAGACCAGAATGAGATGGACATGGCTTTGTTATTTTTTGATATATTTCACCTCTGTTTGCTGCAAACTCTTTAGTTTGTGTGCACAGTGCAGATGATATCACATACCACATAATGTGATTCTGCACACGCTATACCGAACATAGACTGAAATGTTCAAATACACATTTAATTTTAACTAAATAAACGTTTTATATACACGTTTGTGTTGATATACTGCAGCACTAATGGCTCCAGAGAAAACTGTCCACATTTTAGTACAATAACATATTTTGCCAATCTTAAAATTTCCATGCGAGTGCAACGCTGTCATGCATCTCTTCACTGCCTCATTTAAAAAAAGGATGTTTTGGTTGAGTTAAAACTCCAATAATGTACCTGACACACCAATAACCTGCCTTACTTTAGCTACCCCACTGCAGAAATAAACATTCTAGGAATGACAAATTTAAAGGAAAGCCTGGCTAACTTCCAAAACAAAACCAAACACCTCTAAATTTATTTCAGATACGTTCAAATTACACCCTATATAAAACGGTCGACATCTCAAGTATGAAAATAATTATACAGGCTTTGTTGAAAACCCAGTCCACATGCAGTCGGAGGTTGATAGGTCAAATTCATCACGATACTACATGCAACAAGCAGTTAAAGAGAAGCTCAAATATTATAATCCTAGTCTTGATCACGTCAGAGTTTAGTGTAAATAACAGGTCTGGGTGGTCACAGCTTCCAGGCTTGTTATGTAAATCCGGCTGAAGAATCAATTTGTCAACGGGAGCGTGCGTGCGTGCGTGCATGTCATGTGCCACGAAGTTAACCAGTAGAAGGAGGATTCAACAAACACGTCAGCAGAGCAGCTGATGTTTGCCATTTCAGTTAATCAGCTGATTGCACGCCCAAAGGCGGTTATTTGTGAGAAATCTTTGTTGTTCCTCAATATATACCAGAATTTGGATTGTCGTATTGACGCCGAGATGTGAATCTACATTGGATTGAAAAGTGTAAACTCCGAGGCCGAAATCTGAGACATCAGCAAGCCTACACTAAACGCTTGAGGAGTACCACAATCGGCCTCACCGTTTGTCAATCTACACTAAAACTTGGATCTTCGTGTAGACGTCGAGGCTGAAGAAATACAAATCTACACCAAAAGTCTGTATTGTCGGCCTCGGCGTAAGCCAGCTTACACTTAGGGTCATATCACAAAGCATCATAAGTATCAAAAGTATTCTAGATGAATTGTGTCACAGTAATTTTATATTTGAGTTTCAAAGTAACCTTTTCAAAAACTCATTACAGTAGTAGGAAACTTTTCATTTAATCAATGTAAATGTCAAGCATTTGCCCATTCATAGACTTAGTATATGTAGCGTACCCTAGTATAAATGTGTCTTTTCGATTTAGATTTATTTAGCCTAAGACAAGTTCGTTTATAAATGAGATTTCTAACCTAAAAAGTACACATAACAAACAAAAATCAAACCATTAATAATAAAATACGTTAAGTGATGTATCATTCTCACATTGTTTAATATATTGAAACTGCTTCACGGAACCGAGGGACACATGTCGTCGTCCTCCTTTAATACATGAGAAGTTCTATCAAAATCGATTCTGTCCAATTATCTCAGGTGATTTCGATGTGTTTTGGACCACCCAAGATTCCTTTGAATGGCTGCTTTTGACTGTATAATCAGAATTAGCATAGATATCCTGATCCTACATGTACTATTATAGTTTCATTCAACTTTATTATACTAACGGCACATTAGTATTTGTTTCACTCATTGATTTTGATGAATGATTATTTAGCTCATAGGTATGCAATATAGAACGTTTTACTACCTGAATTGGGAATTTAACTCGCGGAAATCATGTTACATCATATTCTTTGTAATTAAATAACAAAATATTTTATTACATGAATTTAATGACAAAGTTCACTTTTCAATGAGGAAACATATACTCCCTCGATAGTTCCAAGTCTGTAGTACAGTTCTTTTGAAAAACTATTTAAGTTTTGGTGTCATATGGGATACATATTATTTTTATGAAACTATAAAACTAATGTTTGATTTGTTTGAAGTTTTAGCTGAGAACAGACAAGTCTGGTTTGGTTTGACAATAGGTGTTGACGGTAAAAATACCACTTATTAGAGCATGCTATGACAACACTAGGGCTATATAAACTAGGGGTTTTAGGATATTTAGAAACACGCTATTATTGATGTGTTTTGTTTGTTATTTCTACTTAGTTTTTATCTATTGTTAGCCTTATATTTGGTATTTATAGACCTACTAAAAACGTTGATACCTCGAAAAAATATTTTGTAACATCTCAATCTACGAGATTCGACCATTTCTCATAACTTGAAACACAATTTTGAGAAAACAATATTGCTGGACTTTGGTGCAGTTCTGAATATTATAAACTCTATCCCGAACATGTGTGTTACTAAGTTCTCTGGTTGCGTCGCCCCTCCACGTAGTGTTAATATATGTTGTTTGCCGTATATATTTAGCTGTATATTGTTGTTGATTGTTGTGTTTGCGCCGCGCATGCGCAGACCACGTGTGCGCACACTGATAACAGTTATCACGCTGCGAGAGAGTCTGTGTTTGTAAACATTGCTGAACCCGTCGCTTGACCCTCCGCACGTAGGAGTAACACTTTAATATTATATACGTCCAACAATAAAACTTACTAGCTACTCATAACGATGATTCATGCCGTTAACTTTAAAGACTTACATCTCTGTACGAAGTCTGTCTTTAGCGTTCTTGGATTAAAACCTTTAGATGTGGTCTTTGAAGATATCAGAAATATATTTACTGATTACTCCGGTGGTTTGCTCTACAGATTGTGAAGCAAACAGCTTTACGTAGAATTTGAAATGTTATCCCGGCAATTGTGTGCTTTCTCTCACAAAAATTATAGAGTCACAAAGAACTCATTTTTGTGTACTTAAATTAACATAATGATAAGCATAGAAACAAACTCAATGAAATAGCTACTGTCCCTGTGACATAAAGATCATCAGAATGATATTTTTCTCTCCAGAGCTTAAAAGATTATTAAAACAAACCTTTATTTCTTTAGGAGCAAAACAACGTGTGCTAGTAAGTGAAGTGTAAAAAGCATCCATTTGATTAACACACAAGTGAAAGAACGATATCGCCGAAATGATTATAAATCGTTTACTATGACCAGGTCATGGGGATTTTAATTTCTTTGCCAAGAGATTCGTGATGTTAGAATTAGGTACATTTTAGTAACCAATTATAAAGTTTAACGGCACAATTAATCAAAGTCCAGTGAACATTTTGGAAATAGTATCTCTGCGGGCGGCAGTCAACACTCTCCGCAAACCCGGACAAACCCAGTGGGCCAGAAAACAGCAGAAACAGTTTAAAATGTTAATTAGTTTTCCAAGTGCAACTGGGTCAGCCACAAAACGCCGGATCTTTGTAGAACAGACTTTAAAACATCAGAATAATATAGGTTTATATTAGTAAAACTATAAAAACTACATTACTTGTGAAGAAAAACAGAGCACTGGTTACAATTGTTATTTATTTCGGATCAAATTTTGTTGACCTTCAGGAAATGAAATTTATTTGAACGTACGTGAAAACAGGACCTGCTGTGAACAGTATTATGTCACACTAATGTGTAAATGTTGTTTATATACTTACATTCCTATTTTGTTAAAATGCACTAGGAATCCTGCAAAAGAACCTTTTATGGGGTCCCTCCTTTTCGTTCACAGAAGAAAATTACCTACTGACAGATGCGTAGATATCTCATTTAACATATGATGTAGTCGTACTTAGCTGCGTAAAACTATCTACCCATGTTTCTTCTTATAAATAATCTGTTTAAAAGTCCCGATCTCATTAAAACGTTCAATATTACACAATAGACAAACATTTGGGATAACTGCACTTTTGAAAGAGTTAAAGGGATTTTTCATTTTGGAACTACTGATGGTATTGCACAATGGTCTCACAGTGACTTGAGATTTGAAAATCACAACTTTTGGACATTGTGTTGCAGAGTCTAATATTTTGAGTATTAGACAAAATAAAATTGTCAAAATAACTGTGAGACAATGCTACAATACCAGTTACAGGTAAATGCACGTTTTATGTGAGTAGTGACAGGCGGTTCTCGCGCTAGCTGCTTGACAGAGAACCTCTCATCAGCTGTGGCCAGATAAGGAACTGGGGTGACTGTCGCAACACACCTGGCCACGGAGAAATCTATTTTATAACCCTGTAAAGTCACAACTTTGGCGCCCGAGACGTGTGCCAATTCGAAATTGGTCTTTGATGTATCCTTAATTAATTAGTCAAAGTGTTAGCCACGATATCTACTGTGGAGGAACGTTTGATATGTAGATACACAGGGTGTCTCGTAAACCAGCCCAAACTTGTATAGACGCGCTGCTGATAAATATCCTAGTTCAACTAATTTAGTTTTTGTGTTTCCTTAACTTTCTTTAAATCTAAAGGTTTTCATTCGTGTTTGTAGTACCGTACTGATCCATAAAGTTTATTAATACAACTTTTTTACTTTATTTAATTGATAAAAGTAGGGTGAGTGTATACACATGTACAGAGTTGGGTTCCACAGTGTGATTTGAAGGCGGAAAGTTGTGTTTTCGGCCAAGTTTGGCAGAAAACTGGCAATTGACCGATAACTTTGGCTGCAAATCTATGATTATTAATTTGATAAGCTTCCATAGATAGTACCTATTAAACTAGTTATTGCTGCATCTATTTTCATTGATGAATTTCAGCTTTTTTGTTTGTTCTGCAAGTTTTGAAGTATCCAATGTTAATTCGTTTATTTTAATTTTATGCTGTTGTGTTGCGGAAAATAGTTTGCCTCCTATCGTTGGTTATGTGTTTTGGAGGTTGCTAAGTTCTCTAACATAATAACGTCTTCGAGTACTAGCACTTTCCACCATAAGTGCGAAATGTAACATTTCTGAAGAAAAATATATATATATATTTATATTTTATTGGCATTTATTTTGTTTACTTTGTTTACTTTTAACTCAAACTCTGCTAAAATATATACACACTCACTCTGAAATTATATTTGTTCACCTATTTATAGCTTAACTTTCAGTTCTGGTCAGTATTATTATGAAATAGTTAAACAATTTTAAATTATGCGCTAGTACCAAAGCTCAGTATTTAAATTTAGCCACCACATCAACTTAGTTAGATGGGAGAACCTACCACGAGCTTTGATTGGCCCATCGGTACTTCCCGGTATAGACACTAAATTTTGACTTGTTCG
This sequence comes from Matsumurasca onukii, assembly GCA_018831715.1. NCBI lineage: Eukaryota > Metazoa > Arthropoda > Insecta > Hemiptera > Cicadellidae > Matsumurasca > Matsumurasca onukii. The sequence goes on along the minus strand of CM032061.1, from coordinate 9,363,146 downwards.
TTTAGATTATTCCCGAGGCCCTCAAGACTGCAACCTGAAAGTGCGTGTCGTTACCTAATTCTTCTACAAACTCTTTTTATTAATCGAGCGTGATAACTTCAATGTGTCGGCCGACACTGGCGCGTAGTTCGCGGCGTGAACACCATACTAGTAGTCATCTCCCAATGGGGTTCATCTACCTTTCTGGACCACAAAGAGATATCCTTTGTACCACCCGCTATAGAGTCCACACTCAATTATCTCACGGTAGGCCTACATAAGCTCAATATTATACTTTTACAAGTTGAATTGATACAAGCTTCAAGTGACATACGCTTGAAGCCCAAAGTTTCAGTCAAGACACCAGCTCTAATGTAAACAAATTTAAAATTTCTACTCATGAAAATCGTAAACACTATCCTGATCCACACGAGTTGCAAACTCGAGCAACGTGTCTCCACTATGACCAATGTCAACGGCAGTAACGGTGCTGTCAAAGCTGCCGCGAGCTGCCCCGGGCTTGATCGTGTCACTACTTGAGCTGGCTTGTTGAGCGTATAATGCACAGCCTACAGCACACACTCACCCTGTGTACAATGTACGTGCTCTTCGTGTTTCGAGTAAAGTGCTTTTTACACTGTGCTGAATATGGATCATTCGATCACTGTACATGTTATAAAAGGCCAACCGTAAGCCAGACATTTTCACGTAGTTTGCCTACGACGCCAGCAGGAGCCCCACTAGATGTGTTTGTTTTTAACAGCTGGTAGTTATTAAAACAAACTCTATCCATGATACCGACGGAGTGCGGGCAAGAAGAAGGTTTCCTGAAATTTGATCTTAAAACGTATACAGGTTCAGGATAAATTCATAATACGATTGGCTAAAACTGAACTGTACATAATTTGTAAGCTGCCAAACAACACTGAAAATTTTACAAATTTTCAAGCTAAAACTAATTCAAGTTTGAACAATAATTAAAGGTTTAAACTAATTACTAGCGGCTACATTAGCAAGAAAGGACGTTTAGTGGAAATTCGTACAGATTGTTGCGTTCAGCCGTTGAACCCTCCTGATAAAAACATAATGATCTAAAAGTATCAACCGAAACGCTCATCACACTTATTGCTTTCAGGTGATGAGTGTTCATTGCCGTAAACAATATTATCAAAGAAAAGTTGTTATGAACTCTTAATGGATTAAGTGAAGGCTAGAGATCATGTTGGTTAAAGATTTCAGTGTTTTGTACCAATGTCGAGGGCGGTTAGAAAGACGGTGGAAGTGTTGTACGAGTATAACAGTTGCGTTTGAAGATACAACTCTCCATTGCGTAACAGGAAAAACATGCCGAGCTAAATTAAGCAAATTGAATTGAAAATTAATGAACCCGCTAAAACCTACTTAAACACTTAATTTCTCACAGTTTGTGAGGACAATTCATCATGTGATCACGTCATGTAGGTGAAGGCAATCAATCCTATGTTCAGATGCAGTGAGTTGCACAGGACAGACAATGCACAATGCACTTGTCCTAGGTCACAGGTCACGTGATTCGTCACCCTTCATCGACACCTGTCTGTCTCTGGCCGCCTGATAATATCTCAGACCATGGCCTCAAATCATGCGCTGTAGTCGTGTCATTAGTGAACTCCTAACAATGGTCAGGTATGCGCCGGAGAAGGTAATTTCCTGGCATTTTACGCTGCATAGTTGTTAAGTGGTGGATTATTTTCTAGACGTCTTAACAAATTCAGGTTTTTATTCGCTAATTCAGCTAGAATCTGCGCGAGCGCCAAGCACGCTCGACAGAAATGCCACCCAAGAATGAAATTCCTCACACATTTCGAACGTTCCTTTCGTTTTCATTCGATTGATTTCGTCTCAGGTTCCAATAGAATCTTCGACTCGTAAAATGTAAATGAGTCTTCTGTCGTAAAGGAGTGAGTGATAAAAAGGTTTTACAACATTGTAGCTCCTACGCGAGAGTAGATTTATGGGGATGGTTCGACAGGATGGTACTCCGGATGGTTTTATTCGCGTGTCACTTCTTGTTAGCAGCCATCCAACACTCTTGACACACTGTTACCGTTGATTTGTTGTTTTGAGTAAGGTTAACTATCTACCTCTACACCGATCTCACCAAGGCAACCTACATTGCAATGTACTGGCGGTTTAGCTGCATGCTTGGCGCGTGACTTAGCTATACGAGAAATCCATCTGACAACATATAAAACATAATTAGTTTTATTGAATTTTATGTTCTGTACGTTTAGGCAACTATCTAATTTTGGTATCAAATTTCTTTCCGGTTGAGTCATTCGCTGTAATGTCAAAACCTTACAAACACAAAATATAACAATAGCTCTTTTAAATACAATTCTTCGTTTGAAATTAGTTATTGACGATGGTACAATTTCTCAGGTTAAAATATTATCATGGACGTTTTCCATCGTTTTCTGAGTGAACAAAAAGTACACGACTTTTTCGAATCTGTACTCTGACTGATTCATTCATCAAAGCTCTAAAGAATTTCCCTTCCATTGCGTGTGCATAAATAGGTACTTTTGTGTTCTCCGTTACAATTGGTCAGTCTGATTCACGGCTGTGATTGATCGGCCACTGCTCTGAGCCAGCCAGTGGGGCTGTCAGGCAGTAAGTCAGTGTGCAGCTGTCACTGGCCGTGGACGTGCTTGATTTCTCTATTTGGTTTTGAATTACATAGCGTTTTTGTACATGTTGTATTGTTTTCCAGGCTAGCTGTTATAAAATTAACAATTTTAACAGGAAGGGGGGAACATTTCTTTGGTGGTGAGCCACTGGTCAGCTTGCTTGCTTTGATTACTTTCAGGCTAGTAAATTTCCTAATGTATTGTTTTATGTTGCACCTGGAGACGAAGTCAGATTCCATATCCAAAACGTCGTGTACATTTTGTTCATTTAAAAGTTATGGAAAACGTCCGTTGTAATTCCTTAACCTCAGGAATTTTAAATACAATTTTAAAGAAAACCCAAGGTTGCATTAGGATACTTACTGAATTAAGCGAGAGTAGAGAAAAACGGGTGGGTGGGAAAGGGTTGTTCACTGTATAAAAGGTAGAGTTAAAGATGAAATTTTACAAATTTATCAGTATTGTAACCTTCAGTATTTTTCAAAGTTGTTTCAGGTAAAGATCTCGGAACAAAGTTGATGTCTTTAATACTATTGATGGGGTTCACATTCAGCGTGTACGTAGGTTGGTATCCCAAAGAAACCCTAAACTATACTATTTTAAGTACAGGGTTATTTTGATTTAGTTAAATGGTTTTTAAAACGTTCAGCCTCTCTGTACCAGTTTAAAGAGTTGTTGCAACCGTGATGCTTCTACTAACCTGAATACCGGCGGGTTTCATCAGATCAAGTAATGCATAAGTTTATTAGCGGGTAGAGAGGCAATCATTGCTGGCAATACGATTTGTGGCGCAATCACTCGAGTAATCTTCTTCACAGGTCGATCAGTCGCTCAGTATGTGATCGATTAGAAGCTCAATGATAAACAAATTTCACCCATCACGTCTAAATGTATGGCACTTCAAATGTGAGGTATGGGAAAGGAAGTCAGTGGTGCAATGCAAGATGATTGTATTACAGGATGTATATGTTAGGACGACGATGTGTGAACGCACGTCGAAGCGCGTGGAGACCACAGAGAAGAGGTTTAATACTGACGCTTGAGTCTTAACAATTTTATTTATTATTTTAAGTCATAGATTGTGTGACATATAAACTTAAGACATTCTTAAGCATGAGTAGTAAATGGTTTTATTCACATAATTAGGCTTATTTGATAATACATTTAAATACCGTATGTGAAAAGGCATGATGAGCAAACAATTTTTGAATTGTCTTTTATTAATAGTAGCTATTATTATGTTCTTTTATGACACATCCTTTTTGTAGTACTAATATCTCTAGATATGTATTCTTAAAAAAATAAGCACGTGGTTCACCATATCATACACGTTTTGTACTACAACACTATGTTTTCAAAAAAATATATATATATATATATATATCAATAACGAGGTGTGTTCAGTAATTTTAGCCAGTAATAATATACTCATCACTGTCTATCCACGTCCATAATGACTTAAAATACGTGAAATAGTAAGAGCGATTTTACAAGGTGCAATAACTTCAACTTAGGCGTACCAACGGGCTGGCGAAAAGCCGGTCGTCTTTATTTATAAAAAGCAGCGTCTGTGTTGGCGTCCAGCCCAGGAACGCTTGGGTGCCTTGGTCCGGGAGAGTGAGCTCAAATATTTATTCCTGTAGGTTTAGATTTTATAAATTTATTCCAAAAGTACCGTACTGTTACGACTGTTACTGGTTCCAAATGAATGATTATAAAAAGCACAGTTTCTATAATGGAGGCAGTATGGTCGCAGTTCCACGGTTTTCTAACGAATTGGCAATTATAAGCGGACAACCACAACTTCTTGCTCAATGCATTTTTAGTTTGAGGTTATGTTGGCTTTTGTGGTAACAATGTTTTGTGCTCTTCATTCTATACAAACTGAAAAGCACCGTCACAATATCAGGTATTGTTTATTTTACAGTCTCTAGATAGTTCTAATGTAGTTTATAGTAGTTTAACTTTAATACTTTAACGTTATACATTTTATTTTATTTTCTTATTACATCAATGTAACAATTAATAATTATAATATTTGGTTAGCAAAAGTGGGTCAAGTAGTAATACTTCAGATCATACATACAATTAATATTTCAATTAAACTAATATTACATTTCTCCGCTATTTAAGTTTGTTTATTTGCAGTTTTGGACAGTACAATGCCCCGAACCAAACGAATCTGAAGCATGAAATACCTGGATTTTTCGTCCGAAAAACTAGAAGAATGTCTGAGCGCAATTAAATCTGGGGAAATGTCTCAGCGAAATGCAGCGGAGTTCTATAAAATTAGTAGATCCACTTAAGAAGGTTAAAAGAAAGATTGTAGCAGTCCTACACCCATACATGAAACAAGAAGAATTAGAAGTCTATAAAAAATTGTGGTTTGGATGAGTTAGATTTCAGATGCATTGTAAAATGTTATTTAGATAAGCAAGGAAAGTAGAGGGACAAATTTAAATAATATGCCAGGACGTTTGGAAGACAACCAGAACATGTTGATTTGCTAATAACATTCATTAGAGAAATTATCACGTGAACAAACCATATTGATGTCAATTTGTAGCGAGTAACACATGGAAAACATTCAACTATGAAATCAGCGTCAGATGACTGGTAAAGCAATTAGGCTGCAAATACCGAACGAGTGGATCAAATTCCCGTCAAATACTTTGTAATGTTTGCGGGAACTGATGCATTTGTCTATCCCTCTTATGTAATTTATCGAAGATCATTTTGGAAATTATGAAAACGGACCACCTACAGGTATTGACATTTGGATTGATACAACTTTTGAAGGGTTTTAGCTCAACTTCTTCCCTATGAAACAGCAAGGGGAAAAGTACTGATGGGGGCAATTTACTCTCATCTGAGGCAGTGCTTTCAAACTGTGTGAAGAAAACGACATAAGTTCGGTTTGTCTCCCACCAAATCGATACTAACCCAGCCTTGATCGTAAGCTTATGCCATGAAGGCGGGAGGCAGGTTTACATGGAAACAATCAGAAGCTGGTAAGAACGCTGGATGTTTGCCAAAGGATCAGTTTCCAATGCTTCTCAAAACCGTGCTAGAAGAACTGGGACTTAGCTTAGAAAAAAACATCAAAGCTGGATTCAAGAAAACAGGCATATTTCCTTCAAACAAAGAGGAAGTTCTTTCTCGTTTGCCACAGCAAGATAAATCAACCCTCATTTAGTTGTTAAATGTTTTAAAACTCACTTGAAAATAAAAAGACGAATTGCAACCAAAAGCCAAGAAAAAGAAACTAGATGTTCCACCAGGCAAAAGCGTCCGATCATCTGACCTGGAGTTAACTATGAAAGAGCCAGAGCCGTTAACTCTTGGAAAATGCATGAAGAAGTCGAACAAATGTAAATAACTCCTAAAACAAATTGAGAGGAAAGAAGGGAGATCAATCGTCGTGTTCAACATCTGAAGATGAAGAAGCATTCAGTATCGAGACTTTAGAATCTAGTTGACATGTGAAAAGCGATGTGCGAGCAAATCAAAGTTCAAACTTTGAATTTCAGTCGGGCAATCTTATGTTCGTTCAATCATCCATCAAGTGGTATTGGACATATACACTTTAAAAGGTTCAGTAAAAGAGGGAAACTTTGTTTTAGTGTCATGGAACAATGCGTTGTATCCAGGAATGATAACTAAATCACGATGATGGTCTACGTTATGTATGGAGCCATCTAGCAATCCAAGTGGAGAGTGGACAATATTTTATAAGTGGTGTATTAAATAATTCAACATTCTGTACTGGAACAAGGGTCAGTTCTTATTATATATTAACACCAATATAATAGCCATTAAAATGTAAACCATGAGAAACCCTTTTCTTGTACGTAAATTTAACCGTACGTTATTATGTAGCTAAGTGTATAATTAAAATTATTTGTTTAATATATACTCGTCTTTTGATTTTTAAAAGCTGGTCCCTGTTAGTCCATCCCTCATAACAATGTGATTTATGTAAAGGACGTGGCCAAGTAACCCCAAGTAGTACTTCATAATAAAAAATAAAAAAAAATATATATACATTCAATATTCCAATAAAAAATATTATTAGGCATATTATTTATTTTTAGTATTATATGTATATGAACACATAATTAGCATTTAGTTAAGTATTTGTTACTAAATAATGTGTACAAGTAACAAATACTTACTTAGCAGTCTATTAGAAGTTGAATTAAATTTATCGTTTCTTTATATTACATTTTATTTATAATGTTATTATGTTACAATGTCAATGTTTTGATATTAATTAGATACGGTATTTATTAATATGTAGAAGAAAAATAGTGTTTCGTACATGTAATTTAATTGGTTTTATAAAAAAAGTGATTTAGTATTTAAACATAATAGTGCCACCAACCTAAAGACTAATGAAAGTCAATTAAATTTTACGTATGTAACAATATTGTACGTGATATAAGCAAAATCAATAAAGAGTTTGAATTTAATTGGAAAATTTTTTCAATTACATCAATATTGAAATAAGTACTGTTTCGATGTTTTGCAGTATCATTAACATGTACAATAGCTTTAAGTATACTGTTAAGTACATTACATACACAAATTGATACAAAAGCGATATTATAATAAATATCAATTAGAGTCTAACGCTATTCTGACATGCATTTAAAACTGAAACGCCTTTGGGATTGGCAAGGTGAGCAAGTGCGGCAAGTGCGGCGAGTGGTGCGGTGTGCGGCCGCGGCGAGTTGACGATTGGAAGCCTGTGAGATAATTGCGACTGAACCTTGCTAATCTGTGACATGGCTGAGATGTGCGGTTATCTGTGGACGGTGACGAATCTGCGACAACTGACCCCTGCCCCATGCAACTATATGCACTTCAGCGTCTGCATCACGTCATTATAGAACCCTTTGTGTTGTATGTGTGCTACAACTGTAATCTCTGTGTCAATAACGTTATACTAATATACACTTTGCTATCAAGCCACGATTGCGAGGCGTGGATGGTCAAGTGTTAATGTCAGTATTTTATTGGTTTGTAATCTTATTAATTTTTATTTAACCGATTAAAACAATTGAATTGTTCTTGATTGATATGATAGTTTGATAATTAGTACAACAAATTGACTCTTAAAATATTAATAAATTATTATTGTTGTTCACGTTGGAAGTACACAGTCTTAGAAAGTTGAGTTCTTTTTCGCTCTGACTTGCTTCTTATTTTAATGATTCTTCTTTCAAATCAAGCTACATCTCCCGTAAGTAACTTCCTAAATCAAACCCTTTTGTCTAAATGTGCTTCCATCATAAATGTCTGTTTGCATGATACCTGCACTTTCAAGTCTTTAACTGCTGCGTAGAAGATCACTGTGACAATATTTACTATAATACAAAACATTGTCGAGTTTTGAGCAATTTTAAATTAAAACCACAGTTTATTTAGGCAATGATGAACTTAAAATTAGAATGAAATTGTTAAAGTAGGCCTTTGGTCAGGTTATAAGAAGTGTAAACGTACATTCTGAAACTTCAGTATAAGAGCAAGGATACATTATTTCTCGTTGCCATACGTTCGTTATACGCTCAATTGATCATTGTATTGAGACATTGTAAAACTTAGTAAGTAGTAATACGAAAACAACTGAGATCTTTTCGAAAGATATTAAAGAATCTCCCACAGAAACACCCCTGTAAATCACTAAATTATTTGAGATACCGACCACTCATGAGGGTATTTTCAAATATGTGAAAGATGAGTGTGATGAGTGGTAGTATGTAATGAGTTTGAGGTGTAGTCTTGTTATAAAGTTAGGCCACTTTCCTTAGAGCGGGTCATTAATTATACCAAAATTACCAATCGAAATACAAGGACAAGTAAAAAATAAACGACAAGTAAAAGGAAAACTATGATATTGGCTCGAGAAAGATGCCGATATTCATGAGGCGTGTGAGCCAAGCTGTAAGTCCATGCAGGCCGAGGTACAGAAGCGAGGATTCAGTACGTGAACCATTACTGAATTAGAGAAGCGCATTTGTTGATTGGCAGTAATCAAAGCTAGCAGGATCCAAATGTGATCTACCGGGCGCCGTGGGAACTGTTCTTGGAATTTCCGCATTCAAGTAAACGTTGGTGCACAGTCTTCGAACACTCATCTGGATAATTTCTTCTAAGCCTTTAAAATGATGAAGCAGTAAATTGAAAGGGAGTAAATGAATCCATAACTTATTTTAGGATGTAACGTTGTATAATATTTGAACTAAATGGGAGACAATAAGAGCTTCTGAGTTGAAAGTGGGTATACGGTGGATGCGAGGAATGTTGCTCGGGCGATGAATGGTGCAAATCAAATCATTTAGTGCGTATAAACATAAACATGTTTTTGTCATTCTGCTCTGAAAACAGCTGCTTTAGACACAATTATTATTGACAGTGCTAAAGTGTCACTTTTAACCAGGTAAATAAAGTATTGTTTTGATTTTTGTTATGTTTTTTTATTGTTGTTATATTGTAAGTATTGTTTGTTATTTTTAAGATCTTTTTGTGGCATGGGCGTCAGCTGGTTCAACGAGTTTGTTTTGAAATTTAACACTGACGTATAGTAAATCAGTGTAACAGCTGTTTCTTCAAAACATTATAATTCAAACTCCTTGGTTCAAAAATATTTCTATAAGAAGAAATTTGATTACACTTTTATGTCGTTTAAGAATTGGCCATAATCTTTCCAATCAACATTTGTATAGAATCAAAATTTTACCGAGTCCAAATTGTGAATGTGCTGAAGAAGAATCTGCATCTCCTGATCACTTAATATTTGCCTGCAAATTGTACGAAATGTCCCGAAATTCCCTCTACAACACACTAACGAATCTCCATATTCAACTACCAACACAAATTTCAACCTTACTACATAATCAAGACCATAAAGTTTGCTGCAGAATTTGTCATCAGAGAAAATATAAAATTATAAGTGATATAAGAATAATTGTTTGATTTATCTAAATTTTTGTAAGCTGGCTTGTCTTGATGTTGTATCTAAAGCGATAATAAAGATAAAAACTGCTGAGCTCAAAACAATGTTTACTTAATTAATTGTTTATAATATTAAAACCTTTAGTTACATTTATTTCTCATTATTATTTGCATCAAGACAAAAAATATTGTTCATCACTCTGCCCGAAAGTGTCTTTTTGACCCTCGGTCATTTACGGTCATTAACTCATGTCTATTTAGGACCTAGTGATGAAATATACTATATGGCAATCGTCAAGCAGAAGAAAAAGCCAACATCAAGCCTTGGTCCACTACGTTAAAATCCCATTCAAACATACAAAGTTATATTAATTCGAAAATTCTCAGTTATTCCGAATCATTCCACTCTTGCCCTAGTGTCAGTCAGTCAGTTATGTGGTCTTCCTGAGTGAGCAACTTGTCTGTACTGAAAAACTAACCCGAAATCAACGCATTTCATAAAGTCTTGGACTTTTAATCGTATTGATAGTTTGTTGACAAATTAAACTTCCGCTTGGGATTCCTAACGTGTATGCAGATTTCATTGTTAGCCGGATACATGAAAAGAACTTATAAGTGTATGTATGAGTAGTATTGTTTAAGATTGTTAGCACGTAAGATTGTTTTTCAGGTTAAGTGTAAGAGAGGACTTGCTAGTCCTAACTTCGCCTAATAAAGCCATGATTCGTTCAACCATTCATACGGAATTGTGTTGCAAAGTACACGCAAAAACTGTGTAAAATTAGTATATACACAGTCAATAACACACCAACCCAAACACTGTCAAGACATGATACAGTTGTGTAAGCTGAATTCGAAAACGTGGGCTGTAAACAAACAGGCACTAATTAAAACTATCGAATCATAACTATAACTTGAAAAAGGAAAGTTACTATTCCAACATTTGTCATAACCGTGTAATTAAATTCATCATCACATAATTTTGAACGACTCAGCCCAATCTTAATTTGAGAGTTCAATCAGGAGAAGGAAATTGTACATTAAAGTCAAGTACGCTCTCAAAGTGATTAGGACCTGGATTGGCCATCGGATTCCGAATTGATTTCGGGTTGCCGTGAACGGTTAAAGATTTACGCTATGATTACAGAGGGTCCTCGCTTCCAGGAAACTCTGACCTTAATCTGTGTGTCGAGCCACATATCATGCAACTTTAGGGGAAAGTGCCATTTATTATTGTGACTGAAAATTGGCCTTGAACCAACATTTATTGAGCGGCTAAATGACTTGTTAATTTGTTCAGGGTCTCGTTTCATGATTTATATAAATGTTTTAATTAATTGCCATTAGTTATACTATAACTAGACCTCTCTTCGAAATGAACAGTTTTCAAAGTAACAAAATAGAACAACTGTAATTGTATTAGAATGGGATTTTTTTAAGTTCATAAGACTCAATTAGCAAGGGTAGATAATTAAACAGTAATTCCCAAATTCAAACGAATTCAAGATCTGTTGCACTCTGAGGTTTAAAACAATAAAAATAATAACCAGGCCGACACGCAGCTAAATGCTAAAGCGCCACTGGCATGAGTGAATCGAATTTCCTATCTTTAATTTGTTACTCTAATTCGGTCCTCTCATAGCCTCGCGGCCTTCGGCCTCAGTCTTACGAATGTTTAATGGAGATTATACATTATATGAAAGGAAAGAAAATTTATAATTTCAATATTATCGGACTTCCCATAATCCACTGTTATAGTGAAAAATCAATTTTGTGCCACTGTTTTGAAACAACTCAATAGATTTTCATTTCTTTTGGTATATTGATGTATAATAACAAAATCTATAATTATTTATTTTATTAAAATGAGACAAAGTGTACTGTTTCCATAATTCATGATCTCATTAAACTCCCTTTTTTATGAAAAATACCCCTTCCCCCCAAAAGGCGGGTTCCGTAGTCCGATTTAGCTGGTAGATATACTTACCCTTGGTCCAATTATTGTTGCATAAAGTATACAAAAAAGGAATAATTGATGTTTTAAGTAAGGTTGATTATAGGTTATTATGTTCAGGACCTTTATGTTCATATAGTTTAATTTGGTATCAATTTGTTAGAACTTATTTAAATTTTAGATACTAGTTAAAAATGTACTACAGTAGCTTTTGTATTTCATGAAATGTTTTGCCATTTCGCCCTCTCCAGATTTGTATAGCCTGCAACAAATTTAAATGATTTCTTTTAGTGTTTTGTGACTACCTAAAAGTAAGATGGCAACACATTATGGTACGTCTTAAAGTTGTAAGTAGAGACACGTATGAATGGGTAGAGGAGAGCCTAGCCGAGTTGCTATATATACGTACAGTATGTGGTTTGTGTAGATATGAGTTGTGCAGTAGCCGGGCCTGCGTGTGTGTGTGTGTGCGTGCGGGGGGCGGAGGTATACCGGGCTTGATTACAGGGGTCCAGGCTGTTATTACATGTGGACATCAAACAGTGGACCTCCCTCTAACCCCCCTCCTCCTCCTAAGTGATAAAGTGCCAAGCGCCAACGTCTTCATTATCCAGTTTCGGTCCAGCCGGCCTCGTTTTGAATGGCCCATCAATGAAATTGGTCCTTATAGTAATTTAATTAAAGGAAGTACTCTTGTGAATTAACGAATGAAGAAATAAATTGCCGTTTTAACCAATATGTACGTATATATGGACCGTTATTATGGACCGTAATGTATGTATTGTATATCGCCCGTTAAGGACTTCCTTTGGAATTTCTTCAAATCTTCTGGAATCTTCTTCTTCTTCCTCTTGGATTTTCTTCTGTTAGAGCAATTCGAGGCTCTAACAAGTAGAGTTTGGATGTACTCAAGAAAAAGTACGTATGAGAAGTGCGTGTAAAGTTGCGGTAGGCTAAATATTCATGGTTTGATTTATAGGTTTACTCAACGATTTGCAAAACTTGAATGCACTAATGTTTGCACATGGCACGAGCAAGTGTCCGAAGAGAGGAAAACCACCACTAGGAAGCTTTAAAATATGTTTTACAGCCTCGGCCGGTTGTATAGTAGTCACCTGTTACTGCTGGCGCGAGTTACGCGCGACTGTGGGACGCTCGTAAACTCGTGATCTGATTGGACGGCGAGCACGCAGATAAAAGTACACGAAGAATACACACGCTCTAACTGGGAGCCTTATCCTATAGTTTATGTGAGTGCCTCTGCACTGTTGACAATATTGTTATTATTTAGTTATGCAAGTATTCTAAGCTTTTTAAATGATTCTTATTCATATTGTAATCGAGTTCGCTAATTTATAGAACTACCACCCACAGTGCTACTTGTAATTGTATATTAATAATACGTTAATAAATGTAGCTTAAACGTAAGAGTTGTAGTTTTAAATGTGGGTTTTACCAATGAATGTGCCAAGGTACTAGATTTTATATTGAACACTCACGTCATCAAGGTGAAAAAGCTGCGTTGGAATTATTTTATTGAAACAAGTCGGAATAGCATTTGTGATTTCCAGACAACTCAGCTGCTGCTTAACCCATATATGCCCAGAACTTTTTAGTTTATGCCGTGACTTATGCCTTTTGACTTATGCCGTGACCAACTCTCTTATTGGGAACGTAATAAACACAAAAACAACAAAACGTGTCCTTCTCCTCTATACAAAGCAAAAGTAGCAAAACAGGTGATTTGAGCAATCCGTATTAAACTCTCTTACGCCGTCAACTTCCACCCGTGCCGGTCACCGTTTATTTAAGGAGGGCCCTCCCCATCACTAAACCACGGTGGTTTAATAAAGGATTGCTCCCGCTGCAGTTAATTTTGAATATAAAAAAAATAAATTTGTACGTTGGATCGTTAATGGGCATATGTGGGTTAACTTGAGAGCTAGAGAGAAAAACAATAAAAGAAAATAATAAAACTTCATACAACAATTCACCTGTTTCATTTATTTATTTACTTTTTAAGTTTAAAGAATTAGAACCTTTTGGTTCAGAAATCTAATAGCGTTTCTATTTCTAAAATCAGGGTATTTACGTAAGAATTGAATAACTTTTATTGTTGTTTTATGTGATGAAGTCGGCGAATACAGGGTGTTTCAAAATGAAGGAGCAGATTTAATATCATTACTACTGACGAATTATATTCGATAATGTGATTTTGACCACATGTAGTACGGCATAATCGAAGCCTTAGCCTATTCTTTGCCTTACGAGAGACGAAGTAAGTGGATTGATGGAGTCCACTGCTTCCGTCATCCGTATCCTAAGTTCTTGGTTGGTAGCGGGTAAAGGCTAGACATAAACCATGTATTTTACGAAACTCCAAAGATAAAAATCACATGGCATTAGGTCCGGTGACCTGGGGAGGTAATGCCAAAAATGAGATCTTCTCCTCTTTGTGCCATCCATTGGTTTGGAAGTGTTGTTGAAGAACGTTTGAACTTGTCATATTGTTGTAACTTGTTATATCTCTTTGATTGTTGTACCATTCATAAAATTTGTTTGTTGAGGTGGTTGTATAACACATCTTCAGCGAATCCTTCATTGCACTTGAACTATTAATTCGCATTTAGCAAACTCTTAAACACAAAAGGACTTTTCTTGAGGAGTCGACATTTTCTATTGACTTGAGTGTATTGAAAATAAACATACTACACACTATCAGCTAATACAATAATGAGAATTCATTCTTTGATCTATCTAGAGATAAAACTCATTCTTGGCTCATAAATAGTTTTTGCTTTATACGTACAATGAAGTGCTCTTTATTTTTGAAACAATCTGTTTATGCGTACAATAATGCCTCGATATAAACATATACTATAACTTTTGTTACCCATCGCACGATCACCCAAGTAACAGTATTGTTTTAGAGAAAAATAGAATACTTTAATTTTAATAGTTTATTGGTGGTTTGCAGGATGTTGTTTGGTGTTTTGTAAACTAACCAATAATTTAGTTTCATACTGTTCAACAGTTTTACGTTAAAACAGCATACAGTACAAACAAAATGTTTTGATTTGTGTCCCGGATATTACAAGAACTGTGGGTCGGTCAATTTACATCTCATTACAGCGCCACTAGAGTACGATAACAGATAAGAGACGGCTACTTAACCCTAGACTTAACTTGATACCAAGTCACTTTATTCAATAAACTACTTTGGCACTGTATCTAACCTTCCGAGAGTTTCATTTTCATCTTAATACCATAGAGACAAATTGTAGAGAAGAAAGATCCGCTCTACTGGTACGTATCAGGATGACCGAATGATTGATTTTTTACGGCAAACTTAAATAGATAACATTAGTTATTGAGGTAAACTTATAAGATATGCAATCGTCTTTTTACGCAAAGACTTGACATGTATTTCGATATCGAAGACCCAACTAGAAGGAATGAATATGCAATGAAAACTGTGGTCTAGTGTTGTAAACGGAACAGAAAGCAAGGAATGTGGTACTGTTAACCATATTTACTATAGCTAAAACACTATTTGTATTGTTAAAGCTATAAAGTCATGAGTAGTTTTTCAAACGTCATTGTTACACAAGTACGAGTTAAAATATTTTCACAACCGGGCCCTATTGCATAAAAGTACAATTTTACAAAAGTCACAATTCTACAGGTGAATTTATATAAAACTCCTATAAATTGTAAATACAGGTGTTGCATAAACAATGAATTGTAAACTTGTAACTACCGGTGCAAAATACAATTCTACAGGCAATTTCTTACAAAATCACCGGTGTGTAAACTTGTATTGTAAAATTGTATTTACAAAGTTACATATTCTTGTAAAATTGTAATACAATTCTTACCCACATGCTTTGGTAGGTAAACTTGTAAATATCAAAAAGTTGAGGTTATGATTATTTTTATTATGGATAGTGTACCAGTTAAGTGTGTGACCATTAATTATATTTCACTGGTGATCCTTATAAAAAACTAGCCAAAGATAAATATAGAGTAAAAAAATGTTTTTTATAAATTTAATCATGATTTTAATTGGTTGAAGAAGATACTATGAATCAGTGTTGAAAGTTATCGAATTTTTAAAGTGTAATATTCTGGCCAAGTAATGGTTTTAACTGTGACAAGATCATTTCAACAAAGTGTCATACTATAAGTAAATAATGTGGCAAAGTGATTCAGAAGATGATGATCAACCCCGGCGTCGCCCTAGGACTAATTATGAGTTTCAAAGTGATTTTGAAATCAACGACAGATTTCGTATGCCAGCTCAAAAACTTGAGGAGTTATTGAATGTTCTTGGACACGATCTTTCCAGACCTACAGCAAGAAATCATGCCTTGGCCGATAAGCAAGTCCTGTGTATAGGGTTACATTGGCTTGGTAACAGAGGACAATACCATGGGATAGGTGACATGCACGGCACCCGAACAGCACATCTTTTGAATCTCTAATAGCCCTCAACAATTCAATCTTTGACCCTTTTCTATTTGCCATTTTTAAATGATGTTTATAGTCCAAATATTAACTACTAAAAATTAGTTTGAGTAAATGAAAATAAGGTTAATTATTTTACTTAATTGTTTAACTACAGGTTATAGTTGCAAATTATACAATACTTTAAATTTCATACAAAATGACAAAACTATGTTTTACTTAAACAAATGTGTAAGTTGAGGTTAGGATCAAGACACAAACATAGTGAAAATGTAAAACAGCTGAGTCAGACTTGTTTTATTGTAAAATTGTAATACAAGTCTACAACTTTTATAACAAAATGACAGATCCACAAGTTATTTGAACAACACCTGTACTTGTAAAATGTATTTACAATGACTAGTAATTGTAAAATATGTAAAATTAATACTTGTACTTTTATGCAATAGGGCCCAGTAGTCACGTTATATTTTGAGACCTTTCACGCAGAAGAGATGAATTTCCCTCAAACAATTTCCGTGAGGACTTAACCATATTTACTTGTCATAAAAACCTAACAGCTATACCTCGCTGTATTAACTCGCAATTAGTTCAGTTTGGAACGTCAAAACAATTTGTTTCAAGACGGAGGAACGAGTGCTGCTGGGTTTCGTAGAAAACAATCTGTATAAAAAGTAGAAGAAGAGATTGGTAGCAGTGGCTGCATTCTACCAGACCCAGCGTCTATGTAAGGATACGGATCAGCCGGTCCAGTCTAGGCAGACGTGCAGTCTACCATTACACATTACATTACACTTAATTAACTATTTGTCTCTTCTTTAGAACATCTCCTTCTGCGTACTCACTCGCCTTGGAACTGTTCCGCTTAGTGGCTCTGTGAGTGTGAGTGTATTTGTCACATCAGATCCACTCTTCTGAGTAATTAACCTTAGCTACGAAACTGTCAATGGGTAAGTTATCTACGCGTTTATTGTGTTTTGGAACGGGTGACTCAAAGATGTAGTGTTTGTTTGAACATTAGAAGATAAAGTGATGTTAAGTAATATTTGCACAACCATATTACACAGTTTAACGACACTCTTTTAATTGTTGTTAATAAAATGTCTCATGGAAAATAACAACAATATTAACATATAAACATAACAATCATATTAAGATTTTTTTTAAATTTGTCTATCGTAGGCTTATATTAAAATACCCATAATAATAGTTACTACGCTGTTAAGAAAATAGGAAGTAACTAAACTATTTTACTAGAACGGGCTTGGGAAGAAAACCTCCCTACGTTTAGGGCAGTTGAGTAACTTCACCCGTTCTCATGGGTCTAACTTATCATAGGCTAAATACTATCTATAATGTTGCGTAAGTTTATTAGGCCCTTGAGAACGGGTGGAAATTCAACTGCCTGAGAAGGGGTAGTTTTCTTCTGTGATAACCGGAAAAATCCGTTTTTCTTATTAAACTGATCTCCGCCACTATTATGAATTTGAAATCTAATATAAAATATTTGTCAAGGCTAGAGAAAATAAAACAAAACCAATACTTATAATCATTCAACTTGCTTATTGGTAAAGTATTGGTATTTGTTTTATTTTCTCTATCTTTGAAATTTAGTCCAATACTATGGCTCAAGTTTGCTATAAACAATTTGATTCTTTAACAATCGTTTTAAGACTGGTTGTTATTTGGTTTATACGGCAATAATCAAACCATATATACTACGTAGTGTGCCAAAACTTACAGTTATCCAAGGCAAAGTTTCAAGTAGTGGGCTTAAATTCATTATCTAACCCCTAGTTCATACTGATCAGCTGTGTAAGCCTGCCATGAACGGATTTGCCATTAAAACCACAAATGAAAGTGGTTTATTGAAGGATGCGGGAATTCGGCTTAGGTTGGTATCGTTCTTATTCTTATGTCTGAGGCGTCATTGCTCATGATTGAAATCTAAAATAAACAGCTAGGACTAGGCTACGAGCAGCTACGTACAAGCTCAGAGTTCAGAGACTCAGCAACACAAGCTCAGAGTTCAGAGACTCAGCAACACGAAGCGGCTTCTTGGCTTTGCCTCATCACTTGATATAACAATAGCATTATAATGTGCAAGTAATGTGCCTACTATAGGAGATGACTGGCGCGTGCGAAGCAACATTACCTCTACAGTGTGGTCAGTTTGAGAGCGACATGTAGGACGGGGTAGTGAACTTTGACGCTTCAGATGGTCGCTCCTAGACCGGACTGTAGCAGACTACAACGCCAGGGTGAACTGAAGGTGCACAAGCCTTTAGTGTTGAGGTAGTGTGAGAGCAGTGTGCTGTTAGTTTTCTAAAGGGAAGGGAAATTATATATTACGCTTGGAGTCGCATTTCTGTTGGTCAGCTTTCGTTCAAAGTACGACAAATCCAGACCTGGCAAGGCAATGTCAAAAATTGTCAAAACAATTTAAGAAATAATATTGACCTACTAGATGCTAATCTACGGTGTAAAAATATAGTATTTAAAACACGTTTAATGAATAATTTTGGGTAAACATACAATGAGTGACCGACTGAAAGTACATTTATATTACAAAAGAAAGAAAAGTCTCACCAAAAACATTACCAATATTCATGGTCACACCCGAAGACTGTTAAGTTGCTAGTTTAAAAAGCAACGTAATTGCGTCACGTTTCGTACAAGAATTTGCATTCAAACCTATTATTGTAAAGATACCACGTGAAATACTTCACCTCAATATCACTAACACTAACATTCACACCTGAGTAACGACCAGCAGAGACAGGAAAGTTCATTAAACCAGCACGCCTCGGGCGAGTTCACACTATCGATACGGTTTATACTTACCATTAGCAATGCTGCTATTTGCATTACCACCCGCATTACCGCTAGCTTTACGAGGTGTGATTTACTCTGACATTAGTTGAGGTGCCAATAATTAGTCAGGAATTACTGGTGGCCATTACAATGGAATGCATCTCATCTCATCTCGTCAGCACTAGAACGTTGGCCTTTCCCGACATACCGCACACACGCGTTACCGACTTGCTCACTGGCAACTCGCAACTGAAGGATTAAGGTTCCACCTCAGCTGTTCGGGAGAGCGTCTTTGCAGAGGTTTGCGGGAAATAAAATGGAGACTTTAGTATTAGTTCTATTTTGACAAAACGACTCTTAAATGAAAGATAAACATATCGTGTAGGTTTGCCTGTTGTTGAGTTTTCAAAATATCTTTTAGCTTTTATGCTTTTTACGGTTATATTTAAAATATATAGCGTGTTTTAAGACCTTTTTTAAGAAGATAAAAATAAGTTTATCAAAAATGTAATCACAGGAAAACACAGAAAAAACTCTTTCTTTCCATACACATTAAATTATTCGAATTTAACGAGCACTATCTACTTTCTACGAAACCCTTGCAAGCGGAGGGTTTGACAGTTAGGCGGCATAAGTTGAAAGAAAACCCGTTGTTACGTGCGGGGTGTCATGTGTTCTTTGGGCGGACGAATTCAGCCTTTCTCTGCGGTGACCACGGAGGCGGACCCTTAAGCGCGTCCTGATGGGAAGATGAAAAGAGTTATTAAATCGTCCGTGACTACTAATATTAGTCACGTTTTATTCTAAAACATAATATTAGCTTATTACCAAAGTTATGACTATTAGTTTATGACAAAAAGGTATGTTATACTCAAGCACTAAAAGGTAATTAAAGTTGTCTACTTTGTGATTATCTTTATTAGACGATAATACTAATATTCTAGATTCTGAGACCCTTATATTCTTGAATTTTCTATTATCTCCTGATTCTTGAGGATTAGGAATGTGACAGTGATGATACGTATGTTCCTATGGTGTTGTGATTTTACTAGTATATTTTGATTAAACGTTCTACTTCAGTTATTCCTTTAATACGGCATAACAAAAATAACGATGTTGTGTACTTCCAATGATTTAAATACAGACATCTTTGGACTATCTTCAGTAGATAATCCTACTACCCAGGAATCGCAGAGTCCTTCAGTACCACTAAAGTGCAGCGATACATCTTATTACCTAGATATACGCAGCTGATATTCGTAGTTCGTACAATTGATGAAAGCACAAAAGAAGAATACCAAGCCGTCAGCAGAGGGTCGCGTCAAGCAGTCTGGAGGTGGGAATGTTGTGCAGGACGTGTCTGGAGTTCCACAGGGTTCATTATTGTTCTCCAGCAGAGTCCAGTAGTCAGTAGACTGACGACCATCTGATCAACAGATAGTTACTCTGCAGCTTCCTTAACAGATTGATATCAATCACTTACGGCTGTTGACTACTGAGAAAATAACTTTTGCATAGTTCGTCTGGTTTAGCATGGCCGGTGAGATGGGCTATAGGGCCATAAGCGGCCAGCAGGAAATCTCAAGACGACCGGCCATGCTATACCTAACGAACTGTAATGAAAATTAAAGTAATATAGATAACCCATGTATGCTTCATGAGCTTCAAACATCGTAGGCATATAGAACAGTGATCAGATATGGTTCTTCTACTTTCAAGTTGGCTTTTCAGCTGAAAACGTATTTAATGGTAAATAGTTAAAAACGTCATAAGACATTCAATTTTAAAGTTTAAAATCATGGTTTTGCATTTAGCTATACGCTAAATGTCTGATCACCGAAATCAAGACTTTGGCGGGAAAACAATAGTCTTTATATTGAATTTCAAACTCAAAGTTGAAGTTGTTGACACTTATTACTTATCTGCAAAAAATATACTAGAGTTGAAATCGTACTAGTATAGAAATTAGAATTCTAGAATCTACTAGAATTTCTACTAGAATAGTACTAGTATCGTAGTAGTAAAATTCGTACTAGAGTAGAAATCCCGATTTATTTGAACGACTGGATTTCTTCCCTTGATTCACTGTTTGGTCAATATTGAAGTTATATGTCGGCACTCTTAGCCGGACGCCAGTTTTCACGAGCATTAAGGTTAGGTACGGTGGGGAACAAGTGCGTATCAAGTAAGATCCTATCGTTAAAGAAGGAATCTCAGTAATCTAGATGATGATGAGTCAATGAAAGTTGCAAATCACCAACTCATATTCAGTTGAACATTAGTAAAATGAATTCAGTCGATCGAAGTTGATACTTTTAATTTCAACGACGGTGTTAACAGACCTCTTTAGACTTGCGCAAACCCTTGCAGACAAAGTATGGGAATTTAGGTCCGAAATTTGAATTAGTTATTCATTTGTCATATTTAGATAAAAGACGATCATTTTACATGTATAAACAGCCAAAAGTGTGTAAAACCCAACAGCTCATGTAGTATGCGAGTAACATAAGACATTCAGAAGTTGAGAAGTAGGCCGCCGGAAACGAGCGGCAGTCGCTGAGATGTTTAATGACTGATATAAGTCAGAGCGAGTTACTGAAACTTATCGCTCACTCTCTGCTCCACTCAACTGCCTACTCTTTCAAAGCTACATCTCACTCAAAAAGCCTCAAGCACGACCACTCATTCGTTAATAACTCATTTTAAGATACCCAGTCATTAAAATTCGGTCAAATGTGAAGATAAAATGACTTACTAAATCATGTAAAGTGAAGTCGTTACTTAACAGACGTAACGAAACGAAACTACTTGAACAAACATAATATTATTGATTGAGTAATAAATACAAATAAATCACCGACAAACCTAACCTATAAATAACCTAATAACCTTATTGTATACCAACAGTTCATTTGTAATTGATATAGCTTAAGGTCTCTAGCCTTGAAAATGAACCAACATCTTAGTCGACTGTACCGCCTACGAATTAGGTTAGGGTTCAAATTGATTTTTGTAGTTAAGTATCTATCTAGTGTTTCGTACAGCTTTCTCCAGCATTCCAGTCTAAATTTAGTTATCCACTATGTTCTAAGACGTTTCTGCGAAATCATTCTCTTCATCAAGTGCTGGACACTTTCTCTTACAGAGATATTTAGTTAATCATACATACAGCTTGCCTTTTCCAACCGCAAGTAAATCACTATAACTGGATAAGGCTGACGTCCCGCTCCTGGTTGTTATCCGTATATGATCAAAAGCGCGATTGTGCTCGATAATAAAAGAGCTCGGCTGCGTTTCATAAGTGACCAGCAAAGTCTTAAAGAGCAAAGCATTACAGAAACCCAGAGTAATGTAATACTAGTGTACTGATAAGTTTAATAATTCATATACTTGTTAGTTTCAATAAGGAGGAGGAAAGCTTCCAACAAATGAAAAGTAAATATTTTATATGTGTAAAACTTACTATCAAAGACTTATTCTCAGTACATTTGGCAAAAGCTACAGACGAGAGCGTGAATTTATGGTTGAAATCATACAATACTATTGTGTATTGCATTATTTGTTTTTAAAATTTGCATGGTTTTTCAATCCTTCTACAAATAGCTGTTATCTGATGCGCTCATAATAGTTTGACGTGTTTACGAACAACGTTTAGTACCTTAAGAATCGGTTTTTAAAAGTAACCAAAACTTCGTCGCTGGGAAGAAAAAGCTGGAAATGCAAATGCAAAATTGCAGAACACTACAACCATACGTGTATTGTACTAAGAAATTTCTATTTGGATCGTCAAAGAACTTAGAACTTGGTACTTCTAGATAAATCTATCATGATTGTAGATATTGAAGTGAAGAGGGGATTGTATACTGTATTCACATTTTCAACAGTTTACCAAATTCGATCAAAAGTTCTTTAGAGATTAAGGATATAAAAACTCGTCTAGAAAAAGTATTGCCCGCAGACGTATTTTACAGTACAGACAAGTTTATGGCTGATACTGTAAAAACGTGGAACACACTGACTGAGAACAAGACTAGACTAATACAATTCGAATGCACCATAGTGAGTGGATGTCAAAAGTGTATGTCTGATTGGTATATCGATATTAAAATGTATGACACATTTTCGCCTTTCAAACTAACTGACGATTGCACAACATATAAAACGTGTATGTAACAAACTTATTTTGATTTATTTTCGAAGTGTTTTGGAAAATCTACTGACTTGTGAGGTTTACGGTATTGAACGTTATCAGACCGACCTTATCCTAAAAACGGCATAGCTTAACGAGGCTGTTTGTTTGCAGCACGGTGGTTATTTGCCAAAAGTACATTCTTTGGCACCTTTACTACAAGAAAATCAAGAATGTTGTGTTACTTTCACGCAGGCGGTGCTAATGAACGAGGCACTTTGCGCGACCACCTCAAGTGGCGGAATGTGACGGACCACAGCACGCGCGGCAGCGCGGCATTCCGCTACGCGGGGGTCACAAATCCAACACCAGGGGCGGCACTGTCAAAGGAGCCGCACGACAACGGT
This sequence comes from Matsumurasca onukii, assembly GCA_018831715.1. Lineage (NCBI taxonomy): Eukaryota > Metazoa > Arthropoda > Insecta > Hemiptera > Cicadellidae > Matsumurasca > Matsumurasca onukii. Next base: position 9,339,770 of record CM032061.1, on the reverse strand, counting down.
CAGATATGACTAAATTCAACTCACAAGAATCTTCGCTTAACGGTGTACATGTTTGTTTTAAGCATAGTTGAATGCTTATTTGACATACAATAATGTACATATTTGCTTTTTAATTGGGGGAACTTTTGCTGAACGCGGTCGTGTGAGGGTAGCGAACAACTTTGTAATTTTAAAAAGTCTTACCATGAACCTCAGATTGTGGGCTCATGGAGATGATATAGTTTTGAAACCTATGGTGGCAAGGCTCAAAAGGTATGATGAAGAGGGCGTGAGCGTAGAGAACACCGTTAAGCCTCAACGTCAAAGGCCAATGAAGGTGTTTGGAGGCCAAGCCAACCGATAAGGTAGCTATTTAAAATGAGTCCGTAACAAATCCACAAATAAAAATTAAATTTGAAAATGTGTTCTTTAGGTTTGTTTTAAATGTGGGTAAACAGTGGTTCAGTACTCAGTTTTAGAAATATCTCTGAACTAGAATACTAATTATGATAATTTTTGCCATAAGGTATTAAAAAACATAGACTTTATTTTGGGAAGTGTTAGTAACATCTTATTGACGAATTTCTGCTAGTAAAACGCAGCGTTGATTTGTCAGCCGAGGGTTTGTTTTGTTGCTACAATTTCCTGTGTGTAACCAGCTTTCCTGCCATGTTGCCAGCCTACTCAAGTTTGTTGTAACGCAGCTCATGCACATGACATGGACCTGATTGTTATCCCCGCGTGGGTGACTCAATGGAGCCGCGACTCTATCTTCTGATGGGATCACTAAACAATTAGCCCGACTGGTACCGAGGACCTCGGCTGGTGACACGAGTGTTTCACCCCTCCCTTGGACGAGAAAGTGGTTCCTAAATCACTCGAACTCTGCCTTGGCTCATCAATGGCATCACGATAAAAGTACGATTCCTTTTCCGCTCGTAAGGCAGGACATTAAACTGACAGGCAGCTGTGAATCATCTTTGTCACAATATACAGTGAAAGTCTAAGCACTAAAATCCCACTTGAGCAGGCAGTACTGTTCTCCTTCATTCTATTCCAACTCGTGTGAAAGTTTCGAATGTCATAATTCTATGTTGTAACCGTTGTGCTTTCTGCAGTTCAAGACCTCGTAGCTAAGTTTTTCTTTCCAAAAGCGTAAAACGCCAGGATTTATTGACGTACCCATTTAACGTCATCTAAGTTTCCTTCAATTATTACATCATCATAAATCCAAACAAATTGAATCATGACCAAAAGATTTGAAATATTTTTAAACTTGCTTCTTTCTACGATTGTTAATCTCTTTAGATCGAAGACTTTATTGTGAAAGACAAAATTAGACATAATCAAGTAACTATCGTGGAAATTACAAGTCATATGAAGTACAAAACTATGGTCTGTATGACATCACTGTCAATCAGTCATACATCTGTATCAAACCTAACTTAGTCTTGGCATGGATGAAACTAAACTGTCCTGTATAAAGGCTAGACAGTGGACACAACCATACGTACTGAAAACACACCAGCACATTCCTGAAGCATCCACCAACCCTAACCAACTGTCTTGACGAAGAAAGCCATTACAACATTGTCGAAATGCCAACACGCAGTCAGAGTCTTTCTCGCAGCAGCCAAACGCCAAAAAACTGCAACAAACAGGACATGAAATAATCTAATTGGTACATAAATCATGTCAACATCACAATCCAAATGCGTTCGAACGGTTCGGCACGCTGAGTTACGCGTTCACACAGAGGGTAGTCTCTGAGAAGAGGATTTATAGAGCTCTTCAAAGAATAATAAAATGCAGGTGGCTTTTACCATTCGGGGCACGAGTCGGACGACATTCTTGGGGAGGCCCTTGTACGGTGCACTCGCCAGACGGAGTGACGACGCTGCAGTCGCAGCGACAGACGCAGTGCGCAGGGTCTCACAGCGGCAGCGGCAGCGGCGCAAACGCAACAACCGCCAACTTTCTCATGGACAGTTGAGTGATGGATGTATTCGCATCAATTGATACTTGATGGACTTTTTCGGATTCTGCGGCAAAACAGATGCAGGAGACACTGACGTTGAGAAACTGATAGAGTTGTGAAACTTCTTTGTACGCGCGTTGATGTTTCTTTGCAGTAGCGTACATGGAATACATTGAGGTGCCTATGAAAAGGGTAGAGGTGGTTTCAGTTAGAAAAATTGCTAGTTTTGTCTTAAAATGCATGGGGTAAGTGAGGTTTGTCCAATGATTAGATATATTGTATTGAAATACGTTACTGCTTTAATTTACTTACCAAAAGAACAACAATTTAAAAAAGCAATAATTTGGATCAAAACAGAGTTTACCTCTGTGTTACAAATTATTGTTAATATGCACAACAACACGTATTAGTCCTAATAGCGGTAAATTGAAGAATGTTCTCCTTAAAAAGGGGTCGAATTAATTTCGTTGGTGTAATTTAGCGGTTAGTTTGAGGCAATCGGAGCGGCTTCGAGGGGGTCCTTGCGAGACTGACGCATGAAGACTGGACGGAGTCGCCCTCTGTGAGCCACTTAACCAACCTGCGCAGCTCGGAACAAATCAGAGCCCCACTAATGAATTTACAGTCTGTTCCAGATATCTGAAATCATATGACCCAAAACGAATTCCAAATGTTGGCAAATGAAACTTTGTGGTGGGGCGGTCTTTCCAAGTGTATTGAGAGAAGAACCTTTATCATTTTGACCCTTTGAGGAGTAGTAAGTTTATATAATGCCGTCTAACGCCGCTGAACTAAGGTGTGTGTTTTCAATAACCCTATTAAATAACATCTAAAATGAGAATCAAAAAGTTCAAACGTCTATTGGGAAGAAACATTTACTTTTATTACCCGAATCGTAGCCTGCTTAAACTGAACTCAGGTACTATTCATGTTAGAGTCTACTTACTGACCTCAATAAACGAAGATAACTTCGTCTAGCTCATGTTTTGTACACTCAAGCCACAAGTACAGTCAAGCTACCAACCTAAACATAAAACCTCGTTTGGTTGGCAATAAAGCTTCAATTTACGCAAGTAAACCACTTAGTATAATCAACAGTCTCAGCAGTGTTATCGATATTCTCCGTTTCTCAATACTATTATGAAATCAGCCGCATTAGCGCAAACCTGCTAATTCAATCAGTAAAGACCAGATATATCCGAAATCCGAAGAGAGGAGCCGGACCCGAGTTTGTAATTACTGGGTGGTCCTTGTCCGCTTCAGTCGGTATTGGTTTTAAATTGGTCGTAATGGATTATAACGAGGCTGATTTGCATGAGAATCCGAAATTTGCCTTTTAAAGACGTAAAGAAGCAGGCAGGCATCAATCAGCTGGCTCCCGCTTTCGGCTCCCCTCCCCCCGCTCATCAACCACAGGTATCCACTCTTTCCTTGTCTTATTATGATTATCTCTTCTATACTCAAGTTTATGTGCCAATACATGGTGTGCAGGTTAAGTTTAAAGTGTAGGGACACTGACTACTTTCAAACCAAATGAAATAAAATTATTTCTTTTGTACCTGCTGTAGGACTTCCTAATGTTCTTACGTTTGCAAAATTTGAGCCCAAATTGGCAACTAAATTTTTTGCGTGTTCAACAGTAAGCAGGGGTTTCACAATTTTAAATAACTATGTATTATTTATCAAAACTTAACACAAATGTATCAGATTTATAGTTTAAATTAACTATAGCTAAAGCTTCCGGTGTAGACCGCGTCAATTGGCTATCTCTAACTTCTACTGCGCCATAGAAGTAGCAGTAGAAGTTAGAGATGACAATTGAGCTTTATAGTTTGTTTTTCATAATTTGGATTTCTACTCTCAGGAGGAGTCCTAACAACATATTAAACATTATTTCTCAAGGTTGGCCTCTATTTAACCTTAATTTGACTGGACTACAGCGAGCAAATGATATTTTAAAATCGAGTTGAATTATGCCTGAATTAATTATGTTGAATTATGAACTGATAATTGAATTTTGTTTACAGAACTGCATCACACCATCAAAAAAGATGGTGAAATAATTGGGCGTAAATCAAATAAATCAGGAAAGCCTGGTAGCTGGATCAAGCACATATCCTACATCAGGACCGGTGGCAGCCGAGATCGTGACTCCCCCATCAGCTCCAGTCACGGCCCAGATTGGGCGCCAGACCACTTACTCCACCTCTCATGTAGGTTAATACGAGAGTTTTAACAATTAATTGTAACATGAATTTTGATTGATTCAGAAAAGTACATTTTTGTGGGATCTTCTCCCAAGGTTTTTAAAATACTGGTTGTCTAAAAGTTTCCAGAAAGCTTCGAATATCTTCTTTTGAAAATGCTCAAATTAAAGCATATTTTCTCTCAATATAGAGGATTGAAACTGTGGGATAAGATTCATACGGTGAGGTAGTTATCAAGTTTTTGTCAGTTTTAACTTAAATTTTCGTTTTGTGAGAGACGTCTTATGAAGGAACTCCTTGTATGCATAGAACCAAACCAAGTGCCATATCTGGTAGGAGCTTGTATTTAGTAGAGTACAATTCCTCAAGTTTTGTTTGAAATGCTTTGGCTGTAAACAAAATGACTCGACTAGACCTTTAAAGACTCGACATTTTGTTATATTTGAAGGCCAATTTTGATGTATTACTCAATAAAAACAACCCGTTTTCCACGTTTGCTTTTCAAAAACTGCAATATAGTAGACTTCATGCACTATCTTAAACTGCACTATAGAAGATGCAAATGTCGCAAACCCGTTATCAAAAGGTTCACTCTAATTTAAAAGACAGAGTTTTTAATTTACGACAGAGAAATTAGAAATGCATATACTTACACGTTTCTCACGTTTCCTACAGTTTCTCCTTAATTACACTAACGCAGGTTTCTCCAGAGCTTCTTGTAGTGTTTAGCTACTTGTGCCAAACATTGCCTTGGCAGTGACAGGACAGGCACCTGTTACACGGCTTACAGAAGCTACTGGTGACTTATTGCAGACCAGTCAGCTGATACAAGCACAGACCCACGTTCCGTCGATACCGCAGATTACTGGACTCGTGATTTACTGTACATTTATTTACATACTCTTTACTCGTTTCGAGGGCTGCACCCACACTCAACAGATAGCTGTGCCTTGTCTTAACTCTGCAGTTTTGGAATATTAGTGCACAAACGCTTTGATTATTAATATTTCTATCACTTTTATTAATATTTCTACTATCATCTTAATGATAATGAAATGAAGATATCGAACTTCATTGTTAAATGTTGTACATGTTCACTCCAGGGGATGTGCCTTAGGATCTTTCCTGCTCAATAAACTCAAAATTAAAGCACAAATAATATGAAACCCAATTTAGTTAAAAACAGAATATCCAAGTTGTGTTTAAAAACTACTCCCAACCGAAGAAACCAGCCAAAGCCTGACGTGACTTTGATACAGGGTATCACGATTTAACTGTTTCAAAATGAACGCATGGTCATCTCAGATTTGAAATTGAAACTGATTTTAAACCTTAAAGAATTTGCTTTGTGCAAAAAGAAATATAACAAGTAAAAAGGTAAAGATTTATCTAATTTAGCTAGGTGAGTGAAGTTTTCCTACTATTCAGCCTCGACCCTAACCTAACGTTACCACATAGTCACTTTAAGTCGTGAGCAATAGCACCCCGTCACGGGTCCAGATTGTAGGACAGTATTTAAGGATTTACAGTTTAAATAATTAAACAAAACTTCATATACTTTTCAACTTGTTTATAAAAAGTCATGAAAATATCAGAGTTTTCAATGGGAAGTGAGTTTAAAATTTTAGTTTCATTAGGGAAAATTTTAACGTTTTCAATACAACCTTTAATGTTGTATACATTTATTTATTTTAAACCTTAATGTATTGTAATGTACTCGCAAAATAAGGTCTAAGTTTGCAATGATTAGACGGTATTGCGACACCAGACAGCAGGGAATACCTCGCTTCTAGGTGGAAGGGGGTGGTGGGAGGGGGAGCCACCAGCTAATAACAGTCCCCGACACCAGTATGTAATCACCCGTGTATCAATTAAGCCGTAACTCCGGCCTGCGGCCTCGGGTCAATCGACATTTTCACAAATTGTACCACCATCGACCATCTTTCATATTGTGCTACTTGTATTATTCCTTATTTTCTAATTGTACCTTGCTGGATAGTCTCTCTGATTGTATTTCCATATGTAGTTACATTCTTTGGGTTTTATTCTCGGTTCTTGGTCATTGTAATTGCCAAACGGATATTGGTATTAAATTTATAGCTAGGTTAAAACTTAGGTTACCTACAAAAACAGTAGTATTGCGTGAGAAATTATATAATTTTATTCAAAAAATTGAACAACTACTTCCCCAACTTGGGTCTGCTAAAAAAACAAAGTTATATAAAACCAATAATAATAGTAGATTACATAATATACATTTGAAGTTACTATTTCTAGTTATATAAATGATTCCTTAGAATGAACACTGAGTATTTCAATGAAGTGATAGTAATTTCTTCGATCGTAGACTACCGTATGTAAATGTGAGTGATAAAATTCACGATTTGATTCTTGACTGAATGAGTATAAACTTACAACTTTAGCGTAATCCAATGCAATCTGTGTACTTTGATCGCATCGAGTACCCATAACCCCATAACCACGGTACTAAAACACTTAGGTAACAAATGAAGATGACCTAAAAGTTGAAACCAGTCCCTATTAAATAAACTATATAGAGTATACTATGCATAATTTAATTCATTTTAGCAATATTTAAAGTCGTATAAAGATTTAACAGGGTACTTTAAAGACTGGTATGTTATACAGTAATATGTTTGTCATAAACCGAATTAAACCATTTAATAATGGCTCGTCGTCTAACTTCCTACTTTCAATGTTTTGTTACACATTAGACTATCATGTACAATACAAATTACCTATTGCCATTCGTTGTTCAGATAGAAAAATAACCGGTTTTAAAATTCTAACTAGAAGGAGTTCAGACTCGTAAATATTGAATTCATAACCAAACACGAAAACCGAAAGATCTTGTTGAAATAAATTGGTATTAAAATGAGACACCTCCATAGTTTGTTCAAAATGCCATATTCAAATAAAATTAACATTTGGACATAAATAGCACGAGTATTGTCCGATACTATCTCGATGCTGAACTGTTGTCTAGTACTACACTGAGACCTTTCGTCCCACCTCATAAATAATGCTAGAGCTTTGTAAGCTGGCATCAAACACAAACGGTTAAGCGATAACACTTTGTGTGGACATTAGACCGAGTGTTTGTTTCAATAAGGGTGTCGATGTTTATCGATTTTCTCGTACTCTCAAACCGCGAGATTGTACTCACAAATTGAGTTTAGCTTTCTAAAACAGTGTCCCGCGTAAGATACGACTTAATTCCGGGCCAGTATCGGCTTGTCGTCGGATTAAATGGGCGATAAATTGGGTCGGGTGTGGGAGTTTCTCCCTCACTACAACACAGACCTGTTGCTCAGCACTCAGCACACTTGTACTGTACTCACTACTCAGTGTGCTGACTGACTCCTAGGTGGCGCGTCAGAAGTTTCAAGTAAAACTTGTACTTTGAGAAGGTGTCACTGAAATTCAAATACGTCATCAATAATCTTTGAGAACATAGTACTCAGGGTATCTATATAAATAAAAGAAGACTTTTGTCTGTACATTGCAATGGATTAATCGGGGTTTGGTTATTTGGTGTTTATATATTTGCAAATACCGAAACTGGCGTCAAAAAAATCCTGTCTCATTCCAAATTCCTGTCCAGATAAGATGATGAAAATGGATAGGACAACAATTCAACAATTTGGACGTGTTACCGAAATACTTATTTGAGCTCCCACCTGGAGCATCCTAAATTCCTGTCCAGAAAAGATGATGGAAACGTGAAAGGACAACAATTCAACAATTTGGACGTATTACACAAATTCTTATTTGAGCTCCCACCTGGAGCATCCTAAATTCTTGCCCAGAAAAGATGATGGAAACGTAAAGGACAACAATTCAACAATTTGGACGTGTTACCGAAATCCTTATTAATTTGAAAGTCCCATCTGGAGCATCCTAAATTTTTGTCCAGAAAAGATGACGGACATGGAATGGATAACAAATCAGTTATTGAACCATATTTGGTCATGAAACATTGAGCAATATTTTCTTGTAGTGTTTAATTGATTAACTGAAAATAAATTATTAAAAAACCCGTTTCCTTATACCTCAAAAGTCTATAGCACCTTATTTTGTATAATACCTTTAATACGGTTAGTTGTAATTTTTCCAAATACTTGCTGTCCAACTACATCTTTACCATTAACAAGAATAGCTCATAATGTGATGATTTAATATAATACTAACTGAATTAGCAGATCATTACGTGGACAATTTAATAAGTCGAGTCAGACTGATACAAAAATAGCTTAGAGCCTGGAGGAGGTCATTATTCAAGTAGATTGAGGGAAGAGAAAAAGGTGAAAAGGTGGGGTAGATCAAGCTGATGGGTCATGGGTTCCTGATACAAGAGTTTTCCGAAAATCTCGAATATCGAGTAAAAGGTTGGCAAGTTCAGTTTTGAAATAGTCTTTTAACAAGCAGCAGCGTGGTTGCCTGCTTTAGCACAAAACCAATTCCGTTAATTTTGAACTAACAAACCTGTGGGTAATGATGTTTTTTAGTAATCTTGTATAATGTTAACAATTGGAAAAGCAAGCATTCTAAACTATAAATGAGCTTTTGAACGGGTAACATATTGGCAAACTCGTTCAAAGTAAATATTTTCATACGACATCAACTAAACGGTAAAAAGTGGTATACAGGGTGTCCAGTTATTACTGGATCAAACAGCACCAGGTGATTTGTTACTTCCTGTGCACAAACCTTTATTTACATATGTTTCTCAAATGTAAATAGCTAGGAGTGTTCAGAAAACTAAATTGGTTACCCAACTGTAACAAACTTGGTCTTAAAATGTTTATAAAAAGTAACATGTAAAAGTAAAATGTATTAGTTTAAGAGTTTTAAGTTATTAAGCTTAGAAAGTTTAATATGGCAGCAATTTTTAAACCAGAAGTTAAAATTAGTCAACATTATTTTTAAATATTGGTATTAATATATACTAAAAATAAAATTTGAAGTTTGTAACGTTTGAAACGGAAATAAAAGTTATTTAGTGAAAAACACAGACAGACAGATGGAAAACTAAGGGAGATAGGCGTATGTGTTATGAGAAATTTTTTATTTATTATGACCTGACAAACCACCTGGTGAAGTTTGATCCCGTAATTACTGGACACCTGTATACAGTTTTATATCTCAGCTGATAAAAGGTTCTTTTAATATAATGACAGTAAATAAAACAGGATCAGTAAATTTAATCTCAGGTAACAAGCTTCAAATTTCAGTTTACTACCAATTAACATGACCTATAAAAGCTGCAAAGAGCTAAAAAGTAGTTTGTTTTGAAAGATTAGTAGTTTAACTTGTCCTCAACAAACACAGACGTTTATCGTCGTACATTAAGAAGTCGCAATGACGCAGGTTGTTCTTGAATATTACTGGATCAGTTAAAAGAACAGGATTTATGTAACGGGTATGTGTGTTGGCTAACATTTTAGTAATATACATTTCATAGACCAATAAAGTAAATATGTCATTAAGTGTGAAAGCAATACTGTATTCCATATTCGGAGATGAAAAAGTCGAAGTTGAAACGTCAAAAAGCAACGATGTAGTCCGACCTATCACTTGGTTCCAAGCAACGAAAACGACAAAAACGTCGTGTAATCTGTTTATATACACAGACTATTACCCTTACAAGTGCTTTTATTAGTGTTTTAGTCTCGTGACGATCTCCTTTATTAATAACATTTTGGATCCAGTAGTTATGTAGCCATATTTTGTATATTATATTTCTAGTGTGTTTTATCAAGCTTCAAAAGTGCCGTATTTTAACGGTTTGGATTGGATTTTACTCTTCATTAAATTAAACGTTGGAAAGTAGCCTTACATCCTGTGAAATACAAGCCTATTTATAATTAATTTGAAAGTAATACACTGAAATGTATAATTTTTATAACTACAGGGTTTTACAGGTTACAACCCTAGCATCCAAATGTGAATTTTACGCCTCTGTTAGGCTGCATTTATTATCGAATTTCCTTTTGAAAAATGAGATATTCAAGCCGTCAGCATGGTGAGACCTCAGCCCGGGACGACGGAATGAGCTCCACTCCTGACCCCCAGAACACTTTTTGAATTTTTTTCACAATTTATATACATGTATATACATGTGTACTCTCTACAGGTCGCATTTTCTGTATGATTTTCATAAAATTTGGTACAAATGTTCCTTTTGTAAATATCTCGGTCAAGTTCGTTGGCCAAAAAAATCGGACCACCGCAACTCTCCTCAGTTTTCTCAAAAAAGGAGATGCTTTAAAAACAATAGCTTTTGATGATATTTGAAGCTAATATGTATTTTGACAATATCCATCAATATAATATAAATTATGATAAATCCATTCACCCGTTTCAAATGGCGGTCAAAAGTTTTTTGCTTCAACAGCGGAATAAATAGTCCCATTTAATAAAATGAAATTTCTTTTCGCTTCAAGATAAGTAATAAAACTTGCAGTCAAAGAATACGTAAGGCCGAGCCGAGGCTGTAAGTGGAGCGAGTAAGAAATGCAAAGGAAATTCGATTTCCTCATGCCAGCGGCGCTTTAGCGCTTAGCTGCCTGTCGGCCTGGTTTACGTGACACCAGTCAAAGTTGAAGTTCAACATTGAGTGACATACTGAGATCCTAGCTTTACCTACACAAAGTGTACGAGATATGAAGACGGGTTGTTAGTAAGTTGAAAGAGGTGAACGAGCGCTGACTGACTGATAGGTTGATTGATAGATTGACTTGTCCAGCAGAGTAAACTCGCCTGCGGTGCAATTTACACAACCAATGATAGACCACCCGGCCAGATATCTGAACAAGATATCCACCACACCACACAGTCGATATGTAAATACTCAACACGTTACGTCTCCGGACAACTTGAAACTCCAATGGTAGACGGAGCGAAGTCAAACCACTGTGACTTGGGGAATGCTACAGCGGCGCGGAGTGCTGTACGACAACATAATTTAGGAGACATTTTCATTTACATTATTTACTTTGACTGTGGTTTTAAATAAAGTTGCATTAAGGTCTGCTAGCAACCTTTATACTACAAACTATTGGAAAATCAAACGTCAGGTACGTCTCAATACTGTTTGAGGCATAGAAGTTTACCAAGAAAAAACAAACATTTCCGTTACAAAATTCCTTTATGGTAATTTGATCAAACTGGTTTAAAGAGTTGCTACATCGGTCGAATGTCTAACTTTAAGACTTTACAGCCTTTTACTTGGTCAAAATGAATGCATAGCTATTTACTTTACTTTCATGTTGGAAATCTATTAACCACGGATAACACTATGGGAGTGGAGGAGTAATCAGTTTCTTGTCGGGTTTCTTGGTTTACGACCGGTTCACTTCATCATTCAAGCGTAGTCTATGGACGCGCATGCGCATTATCACTATTGATGCAACTCGGAGCGCTGAGTAATCGATGATTGTTCCCATAAGGCAAACTGTAGCCATTCAATAATAGCCCAGGTCGTAAAGATTCCGGACAAATTGATACTCGGGGCTCGACATTAGATGCGTGTACATTGAATTCCACTAAAGCCTTGGCATTTTATCAGATGGACGCAGGCGCCGCCTTATCGTTGGCATATCTGTGCTATATTAGCATCAGTGCAATGCTCCATCAGTCATGTGCTTTCATCATCTCTCTAGTCAATGAGGTCTGGCTGCAGTGGCAGTCATCACTTGGCAAGGAGCCTAACTTGGTGGATGAATCAGAATAAAGTTAGTGTGCACATCACTGACTAACGAAACTAGGGTAAACATGCGTCTCAGCTACTCGGGGAGTCAAAAAAGAGTTTGAACAGGTCAGACTAACTTGGTCTTTACCGGGTGCGACCGAACAGACTAAGCAGTTTGACTCGCGTAGTACTTGGGCTGTGGTGGGGGAAAGTAAAACCTTATGGTATTGTTTTCATCGGTCACTCATCCCATTTTAGTCACCACATGGATGTTCGTCAACATTTTTTTATTCCGTAACACGACCTTGATCCTAGGACAAACACCGAACCAGCGGGGCTTAGACAAGTGGAAGAAAGTGGTAGTAGCTTAAAGCTGAAACACATGAACGACGTAGATCAGTGGCCACGCTTGTACGGTGCTGTTTGTCCTAGAAACAAGGTTGTGGCGCGGAATAAGAAAATGTCTACGTCTTTGCGTCACATTCACGGAATTACTATTTTTGAAATGCTCACACATCGCAGCCTCGATGCCGTTTTGTCCAAACCTTAGCGTTGACTGAAATGGCATGAGTGACCGATTAAAACAATACGAGTACCATAATAACGGTATATAATAACTTAGGACTTTATATAGAAACTGAGGAAAGCTCGGTAATAACGTAGGTCCTACTCGTCCAGAGCTAGTAACCTGCAAGAACATAAATTCGTAAGGACTTTTTCTTATGCCTTAAAACTAACATTGCAATTGAAATCGTGAATTCAAATAAGGAAATGAGTTGTAATGTCGCTTGCACTAAATTACATCGAAGTTGCATTCATACTAATATAGTTTACAATAATCTAATCTTATAGCAGATCCATGGCGGGTTGGTATCGCGCATGACTCCGTAGCTTATCACTCCGGTGGCGCGGGTTCGATCCTCACAGTCACTACTGTACTTCCAATTTCTAAAGTGACTGTACGGTGACGCTAAGTAAAGTTTGAAATTGAGTGATCGAGAGGACCTGCACTCCTAACTTCATCAAGTTAAACTAGACAAACTTTATTTATATTTCTTAAACTTACTCATTCAGAATTATTCCGACCGTCCCAATCTGAGCATTTTAATGGTGTACCATTAACTCACCCGAAATGTGAAATAGTAAAATAAATCTGAATAAATACAGCTTACAGACGAACTGTAAGTTCCTTAAGCACTACAAAATTCTTTAGGCAACTGGTAGACAAAATGGGCTTTCGCCCTATGTTACGGCATGTCAAAGCAAACTATTAATATCGTTTTTAGCTGAAATTTGAATGTTTTTACAGACGGATTAGTATAATTTGTAGTTATTAGTTAGTTACGTATGTCAATAATAAAACTTTCAATTAAAAACTCAATTTACTTCCTATTACCGGTAGGCTACGAGAGAATGAGTCCAATACTTGTATGCAGTTCCAGACTCCTCTGCCGCGACACTGCAAGATTCACAAGGCATATAACGATGTCAGGACATTCACTGGATTCCCGGAGTCAGGATGAACGGTATGGAGCACGCGTTGAATGTCTTGCACAGAATGGGCAATAAGATTGTCTGACCAGATACCTCTTAACATAAACTATCACCAATGGTTTAATCGCCAGTTGTGGCTCGTGCCAGTCAAGTGTATGGCGTCCCTGCTACGCGCCTTATCTAAAATTACTCTTTTATATCTTACGGTTATTCCTGGATACTGTTTGTTTTATGTCTCTCTATGAGTTTGAATGGACGAGAAGAACAATTTTATACCATCCAAGTATGTTGGAATGAAAAGTATGTGTACAGAAAAGGGCATAAATGCTTAATAATGTGTGAGTATCTGTAAGTGGTAAATAACTGCAAGGCTTTATTACACTTGATTACATGCAGGTTGGAGGAGAGTATGCTTTATTAAAGAATATTAAGGTTTGAATCCTTATAAAATTATTACTCATGTAATACTATATTCAAGAACATTCATTACTATGAAAATTCGTTTTACATGGTTTGAAAGATTTCATGGATACAGTTACAATGTTAATCGGTTTATATTTTTGCGTGGATCTAGGCTATAACCAGAGTTTTATACTTTAAATTGTTGTATGACAGACAAAACCAAACTTTTTGAATTTCGACGTATATTCTAACACTAACAGAGTATTTTAAATATGTTTGTTTAGTTCCGATACAAAATGTATGAAATACATTTTTTATTGAATGCTTTTTTTAATGAAGAATGTTAATTTACTATTCATAAGCTTATTTTAACTAAATTTTGTGACATATTTGTAAAATAAAACCTTTAATATGCTGGGGTTTAAATGGTTTTATAACGCTGATATTCCATTGTATTGGACCGTTTATTAAATTTAATTTGACTTGCTTTTTTTAAATAGCCTATGTAATGTTATGGGTTGTAATGTTGTTCTCACAAAATGGTCTTCTATGAAAAAGCACCCTTAAAATCCTTATTCTCATAAATAGGCCCTTAACAGGCCCTACTCAATAATTACGTCTATTAGTTACGATGATACAGTTTGTAGCTTACGGAATCACAAATTGTGCAGTGTTCATTCATACAAGTCGGGCAACACTTAAAATATATTTTACTGCCTACATAATATATTATGTAACAAAATATTAGTAGTTGAGCTCCAAATGCAAATTTTGGTGGTGGGGGAGAGGTGTGATTACAGAGGTGTGTTGATTGGTAAAGACAGGGGACCGCCTCTAGAGTGAAAGTCACAGTCAGGAGTCAGGTGTGGAGGCCAAGCACGAGCTACAGTAGCGAGCAGAGTAGCAGGAGACACAGTCAACACACGCATCTAGTAGATCAACCTGCAATCCTGCACATGGAGTCACAGTCAGGAGTCAGGTGTGGAGGCCAAGCACGAGCTACAGTAGCGAGCAGAGTAGCAGGAGACACAGTCAACACACGCATCTGTATCAACCTGCAATCCTGCACATGGAGTCACAGTCAGGAGTCAGGTGTGGAGGCCAAGCACGAGCTACAGTAGCGAGCAGAGTAGCAGGAGACACAGTCAACACACGCATCTAGTAGATCAACCTGCAATCCTGCACATGGAGTCACAGTCAGGAGTCAGGTGTGGAGGCCAAGCACGAGCTACAGTAGCGAGCAGAGTAGCAGGAGACACAGTCAACACACGCATCTAGTAGATCAACCTGCAATCCTGCACATGGAGTCACAGTCAGGAGTCAGGTGTGGAGGCCAAGCACGAGCTACAGTAGCGAGCAGAGTAGCAGGAGACACAGTCAACACACGCATCTAGTAGATCAACCTGCAATCCTGCACATGGAGTCACAGTCAGGAGTCAGGTGTGGAGGCCAAGCACGAGCTACAGTAGCGAGCAGAGTAGCAGGAGACACAGTCAACACACGCATCTAGTATCAACCTGCAATCCTGCACATGGAGTCACAGTCAGGAGTCAGGTGTGGAGGCCAAGCACGAGCTACAGTAGCGAGCAGAGTAGCAGGAGACACAGTCAACACACGCATCTAGTAGATCAACCTGCAATCCTGCACATGGAGTCACAGTCAGGAGTCAGGTGTGGAGGCCAAGCACGAGCTACAGTAGCGAGCAGAGTAGCAGGAGACACAGTCAACACACGCATCTAGTAGATCAACCTGCAATCCTGCACATGGAGTCACAGTCAGGAGTCAGGTGTGGAGGCCAAGCACGAGCTACAGTAGCGAGCAGAGTAGCAGGAGACACAGTCAACACACGCATCTAGTAGATCAACCTGCAATCCTGCACATGGAGTAGATCTTGTAGTAGATCAACCTGCAATCCTGCACATGGAGTAGATCTTGGTGCTAGAACAGTGGATATCTCCTGTAAGGTTGAGAGGAATTGAGCCAAGTGGAGAGAATGGTACAACACACCCAACAGTTCACAGTCGATGAATATGATTAAAATAAAAATTGTAAAACTTCAATAATACAAATACAGCCAAACGTTAAAGTAACTTCAATTTTCAGTGTTATGCATTGTCGTTTTATACTAGATTATGTTTAGTGTACAGAGTTTAATCTTCTATAAACAGATTTCGTCATTTTGCTATTGAAATGTATTTGTCACTGGTAATAACGAGCTAAGGTTGAACTTTCATTCCCAGGATAAAAGGTTTATTTTGATGATCTTGTGTAGGCCTACTCCTAGGGAGAAAAAATGTATCGACGTGCTAAAGTTGCACTTTTATTCCCTAGGAAGTAATTCATTTTGATGATCATTATGTGGCAAGGACATCAGCTGATATATCAATGAGTTTGTTTAAAATTTTAACACTGACATCTGTTAATAATTGTAACAGCTGTTTCTTCTAAACTATATAAATCAGAGTACAGAGTTCAAAACAGTGTTACATTTAAGTTTCTTTAAAGCTTTAAACACGTAAATTCACCTTTACTCGTACTTCTCAATTGCATCATGACAAAAGGTTTAATGCAAAAAGCCTTGTCCCCAAAAATGTCTTTGTATTTCTCTTTCATTTAACATCTCGGCCGCGATATCATACGTTTGATTGAGCTTGTATCAAACTCAGTTGGAGTGTCTTGATACAGGGTTATTACAAATGGTGTTCACGATTTCAAGTGTATATAAAATGTAGTTTTATTTGTTATACAAAGAAACAAAATGGTTACATTTAAAGAAAACTTTAAACAGTTTCGTCACAAGTACTCATAACTATACATTTTTGATACGGGTACCCCTTGTGCTACAACATATGTCAGTCCTATAATCAAGCTCTTGCCATGCGTTCAAGAGTGTCTTGATCCATTGTTTCGATGGCATTAGTAATCCGTTGCTGGACCTCAGGTTTGCTAATGGTAATGGTGGTGTGTACACCTTACCTTTGATGTAACCCCGCAAGAAAAAAATAACAGGAGTGTTATCCGAAGATATTGGAGGCTAGTTCAAGAGTACGTCATCATTCGGACCACCGCGCCCGATCCATGTCACAAGCACTAATGATGAGCATTAGTAGCATTTTTTTACAAATGCGGCCATTTGTTTCGAAATTAAATTACTATTTGCGATTAGATTGATTACTGGGAGGATCTTCATTACATCTAGTTCTAAAAATTGGTTGCACACATTAGTTAAAAAATTGGTTAATTTGATAATTCATTACACAACAAGCATTACTGTCCTCCAAATCAACCATTACACAACACGTACAACAATTGACTTTAGAAACAGCAGATACGCACCCAAACCAGTATAAACAAAACTTGATGAGTTTTTCTTTCCAATGGTACCAGTTAAAATGGTATAAAAGCAAATTTACCCATTAATAATTATAATCGAAATCAGGAACATCATTTGTAATAACCCTGTATATTACACATTGAAATTGAAAGTGTAACAGGCAAATGCCAATCTCACACAGCCTAGCATTATATTACCGTTCCAATTCATTATTCCGATTCCTCTACCAAACAGAACTTAAGAATCCACATAGGTGACATAGGTTCTTTATAGATACCGTCGGTTCTCCACAGAGCACACGCCTAACCTATTATTGCTGTGGGGCAAGTTATGATGTCAAGTAATCGATACATTCAATAATCGATAGTTCACCGAGTCGAGTAATGTCGGACATTACCTCGTGGCAGGGCATGATTACAGTAGCCGGGGTCAGTGGCGCACTGAACATGGATTACATTAGTAGAGATCGCTTCTGGCTAAGCTTCTGTTCCTAGCACTCCTCTACACTAAATGTAAACCGGCGTAGTGGCTCAGTCGGTAGAGCTCGCTAGAGAATGTTAAGTTCGAGTCCCACCTGAGTCAACGAGGTGAAAGGTTACCAACAATTTTTCTTGGAGACTTACCTAGTAACTTTCTTAGATTTCAGCCTATCATTACGCTGCTTTAGCAACTTAAAACAATAAAAGCTTTAGTTTTATTTCAAAATGAGTTTACTTTTACTATACTATATTTGAACTATATATGAAAACAAGATTTCTTAGCAGCTTAATTTCGGTAGTAAAATGTACATTAGAAAACTGTAAAGTCTAAGTTTTTGTAACGCCATTGTTGGCAGAATCTTACAAGCGTGTGCATTCCCACAAATCCACATACCTACATCCAAACAGTGCTCGTATTATGGGGCAGAATAACATTCAAGGCTAATCGTAGTAAAGGTTATTGATAGATTAGCTATAGAATGCAATGTTACATGCATGTCGCCACAAAACACATTAGCTATAAGACCCAATACTCTTCAATAGTCACACAACTTTATCATAGTCTCATAAATATATGAATATCAAAAATATTTCATATAATCCTTTATCTCGAAGCTCTTATAATATCTTCATCTTTCGGGAAAATTCAATTTCTAAATATACTTTCCTTTCGAATATATTTCTACGTTTATAGACTAACTCAAATTTATGTTTCTACTGATTTTCCGTAACATATAAGGTGGACCAATGAGAACAATATAATGAAAAATTCTATGAATAGATAATGTCTAATGAATTAGGAGATAAATATTGTACAGAACGGTAGGGTATTTTATGGCATTTTACTTTAAACAAGTCATTTTTAATACATCCTTTAAGTGGCGACCTTGAACTAGCTGACACTCCTTTATTCGCTTGGGAAATTGTTAAGGATTGTTTCTCACAAACACCTTCTCAACATTTTCTGGTGTACGGAAGGTTTTAGCACGTCCACAGATTTTCTTTCGTGTAGTAGTAGTATTTATGAAAAAACTGCCTAGTTTGCAATTATTTTACGACTAAGAACATTTCCGTATCAATCGACGTAAAAGTGGGATAAAACAATTTGTGAGTTTAACAAAGAATGATAGCAAAACCATGACGAGGAGGACTCCGAAACGCCATTTCAACTAAAATGGCAGAACTTTATTGAGGTTACATACACAGTTGATGGTTCATTGGTTGGTTCACCCGGCACTTTAGAGTAGTATCACAAAATTATTTAATTAAAAACTATACAGTTATAAAATAATACATATGAGCCGTAGATTGATATACATATACGAGTAATGTCGTAAACACAATTTAATAGTAACAACTCAACAATGTTTCATATATTTCGATTGGTATTCCACACATCTTTAATTAAAAAGTTTCTTCGCTAAGTATGTAACGTCTTGTATTTTGATCGATGAAGATACTCAACGAATGGTTAATGCTCTACAATTTGTCCTGCCTGTCAATTTTAATCAGACTCAGAAAATTTACATCAATTAAGGATACACAGATTGCAGTATAATGTTTGCCACGAGACCTTGCACACTGTGCAGCGTGTGGACAGTGCCGCAGGACAGATTCTCATTACTACTAAACACCACGATTGGTTACGATTGATACCGGCCACGATGCCTGCCAGCTGGACAACATGTCGAGTCTCGTTATTTGGCCAAACCTGCAATTATACCTTTAGACCACGAGACTGGTTCTCATCTTTTAAGGTTCGTTTGGATATGATCAAAATGCTAACCTCGATCCATTTTAAAACGATTAGAGGTATCAATAACATATTCACTCTACTTGTGCAATTGAATGCGAATTAATCGTTGAATAATTGATGTGAGTAAATAAAGTTGTAAATCATAGAGTTGAAAGCTTCATTGATTTGAAAGGAATTGATTTTTAAGAGACTGCGTTATAAAACCGGAGATGAGTTCAAAATGCGCGTTGTACGAGTATATTTAGTAAGCTTGTGTTATCAATTTGAATTCAGAACTTTTTCTTGCCTCAGCTATTTCACATTTAAATGGAACGGAAGCGTTCTCCCAAAGCTAGTTCATCGGAAAGTACGTAGTTTCGCGAAAGAAGAAAGTTTTCTGTTAAACACTTAATCTGGTTGGCAAATATCAAGAAACGCCTCTTCATTTAACAACCCTTGCTCTATATTTTCGCACACTGGCTGCTCACAAACGAACGTTTATTAAGTGATTTTCTTCGTCTGTAACCTACAATCACAGCGAGCAAACAGGTGAAGTAATGAGAACTCAGCAAAGTTACTCTTCAGCTCGACACGCAAGTGATGAAAACCACCAGGTGAAGAGAGGACTTCCAACATATTCATCAACGAGCAATAGAAACAGAGATAAATTAAACAAGATAGTGGAGAACATTTCGATGCCCATAGCAATTACAGCACCTGCGTAGTTGTTTAACGGACGTGTTGATGTAAAAAGAAAGGTAAATCTAAAGAAATCTTTTACCTGACAAAACCCAGCCAGTTTAACTGGTCAGCAATAAATCTATGGCGTAAGGGCTATAAATTTATGTAAGGAAATAATATCATTATCAAACCAAAGTACAAAACATAAGTACACTTTCTTCCTAACTCTCAAGTTAACTAAGATTCTAGAAGTAAGAGGAAATAGCGTAATATTTTCTTTTGTGGGCACATGTGAAAATATGCCTACATCAAGTTATTTCAAGTATCTCCAAAGTCTCATAGGTACGTGAAAAACGCTGTGCCTTAAATTTTCACTGCTGTACTCAGTATATACATTACATGCAACCAAAACATTGTCCTCATACACAACGTGTCATGCCAAAGCGTCTTAATGTAAACGTTTCAAACATTAGATAAAGTAATGGATTTTGGTGAACCCACAACACTTTGAAAACAAAAGTTTGAATCACAGAGACTCCGCTGAAACACCGGGTGAGACGTTCATGGTATGTCAAGTATATATTGCGAATAAAAATACCTGTACTTAGATAAATCATGTTGGCATCTGAAAAATCAGAATGTCAACTGGTGATGTTCTAATGCAGAATGCTAAGTTACATTCCTTGCTAATACTGCAGTCAGGATTCTGAGCCATCACATCACATCACATAGCACGCTTACTAAGTAGACGCAAATGGACCAGGATGGATGTGACCACACCAGTCTAGTTCTATTGCTCAAATTTTAATTCAGAACCAAACTAGAATTTCTTTTCCGAAAATGAGGTAGCCTAATATTTCAACATTCCTTCAAAAAGTTTCAGATTTTAGTATTTCCAATAAAATATAGTTAATACATACTTTGTTTTTAGCTTAATCAGCTGGCTAGAGGTTTAATTGTAAGTTCATGTACAATACATGTAAACCTATATGTTTTTAAACGATAATGTTAAGTTATTTAATTTGAGTTTTGAACTTGAACTTCTAGTTGGAATTTGCAGCAACTAGGCAGGTGGTATCTGAATCCATCTTTTTTAAATACTTCTAAAACACGTTGTCTTCATGAGGCTTAGTAAGTTTTACTCAAGGCAAACTTTGTGATGGAATTCAATGTAGGCCCTAATCAATTACGATACCAAAATTGAAAGAATGATAAACGGTAGCTAGAATCTACAGAACGGTAGCTATTGCACCTCATTCTGTTCACTTGTGTAGCTGTAAATGTGATTTTTCGTCAAGTAGGTAATTTAATTAGAAGTGGAGGGAAGAGTAGACAAAGCACTTCAAAACTTAAATTCCGGCATCGGTGGCATTCCTTTCGACCAGATATCTGCACATATATATTTTTAGTTTCATCACCTAAAAAAATAAAACTGTTGATTTTTCTCATTGCATTAGGTTTTGGGTGCACCATTGGAACCCCACATGCACACCTATGTTGACAAGGCAGATCCTGAAATGTGGAATACAGCAGTGGAAGTGTTCTGAGGCGGCTGGCATTTCCAACTGAGTCTACGAATATTTAGTGGACAATTCCCAAAGTAATCCTTTAGCTTCATAGTAGTACTTCACCTAAAAAAATTAACAAATACCCGTATTTAAAACAAGTGATATTCATGTATAAGCTAACGGAAAGGTCGCGCAAGTGGAGCATGCAATGCGAGCAAGAGGGTGCAAGGGATATTACTCACCTCGTGTAAAAACTGCAAGCATGCGGGCAATGATAGTAAATCTAGTCCGCAGGCAAATATTCGCATGAGTCAAGTGAACTGGCCGGTAGGAATGCCACTACAAGAGCTGCTAAAAAGGAATTAGAAATTAGCGACATTGCGACAACCCGAGGTCCTGCGGGCGGCAGCTTGCAGAATTGATTAATCGCCAGGGAAAACAGGTAATGAAGTCGAGCAGTTCATTCACTGGCTTGCGTCTGCGTATTCTATTGCAGTCTGCAATTTGTTGATATATTGAATTTATAATCTACCTATAAGAGTGACACCATTAGTTTCTTATATGGGAATCAACCTATCGGGTTTGGAATTTTAGTGTTATACAGTTATACATGCCTGTGTGTCGATTTCTGATGTATGCAAAACAAAACGTCGCTGTCAGCACATTTCGAGGATCTGTTTTCGGAAATGTTTCAGAAGTATAACATTGATTTTTGGAATCTTGAGGATGGCTTAATTTTGGAAGACGATCAAAAATGGAAAATGAATAATAGCGGTTTTCAATGATATTTTTGGTAAAACTACTACATTCATGCTCAGCGTAATTTATAACTTCAAACGGGCAAAACTACTATGGATTTTCGAACATATAAACTGCACGTGCGAAAGTGGCTCTACTTGAGACTCTTAAACAATCAATGCTTGAGTTGGTGCAACGCTTCTTTTCCTGCCTCTGCCATTTGGCATGCATGCGCAATCTGTTACCATAACATTATCTTTTTTTTCTTTTATGTTTTGAGTCCCTGTGCGCCTCTGTCTCTGTGTGGTTTGTCTGTACGGTTCTATCGGGTAACGTCTTATAATTCGCGTTTGAGTGGACATATGGATGGCTTCGCTTGTAAAACGTATCGTAAAAATCTTACATTTGTTTCGCATTGTTAGTTCTCAACCCCTTACTCTAATCACGTAAATACTCTTATACAATAGTTCTTTTTTCAAAATAGCTAAAAATGCAATTCGTCTGTCACTCCTCTTTAGGTATGCGCCTTGTCGTGCGGCGTGTTGAGGCCAGTTCGCGCAGGCGCAGAGTGTCGGCCTAATGCAGGCGGCCCGCTGCCTGTTATTCCATCAAAAGTGGGCCATTATATGAGAGAATCAGTCCCGTCTATTGTTAGAAGTGCTGATGTAGCATTTTCAAAACCAAGAAAAGTCTGGAAAGTGACTTAGCCTTTTGGAAGAAAATAGCGCTTGTACGTGATTGCGAGCACTGTTATAAATAGTTAGTCTTGTTCTTGCAATCTTGCGGAAAAGAATGACCTCTTTAACGTCGAACCAAAATGCGATTCGACGAAGACATCGCATAGCACCTGATGAGTTCTATTACTTAAATATGTTTTTATCCAATTGTTAGACTGTCCACGAATTCCATATGAAAATAAAATATCTAGTAATTTGACATTATTTAGACAATCAAATGCCTTGGTCTGGTCCAAACAGACACTTACTAGTAGAGTTCACTTTCTTTCATCCAAATTTGAAAAAGTAAGTTCTAAAAATTCTTTAATGGCTTCGGTAGTACTTTTTCTATCAATAAACCAAATTGAAGCTTAGACATCATATTAAATTGTTTTAAAAATGACTTAATTCTGACTAAGAATAGTTTTTCAAACGTTTTACTAAAAGAGGGTAGTAGATATATTGGTCGATCATTATTAACTGATAATGCGGAGCCTTTTTAAATACTGGTATTATTTTGGCTTGTTTTAAATAGTGCGGAAAACTCCTTTTTCAAATGAACTGTTAATTAGAAAAACTAAGGGTTGTGAAGGTTCAGGGTAACATTGTTTTAAAACCCAAACGGAAAATCCATCAAGATTTTTTAATGGTAAATTCTTAATTACTGATATAAGCTCCACTACTGTTACCGGAGTCAGAAACATAGAACTGTTCATAATCCAGAAGACGGAACTAAAATAGAGTGCTCGGTGATGATATTCAATTCGTCTGAGCGGTACATTTTCCAGTTGAACGACGATTTTGGATATTTGTGTGCCACGAAAAGTTGATTTCAATATTTTAAATTGTAATATTTTATTATTGCACTAAACCGTGCGTCATATACGAGATTTCTTTATGCTTTTACTGTTCTATTAGTTATCTACCTAAAATCGAACAAGTAATACTGCAACGGTATGAAATTCGTCAGAGCAAACAAGGAAACTCAGGTCTCCAAATATTAGAGAGGCGCCGCTACCCATTACTCATCCAGAGATTGTCACGTCTCGTTTTTCAATTTTGAGTTTCGTAAGACGCACTTTCACAGGTTGGTCAAAATATCAGGCAATCATTTCAATTTTGCAGTCGGAGTGAGAGGCAATCACACACTACTGTACACACTGAGCACTGAGGACGCAGCTAGTAGCGGCTCATTACGAAACGTCGAGATTCCAGAAACACTTACTGTGCCCGTGCCTGCTGTCAAGTAGTCAAGTAACAGCTGGGACAGGCAGAACAACCTAACAGTTTTAGTTGTATATACTAAAGTAGCAGTTGAATTAGAAACACCTCAGTGTTGATTGTAAAACTATTCAACAATAAACACTCTAAGACCTAATGATCTATGACTGAAAAACTAAGTTCAGGTTTAAAATCTAATCGAGCTAGCTAAACTAAGATATCATCTTCAGGTTTAACGGTATAAGGGACTTTGACATCCTTTCACCTGAATAAAGACACTTTCATTCCTTTTGATCTTAAACTGTTTTGAAATCTTCTAAAGAAACAACCTGAACGTCATAGTGTCTACATTTTACACACGGATAGTAAGAAAAAAATCAGCTCTACAGTTTTGTTGTGCGACTAGTTGCTAAACAACTGTAAAATCGGATCTTAAACTTCTTTACTACCATTACAATACATTTGCATTACAATACGCGCGTTTTAGACTGTACATCCTATTTTAATACATTTTTGAGTCCCACATAACAGGTTTCTTCAAAGCTTTTCCAAGCCTACCATTTATATGTTTAATCCACTATTTCCACTTCATAACCACGCTGAGTACGCGTATTAGGGTTATCGTGCTAAAATCGCTGTTCAGTGGACGTTTCAAAAGTATTAATAATACTAATAACATTGTATAATTTACAAAAAAGGACGTCATTGTCAGGCTTGCTACATAAATTGTAACAAAATATACAATTAGCCCATCTATCATATCTTCCAATATCTTATTTCTAAGATTAAGAAATAGTGCTGTTGATAATTAACACAACAAGGCTTTTACCGCTTTAAATATTTGTAAACTATAATATAAATAATCAATTATTAGCTAGTATTATGTACACTATAAATGCATTTAATTTCCTTTAAGTTGACGCAAAATTGTTCAACGTTACGTATCAGTAATCGATTTAGCAGCTCTTCTTAAGAAAGGAAAAACCGTATCAAACCTATCATTTCACTGATAGTCCAAATCCTAGAAAGTTCATAAAATAAGACTCAGCGGAGAGTATAGACCGATACCGGTTTGTACCACGTCAACGCACCGGCCCGGCAGTGTATGCATCATTGTGTGAGTGCGCCTAGAAGAGCTTGATGTAATCTCCGCTACGCTGCGCTGCTGCTGCGGTTTATTGCATTGACGACAGTTTCAATAACCCTATTAGACGGAAATGATTGCTTCTATGCCGCCCAAGGTAGATATGTGACTGTGACTGAACAACTTATGAAAGGCGTCTGCTGTCTGCACTTTATAGTTCCACTGCGTAATTGGGTGTTACGGTTCATTGTGCGGCTTAAGTATTTCGTTAGACATTTCAAACTGGGTTTATTTGTAAATATCTTCTACCCGTACGAGAATTGGTTGAAGAAAATACATGTTCTAGTGAGATTCTGACTGGCTTTTTTATTAATCGCCAGTATACTACGGAGAATTTTGTCGGTAGTTGGTTGCAAAAACTTTGCATTTACCAAACAGTTGTTGATTATTCCTTTAAATACAACCATCATGAGAAAAATTGAACACTAATATTATGTAGTTTTACACACTTGTCTAAAAAATAAAGAAGAGTTTCACTTAAGTAAAAAGGAACTAGTGAGTGTCACGTATAATAGTCTGAGTATATCAAACCAGCAAACCACCATAAGTCTGAATGTTTAATTTGACACGCATTTTAATATCTGGTGGAAGCACACCAAAAACTACTGCAGCATTTCATTTGAATATCTACCAAACACACTGACCACAAAACCACAAAATACTTTGCTGCGTGTTTTAAGGCCTAGAGTTTGATACAAAATATATACCAAGGAGAATTGATGGCCGTTTTACCATCCTAACGTTTGGGATAACATTGATATTGATAATATTGCCAGTATTATACCGACATGCTGAATCAGTGGGAGCTTTTAGACTATCGGTGTCGGGTCAGTATACGAGAAATTTCTAACATGGCAAAATGTTGATAGAAAAGGTAAAGTTTGTCTTGATTAACGAGGTGAAGTTAGGACAACAAAGTCCTCTCAACCACTCAACCTCGATCTTTACCTAGCGTTACCTTATTGTCACATTACAAATGTAAGTGGTGACTGCGGGGATCGAACCCGCGCGCCAGCGGAGTGATGATCTCCGGAGACACGCACGATTCCAACCCACCACGGGTCCGCTTGATCAATTGTTTTTAATGATTATGTATGTTTATAAATAGATAAAATCCTTGAGTATATTTAAACAAAGAGCCAGACACTATTTGACACTTTTTCACGCCATCCTCATTACTATTACTTTCAACAGGTTTCTTTATGAAACGAGGCAAGGAGAGATTTAGTGCGGCTTGCACAATTGAATCGTATTGGCGGCGGTGACGGCTCATGATGTACAGCCGCAGCTTCAGATCGCCGCGACAATGGAGTCGTACAGCGCTCAGGGTGTGAGCTACCGCCTGTCCGCACACCGCACACCGCACACCGCACTCGTGCGGTCGCATTGATCTCAGTATTGAAGATGCTGAGCCGCACCGTCCGCCAATACCGTAACTTCTTCATAATTGGTATATCTCTATTGTTTCTAAAGAATCATTTACGGTTATTTCATTTTATAATTGGTAGTTGGACGCTCCGTCGCCTTTTTTCGTTAAAGTTACTGTGGGAAAGAGGTACGATTGTCTTCTTTGTTTGTGCTGTCTCATATTTTATACTGAAATAAATAAAAGTATTTAGATGCGTAGAGGTTGAGAGAGTGTAAAACCTTTTCTCAACGTCTAATTTTTTCGGTGATAAAACAAATATATTTTTTAGTTCTTGAAGAGGTTTTGCTTCTAGGCAGAAAGGCCAAGCACGATACAGTCCAATATTAAAAACTATTCAGCACACAATAGTCAAAATCAAAAGAAAAACAAACACACACATACCACAAAAATTGGAAAATGTTAAAGCATACAACCGCATTGTTAACATGCTCACACTTTGTTTAGTTGCAAAAAGTGAGACTTGTGTCAAGAATGTGTGCGTGTAGAGTGTGTGCCTTGCCAATGATTTACTAACTGTGAGTTATTTGACGCTCGCGGATTTTATCAGCTGCAATTAATCAATTCAACACGGCTGGCCGCCCGCAGCCGCCGCACCGCACAGCCGCAGTGAGCCTAGCCGCAGCGCTGCGGCTTGTCGTGTTGCCGCCTATTTGAATTAACGCCGACACTACCAGCTACTTGCCACTGTTGCTAATTTATAATTCCTCGCAGCCTAGAAATGTGGAATACAGCAGTGGAAGTGTTCTGAGGCGGCTGGCATTTCCAACTGATTTGCCAACGAAGGAAACTTCTCCTCTTGTCAAGCGAATAAATTAATAAGACTTATTACAGGTTTCTAATGGCCAGCTTTACTTGCGCACTTCTATATTCATGAGGCGGCTGGAAATGAATCTTGCTCTGTTATCTTTTTGAGTGTTCAGCGTAGTTAGGCAAAAGTAACCTTCCTGTCATTCTGACAATTAAAAGCCTTTTTAGGATTTTATTAATTTTAAGACTTATACTTACGGTAACGCCTAAGGTAACTTTACTACATCAGTTGGAAAACTAAAATAGATCGAAACCAAATAAAAATATGTTATTTACTTTTTCATCGAATCGATTTGCATTTACCATTGATTTAGATTTTTAAGCATTACGTTTCGAAAACGTTCAATACATCAAAATCAGTGTAAACTCATATTATCAAGATACGTACTTATAGAGTCCAGTTGCATGTTTGGCTTGACCCTTATCATGTAAGCCCATCCCTAATATTATGTAGTTCCATAATGAAATGTATATTTAAAATGGTTTCTGACCGTTGAAAGAAAAATATTAGCAGCTCTTTGGCACCAAAGAGCGTGGTGCATTTGGCAATTTTGTATTTTAAAAACTGCCTTTCAATTTATTTTACAAGGCCAACAATACAACTTCGAAACTTATCAACGCTATAAAATTATCAGAAGCTCTAAAAGTAAAGGGGTTTCCTTAAAATGTGTTTTAATTTAACAAATCTTTCTTGATATTTTAATTCTGAAGAAGTAAACCAGTGTTTTGACTATGTTGTTTGATGAATTCTCCAGACACACATTTGTTTGCAGTTTGCATGCCCTGGTGCACTATCGAACCATTGTTAAAGAACAAGCAGCTCATTTCTCACTCGACCTTTTATTCAACTCACCTCACCACTGGTATTAACCTATATCCACGAGCTACTGAACACCTATCTGTCAGCCATTCATTCGAACATAGCAGTTGATAACGCCTGGCACTTATTTTGTTGTATGGTTGTTTTTTGTTTATACAATTCCTACTAACTGACATATTTTCAGGAATAACAATTCCACAAAACAACAAAATCCATTGTGAGAGTTGGGTTTTGCGTAGTTTTGACAGGAATCTTAGTTATTAAATGCCAGTACCCAAAAGGATATACACGTTTGACTGTCCGAAACACGTAGAAATGTTGTTTAAAATATTGTCTTATGAAAATTGCGACATCAAATTTTGACGTGGTTATACCTTTTCGTATGAACATCAAATTCTACTTGTTAGAGTTATTTTTCTTGACAAGACCATTAGTTAGAACGAACATAATTTAAGACAGGGATGAGGAGTGATAGTTCAAACTAGAAGTAAAAAATACTTTCCATCACGTTTTATAAGCCTATCCCTTGTGGGTATCTGACTGACTATTTCTTTGTGCAGATAGTTTTCTATTTTCCTGTGAAGTTCCAGAATTGAACTGGTAGCTTCTCACCTCTCCCAATGTGAGCCTTCCCCCTCCCTCGCTTCCACCCAATAGAAGGCTGGGTGGCTTGTGCCAGTCTTATCCGAGAAATGCGGGAATGGTCGGACTTCTTTCTTCTAAGCACTCTTTGTAGTTTATACCACAAATTCAATTTTCCGTTGTTATACGATACGAGAGGTGTTTTAGTACATTTACTATGGAAAGCGATGGTAGCAGTGGCTAAGATGAATCACCGTACCTGCACCTAGCTACACCGGCTGCGCTGTAGAGAGTCGGTGAACACAATTAGTGTTAGTTGAGTGTCCGCAGTCCGTACAAGGCACACAGTGATGCAACCACAGCAGCCTGGACCTGATAATGGCTCCAATAATCATCCCATTGTACCACCAGCATATGGGTCAAGGAGGCGAAATAGACAAGGTTGTGGTTTGACAATTCTACCCCACTTCAAGTGTAAACTGGGTTTACCCAAGCTGTTGACGTGGTTAAGAGTCATCAGAACTGTTGACAGTTATGGTGTAGTAGAGGTGGCCATTATCATTTCAAACATTTCTGTGAATAGTCTAAATAGTTTGTAGAAACATATTATTAAAAATTAAAATACCTTACCAAAATTGATTTACCATACTACACATGCTATAGGGAAGGATGACACACAAACATTCCAAACAATATACATGGCCAAATAAATAATCTTACTCACGTTTTCAAATCAAACCCAAATCACGTCTTATTTTATTAAGTTTACATGGCAAAACAGTAGGTGTTTGATCGCCCCTAAATGTAAGTCATTAATGATATCTGGGTGTTTAAATGTTCTGAGGGTTTAGCTTTCAGTTTAAAATATACATAAATAATTAATAATGACAATTAAACACAAGCCGCCAGGTTAGCCTCAAATTTGTTTGTAGCTAGCCGAAGGCTGTGTCCAGATAAATGCTTTTACTAAAATTAGTTTTACTATTAGCTAAATTTGTAAAAAGTCATTAGATACTCACTCTACTCTAAAAGTATATACGTTGAATGAAATATCAGCATTTCCATACTTAGGAAATATCTTAGTATCAACACAACACGGTTGTGAATGAAAGTGGTTGTTAACAGTTTAGGTTCAATTTGGAAACTGCCCAACATACAGACACTAAATATATGCTACACATGAAAATAACATTAATATGTAACGTACTTTATGATTTTTATACTCACCAAAGTTTCAAAACGTTTACCCACGATGCCACCGGATTGTGGACAAACCTCATCGTGATATGAGTTGGACTTTAGCCATTACAACCCTTAGACATAAAGCAAACCTAACAAACACTAGCTGCAACCTTCGACATGAAAAGAAGCAGAACAGTTTGGAAAGAGATTTGAGAAAGAAAGGTCGAAATTAGATAATGAATGGCACTGCCAAAAACAGAAAAGGCCTTGAATTATTGGAATTGAATCAGGATGGTGTTTCAACGTGTTCTGGGAACCTCGCCTTGGCCTACTGCTAGGACTCATATTTACGCACCTATAAGGCGAGGTGCGTTTCCTAAACACCCTCTGAAATCATTAGAGCAACTATTTGTGTAAATACTGCTTATATGGTTGCTAGCAAAATTAACAGTACAATCTAGTGGATAGCCACACAATTTAAGTTTCTTATATGTGCATTTTAAAACGTTAAAAAGGAAAAAGGGGATTACATTAGTATTGAGCTTGTTTGATCATGCCATTTAAATAAATCATTGGGCGTAATATTTAACTCAGAATGTTATTTAGATAGTAGATGGGTGGATACATTTAAAAGTATAGCCTTGGCCTTAAATGGTATTGACGGTTATCTTTAAAGTTTTCAAATGGTATCCTGACTACAGTGGTGTCTTAGTTGTATTTATTTATTTCATTAAAATTATTCATAATCTTTTCGTTGGTAACTTATATTCATAGGTTGTACTTAGTTGAAGTTTACGCATAAAGGAGGATGTTGTCAATTTCTTAAAATTGGTGCTATACAATAAAACACACCAGAAAAATCACAGCACAGAAAAATGCAAGGCGCAAGACTACGCGAACGTGTAAGAAGACGACTGACTGACCAAGAAGACTTAAGTGTGGAGAATTCGAACGAACGAGCCGTATAAATAAAGATGTTGTTTGTCCGAAAGAACTAAACGTGTGCGTAGAAAATCTTACCGAAACCATTCTCAATTGCAGTGCATGTAAAACGTACTTTTGCATTAAATTAGTTTATTTAGCTAATAAGCCATAAGTAACAACACGTGTGATATAGATATGAGTATGACTAATATCTTGAAGGCTGGATCTTATTAGATTATTTATAAATTTAAAACATCAAACTGTCTAATAAAGTAAAATTTGTTTAAATCTGAGGCTTTTCAAATGCGTGGCATTTTTCCAATACAAATAATTTAAAATCTATACTTGACAACCCTAAAGACAAAATTCAAAATGGAGACACATATTACTAGTCATTTAAAATCATTGTTTCCTTCAGTTGCTGAGTGTCTCTGACGATGATATGACAATTTAAGGCCTCAGAATTAAACAAATTTTACTTTATTAGACAGTTTGATGTTTTAATATCTTTATTCAAAGGAATAACAACTTACCCAATTCGGGTTTGCTAAAACCAAAGTAATATAAAACACAATAACAATATAAATAACTGTAAATTTAAAATTGGTTTGTTTATAGTATGACTAATGTTTTATCTAATCACAAGATTAGGTTTTCAGATTAATAGATTTTTAATATGTTTTTGAATGCTTTGAATCACTGTAGAGAGACTATACTACAACAACTATCCTTTACTAAAAATCCATGTTTTGCCTCTAAAACATATGTTTTAGACATGTGAAACGTCGGGCTTAAGTTCTTTTTCACTCCAAGTAAAGGTTTGTTTTATGATCTTTTACTACCCAGAGAGGAAGTTTCATGATTAGCTCATACAGTGGATTTTTTATAAAAGCTTAAGTTTAAAGTATTAGCTGAAGACGTTTCGATGAGTGAGGATTAAATACACTTTTCGGATGTGTTTTCAAGCTATATAGAAAATCCAAGTTTTAAACTGAGTACTCTGGTGGTACTTTTTTAGAAGAAACGGCTGTTACACTGGTTTACAGCTATAGACGCTTGGTTAACAGTATCAAGATTAAACACAATCTCATTGAAACAGCTGCTCTCTCAGCATTAAAACACCATCAAATTGTCCTTTCCTCACTAAGGAGTAAAATATCATCAAAATAAACTTGTCATTCCCAGGAAATAAAAGTGCGACTTGATCACGCCATTGCATGTGTCGAAAACCAACGTTTAAAAACCATAATGAAGGAAGATGGCCAAATGACGATCTTTTTAATGCAGAAACATCAGCTGTTTTTCCAATAAGTTAAGTTTTAATATTGACGATCAGTTAAAGTTTTAACACCTGCCTTAGGCACGTGTTAATAACCACTCCTTAAGGAACGAGTTGAATATAGGACAATTTGCTATATTTTGTAATTTAATAATCGTGCAACTGTAAATTATGACTTTGCACCTCAGGCAAGCGAGAAGCTACGCCTCGTAGCGCATCCTGGTAACAAACACTCGAATCTAAACGGTATCGAGTTTACAGCGAACCTGAGGGTATAGTGAACTTAGTAAGGGTAGGTTACTACAATCTCTTATCACATAAGTAGGATGGATATACTCGTGAATTGATCCATCACGCTGCGTGAGCCGGTGACGGAGACTGTGGAGATGAAGACATCGCAGCACGTCAAGTGAAGTTGTGGATGTGGATGTGGCGGTGATTGTTTGGTGATGAATCACCACGTAATGACGGTCACAGTCGCTATCATTTGTCACAGGATTACGCGCAGGACTAGCCAGTCACTGCCTCTTCACCTACCTCCATCTGCATTCTGCACTCCTGGTACACTCTCTGCTCTCAGCTATGTCCATACAATGTTGACAAGTAGGAGAAGATGTAGTGTGGACTGTATGGGTTGACGAATTAAATAGATTACGCGATATTGGTTTTGTTGAATTTTGTTATTGGTTATGGATCTGTATTCAGTTTTGCCTTGGTAAACGGTTAATATGCTTAAACCTTTGTTATTAGATCAACTATGTGCATTAACTTATAGTTATTTAAAACAAGACCGACACGCAGCTAAGCGCTAAAGCGCCGCTGGCATGAGTTAATAGAATTTCCTTGGCAATTTGTTACTGCAATTCGCTACGCTCACAACCTCGCTTCGGCCTTCGGCCTCAGCTTAGCCTCCTGTTTAATCACGGGCGTTACAAAGCTGTTCGCTGTGCTCACAGCCTCGTTTCAAACTTACGGGACTTTTTACCTGAAGTTATACTACATATCATGAAAGGAAAACGCATTCTAAATGTCAATACATTTGGAGTACTCATTCCGCTGTTATAACAAATTAAGATCACTTTTGACCGCCTTTTTGAAACAACTTGATGGGTTATCATAATTTTGGTTGATTGATGTATAACAACAAAATACATATATATTTAAAATGTTATTAAAATCGGATGAGAGTTACTGTTTTTACATTATTAAACCCCTTTTTTTGCTGAAAAGTCCCACCCCTATAAAAAACTTCAGAAACCGGTAAATGAGCAAGGATCGAAAATACACTTTTGGGAAAAGACACAAATTAAATTATATTTTAAACTCCGTAGTTTGGTGAGAACTGTTTAGAAGAACAGTTAGCTGATTTACTAAGTTCTTACAAATTCAATCAATACAATTTCATCAAACAAATTCATCAAAACAGCTGCTGTCTCTAGAACATAACCATCACCAAAATAGACCCTTTCCCCTGGAAACTAAAATGAAACTTTTGCACGGTATAAAATCATGAAATTGTGTCAACAAATCTGATTTTAAGCAAATGACAAAAAAGTTAGTCATGATTTGAGCTTTAAACATTATTTTTATTGGCTGACAATGTGACGTTAAACCCAAATATTTAAATAACCCCAACTCATTACTTAAAATCATTTATTTCTACAACTATAAAAGATAGAAGCATACCTAAAATATAGGATATTAGTTATAGTTTAGTTCCACACTAATGATTTATGAAAAAATTAAAAGTTAAGACCCGACCACTTTTTCACATGGTGCTTTCAAAAATATCAAACAAGTAGACATTTTAGATTGTGACTTTAGGTTTTCCTTTAATGGTTCCTTTCTCACATACTTTTAGACTAAAAAACTGAAACTAAAACTAAGTTCTTATCAGGATGTCGAAATTTCACTGTATAGCAAATTTTGAAGTTTCTACGTAAACATCTTGTATGTATAACAGTGTTGGAAGAAAACATAATACCTTTTTTATAAATCGGTTTTATTGTGCTAATTCATAAAAAGGGTACTATATTTTTCTAACACTGTTATAAAGTATCCCTGTTTTGTGATTATCTTTCACACATCTTATATGTAGTTTAGATATTGTGAAATTTAATATGGGAACCCCTAAGGCAAGTGATTTGGAAGCCACCCTGTATACAGAAACTTATCTTAACGCAAGTAAAACAGTAAATTCTGCATACGAAAAGTAGAAATAACAAAGCAAACAACGCACAATAGCATGGTGTAGTTTTAAACCATTTACTAAATTGATTACTGCACCATAGATGTTCATTTTCTATTGATTACTAAACAAGCCGCATAAAGCTTGTGGAATCATAAAATGATTATGTTAGATATTTAAATGTTATCATTTTATAACTTCAACACATTTCTTATTGGAAATTACATAAATTTAAAACAAACCTGGAAATATTCCAATTATATAATATTTATAAATATTATATTATATCTTTAAATATTATTGGAATAATTGCAGATACTGTACGTTCTAAATGTATGTATACCTCGTTCTATTAAAAAAGTACAGTCTATTTAAAACATAATTACAAGCGTATAATTTACTATACTCGTACGATTCAGAAAGCCAAATTAGTTATTTTTTTATTAAGTAGACTAAGTATGCTAATAGGAATAGCTTTTAAGAGTACGAAAACTAGCCTTGTAACGTAACAGTACCAGTCTTTCTTTAAAGTAATATTCCTGTATATTTAAGAAAGCATGCTAAAGTATGACATACTTTTAGATAAATATAAAGTAAATATCGAATAAACGTCAGCGTGTTCGTATGAAACTTGTGTCAGTTAGTTGTTCGTATAGGAAATAAGAGTACTGTAGTAGTTTTAAACTTTTGTGGCAGCCTGTTGTTTTGAATTAATGCTCTTTAAGTGTTCGAAATGGGCTTTTGACGAGCAAATTTACGGTAACTTTTAATACCTTTTAATACAACAAAATCATCTATTTAAACGTGTATAAATGTGTGGAAAATACCCCTTAAGAAGGTCATAGATCAAACTAGTTTAAAACACGAGAGTTTGCTTATAATGTCCTATCTTCTTTTTATTTAATGGCAGTTTTCCGTGTCATAAATAAAATTATTCTAATTATCGGAGGAGTCTGGTATTTAATTCTTACAAATTGCTATTGGTAATAACTAATTGGACACAATTTGACAGTAGGCCTACACGACTTTTACGTTAGGCCTACCTATACTTGAAATTCAGTTAACCAACTCAGTTTAGTTGTTCTAAAAATTAATTTATAATTGAAAACGTGGTTTGTTATCTTTCTTGTCCTTTTGTTACTGAATTTACTTTGTCAAGTAATGGAGGTTTGATACATAGAAACCTAAAAATGTAAAAGTTCTACAACTCATAACAGGATTGTGTTTTTTTTTTGTTCATAATAAAATGCTGTTTGCTAAGTTTGGAAAGTTAAGGTGACAAATTTAAAAGGAAATTGCCTATTGTGATGACGTAGCTTTAACTGACATTGAAAATAGAACTATACTAAGCTCGTAAGGTAAATTTCAAGGCTAAATACTTGTTCGGATTTAACTGTAAAATATTAATCAAATCCCGTATTAGTCAAGCATGAATTTGGAACACAATATTAGGAAAGTGTACAGAAAAAAGGAAAATGAAAACTTGTGAAGTTAACAAGCTATGTATATATTATTTAATATTGCATCATATACATAAAATGAAAATCATTACTTACGTTTGAACCTGTATGGGAAAAGGCCAACATTCAAATATTATCTTACAACTAATATCACAATGTCACTTTGCATTTTAAAACTCGAATTAAATAAACAGTCACGTAATAAACAGATCACAAAAGTCCATGACAGGAGACGGTAAACCATCAAAGTCTGTGTTGAACAAGGTGGGAGCCTGAAGATCGTTACTGGAGGAACACAACTGGTTTGAAGTAAAATCTTCAAAGTGAGGAAGATTAAACGATTGTTCATCAGGAGGAGTTAAAGTATGTCTACTGAGTTCTGGAAGTCTAGTTTCTGTACAAGGCAGAAAGTGTTTGACAGCAGTCACATTTGAAGATGAGCCTGGGAATTTGTCCAAATATTTTGTGAAGACACCTTGTGGTAGAAGGGTGGAAGAAGATACGTTAATGGGTT
The DNA here is from genome assembly GCA_018831715.1 of Matsumurasca onukii. Lineage (NCBI taxonomy): Eukaryota > Metazoa > Arthropoda > Insecta > Hemiptera > Cicadellidae > Matsumurasca > Matsumurasca onukii. Next base: position 9,303,255 of record CM032061.1, on the reverse strand, counting down.
CAAAATTCCTCACAGTACAAGAAAGAGGGCTACCAACTGAAGATGTTGTCTCTAAAGGAGGCGTTGAAGAAAACATCTGATCTCTCCAACTTACGTGGTCAGATATTGAAGAGGTCGAGGATGAGTTGTCTAGTAAAGTCATGTTGTTATGGATATCTACAACAGAGTAGGATTCTGGTTCCTCCAAGGCGTTGCTGAGAGCTGTGATATACTTCATAGCGAGTCGAAGCGTCATAATTTTGGATGTCTTTTCGTTATTGCTATCACTGCTCGTCGGTAGATGAGGAATCGCTCTTCGCAGGGCTTCAAACGCATCGTTGATCTCCCGCATTCTCGATCTCTCTCTCGCATTGGCAGTCTTTCTTCTATACTTGCTCAAAGGGCTGACTTCTGCTTTTGCCTCTTCCTCGCTCTGCTCCTTGGTCTCCAAGTTTCTTCTTCGTCTTGATCATCCCTGTCCCTCTTGGAAGATGCCCTCGGCCGCAGAGAGTAGCTCTTCTCACCCGATGTATTGTTGTTGTCATCAGTTCCAAAATCCATTACGCAACACCTTGTAGTCAAACACACTTTTAAAATTTAACACTTCGGTAGGTCTTTTTTAGACAAAATTTCATTCAATAAAATTTATATGAATAGTACTACTTAGGACAAAAACAGTTCATTGTTTGCACACAGTTCACAAAAAATTATATAAAAGGTCTCGAAAAAAGTTGATTAGCAAGACGACGCACGTGAGTTGTCTGGCCACACTAGAGTCTGCACGTATCTCGCGGTGCACCACCAGCTGACGACTGAGCTCTGAGTCAGCTGATCCGTGGACCACAACCACAGCATCCGAGGAGCTGGCGCTGCCTGGTGAGAGACACCCGCACTACCGCTCACTCGAGTCTCCTCCCCGACTAGCCGCATCATCTCATTTACATCAAACCTGTCGAGCCTTGCTGCGAATAATTGATATGTGACTTTCATCAATACTAGTTTGTAGCAAACAAAATATACGATCCACATATCCAGAATTTTGATTTGCAATAAATAACAGAAATTTGAACTTCGTTAATAGTAAGATCCCACAAAGGTTCCTGTTATTTGAATGACACCGGTTCTATGTTGAAGAACATGCAAAGATGAACAGTTTTATCGCAAAACATGTGAATTGCCTGTAAATTTAGTACATAGTTGTTTTTCAATCGTAACAACTTTTAGTTCTCGTGTACATGTGCCTTCTTAAGGCATCAAACTTCCATTTATTAGCCCTTACATATGTACTCTTAACAAAAGTCCTAATCAACAGCCAGATTGTACTGAGTTTTGTCGTAAGGGGGGGGACCACTACGCCCCATTAGAAATGCACGGGCTAGCTTTTGACAACATCTGAATGATAAATTTAAATTGAATGATAATATACTTATTTTAACATTTAAATACATTCTGAATCGAATTTAAATATACAAGTTATGTTATTTTGGAAATTGTTGGTCTAAGCTGGCATTGCCGCGAGTTCCTGTCACTGCCTCTCTCATCACTGATCAGACGCTGCTGTTTGTCCAATCATACGCATATTTTCGTTTCGCTCGTATATTATATTAAAATGGTGATAGTGTGTTATGGTAAATGTTAACAATGTGTTTTTTTTACTTAAATATACAACTAAAGGAACTGCTTAAATTCAAATACGGGAATAGGCCTACATGTTCAAATGTAAAAAATGTTGAATATGCTGTAAACAAAAAATATATACATATAATTTTTACTTTATCCTTAAAGGTTTATTTTGGTATAAGAAGAGATAAAAATATGACGTTACATATTGTAAACAAAATGTAATGTGGCGTTTAAGAAGAGTAAGGACGATTTTTCATTACGCCCAAAGGGTTAATACAAAATGTCTCTCATTCAAATAATATAGTATCACCCGTGTTTGGTATCATACTACAATACTTGTTTATATTTAAAGGTTATATTCAATCAAACACTTTGAAACGTTGAGTGACACCTCCAAGAGCCTATTGTCTGCAACCTTCTGATTTTATTAGGCAGTTCATACAATTTTCCTCTTTATTTCCAAGTACACAGCTAATTAGCATAAACTTCCTCAATTCTAAAGGACATCCGTATGATGTAAACTCTCACTGCTCCTCTCAATTATACATGATTGGCGAACATACATGAGCCACGTGTGGGGCAGAACTATAGAAGCCAGGACACCCGGAGGTAACGACTCAGCTCATCAGGATTACAGTGCAGCTAGCTTTCTACCTAAACCACCAAGAATACGGCTTTGGCGATATCCTACTGCAAAGCTCTCAAAGCTTGTTTAGTGTGGTGTCTATTTCTCAAGCTTTTCTTCTTGGAACGGGGGATTGTAATGAATTTGAATTGTTTTTACTCCAAGCTCGCAGTTGCTTAGGGGGCATAATCTCTGCTGTTTATGCGGCTCAGTCTGTCGTGACCTAACGGACTTAGTTTTCAGCAAATATACAACAGAGAATGGAACGGTTTCACCTAGTAAAATCACTGTAAGTTCTAGATTTGCTTTGAAATGAATAAGTCTAGAGGGTCTAGAAAACCTTCGTCAGATTGTATGCAAAATTTAAAACATGTCACGCCTAGTGCAATATAATTAATTGTGAGTAATTGTAGCTACTCAGGGTTGCACATGATTGAGTTGTAACACCCATTTAGAGGTGGTATGAAAAGGTCGTGGTGGTAAGAGTGGACTAGGAAGTTGAGAGACCCTTTTCCAGACACGGTTTGGTTTTATCCTTGGAAAACAGAGAATTAGACTATTCGAAGCAATCAGAGCCGGATTGTGAATTTGTAACCAAATAACGCCATATACGCGAATTCAATGCGCGTAAGATGCTAACTATCAGATAAAAGGCGATATCCACATATATAACGATATAATACACTACTGTGACGGCGTTGTAGAAAGGATGATGGTCCCAGAGTGTGAAGGGAGGAGAGACAGCGGGTCGCCATGGTGGCGCCCCAAGCGACACAAATCAGCGCAATCAGCTGACTATTATCAGCTGGGCTGGTGAAACGACGATAAATATCGGCGGACAACTGTAAAATGCTCGTAAACAGCCAGTGATTCAGTGATTAATCAACATTTTAGCACTCGCCCGTCGATGTGAAACTGTCCTCTAAACATTGAGATGGATCCTAATGTTAGGTTAGATTATATAGGCCTACAGTAAAAATATTAAGGTAAACTAATCAACAATATTATTTTGGAATTCTACGTTTTACCGTACTACGTTTTCAGCTGTTTTCAGACAGAAACCGGAACATCTTCATAATTCCAAAACTGTCTTTCTTGTTGACGTTGATACATAGCAACCACGGCAACGATGCTTGCTGCTGTCAAACAACTATCAACCAGGTTCATTAAACGATTGTGATACAACAGAAAAAGGTCCATTAAACGATCACATACGTTTTATACATTAGATGGTTTCTAATGTCTATAAACTACACTGGAGCTGAGATTCTAAAGACGTTAAGGTTAATGCCAATCAAAGTAAATTTTAGCCCCATGTATGCATAGTTTGCATTTAATAAAGGTATTACGATTGATTGATAAGAATGACAGCTTTATAAGATATTAAACTTTGGATATCTTATTTATTAAATAAAAATGAAGATTTTAAAATCTCAACATATAACGACGATGAAAGTTTTAAATGATCTGGATTCAGATAAATATCTTCTAGTCAAAGTTACACTGATTCAGGCAGTAGACTGTCAATTAATAAATACCTGAAGGAACAACATATTCGCCAAAGGTTAAAACCCATATAAATGTAAAACACTAAATTAAACACGCTCATCCGATTCCGTCAAAGTGGATCTTTGATTTTATTTCGTTCCGTAAAATAAAAAGTAATGTAGATAAGGAAGGATCCCAGTTTACGGGCAAGATCTGAGATCTGCAGTAAACTTGTTGAGATACTCGACTTGCACATCAGCTGATCAGGAACGAGTGAAGCAGGTTTGTCGTGTGAACACAAACAAGCAGAGTCGATGATGCGGTAAATGCTCTGGACAAAGGATCATCTGTCAACTATGAGTAACATTGGGTAGCTGGAGTGTCATACGTTACCCAACTTAGTTAAATAAAACGCGATGTTGGTATGTTAAAGTGCTTTATCTTCATAAACTTAATTCCTGAAAAAGAACCATGCATTTCCTGTGCAATTTGTTACTCTTGTTCGCTCGTTGCAACTCATTCACTACACTAACATTCTCGTTTCGGACCTCGACCTTAGCTTTTCGTCCTTTATTATCGCGGGCGTTACGAAGCTGTTCGCTGCACGAAGCCTCGCTTCGATCTTCAACCTCAGATTTATATGTTCTCTTAATATAGATTTTGAAACATATCAAGAATATTAAACTGAATTTAATAAAAAATTAGACTACTCACTCCGCCGTTTAGCGAACAACCTCTTTTGAGCCACCATTTCGTAACGACTCAACTGGTTTTCATAGCTTTTGCCAATAGTTATATTCGTATTTAGTTGAAATTTCGTCCGAATCGGGTAGGTTTTACCGTTTTCACAGTATTTTTGGTGAAAACTCCCCTCACGAAAGATTTTGCCGTTGAACAAAATTGTCTAAAACTTTAAAATCGAATATTTTAGCAAATTTTATGATGCTAATATTTTAACCATGCTAATGACATAAATATCTCCATATCATAAATATCTCATCAATATCAATAAATATCATAAATATTTAAATATATCCATGAATATCTCATTTCTCTCAATATTTACAGCTTTATAATGAAGAACACACCGGTATGTACAGTTTATCACTGATATTTTCATGTGATCTTGATACAATAACTCATTCGTATAAGCCAAACAAATCTAAATTCCGTGCGTATTTCTCATCTATAATATTGCTATTTAGCGTTTATACAAATAAGGATCAGCTGTTATGTATAGTGTAAGTATCCGGTCAATGATAATTATGATAATGTAGTTAAAACAAAATCAAATGTGTGATTTCGATGTGAAGCACAAACCAACCGCTTAACTAAACCAATAATCGACTGAACATTTATAATTGTGTTATATTAAATTACAGCAAAAAAATACTGTATAGTACAAAAAACATCGTACATAAATCTCGTAAATTTATTTTAATACCAATCTTCCTTCCATGTAGACTGAAATTCAATACATTACTTTAAAATGGAAGTACTTTTAGAATTACTATAGTTACATTCTAAAAGTGGAGTTAATAGTTGAGTTTAACCAACGATTGCAGAAGTCCTTGGCGGATTTAATTTAATAAGACATCATCCAGTGACTCAGCCTGGTAATCACCTGCAAACAACGCTCACGAAACATTATCAAACGCAAACACAGGAATCACTCGCAATCATGCTTGCACTTTACTGAATGACAAATGAATTAAGATGAATTTGCATTGTTTAAATAACCGAAGAGTATCGTGAAACCGCATCATTGTTGTAGCGAGGGGTCAGAGCTATTAGGTTCCAACTAGAAGCGATGCAAGGATGCAATATGCAGTTACAATGAGACGAAATCACCGTGAAATGAGCCTTGTTGGAATCGACCCAACACAATAAAAACAACGTTTACTATGTAAATTCACAAGGCAGGTCGCAGCTGTCGTGTAAACACGTTGCATTGCTTGTTGCTGTTAGCTCTTCAGTAAAGAGCGCAACAACTTGCTCCAGGAGTCAAATGTCACACTGCACGCACTCTGTTGATGACGGCAGGTACTTTAAACTGTCATCCAAAGACTTTGTTAAGTGTCCTAGCGAGTTGTTCGTATGGTTGAGTTGTGACGTACAGAGGCTATACTGAAGACATTATTGAAAAACTGGGGAGAAAAAGGGGCTTATTCAAATTTTTTTACTAATCGAGTTTTTAATCGATTTTGATTATTCGGAACGAGTACTTTAGATTAGTATAGCTTTTCGAGTGCAAAACGAGTCAAGTCAAAATTGCCCCCTGAAAAGTTTACTCCTGGTGTTTTGCTCTTCCCTTTGGCCCTTCATTTTGAATTAGTTCAAATAGAATAATTTTCACCCTGAACTATAATTCGGCGCGTCAGATAGTATTTTAGTTAAAAGTTGAACTCTTGAGCTCTTTTACTATAAGTAGCTTTTTCACCCAAATGGTGCTGCAAGTACAAAACATTTTCTCGTGTTAGTTAAATGCAAACATTTCCTCGGACTCATGGTTATTTCTACGCGTTCTGTAGCAGATATGTAATGCATAATTTAGCATTTTACATTTTAATTGTAACTTAAGAACATTTTATTTTGTAGGGTATAGTTTGGGGTTTTGAAGAATAGTTTATATTGGGTACACTTTTATACTTTTAACTATAAAGTTGTCATTTTTCTTCCTTTTAAACTAGTGGAATAGAAAACAGTAAAATAAGTCAGGGTACATTAACGTGTCAATTGTTATAGCAAACCTCAAACCTAGACGAGAAATCCTGATCACTCCTAAGATAAATGACTAAATCACTATTTCAGATGCCGACCACTCTCATGAGGGTATTTTAAAGCAAATATGTGGTGAAGGATGAGTGTGATAAGTGGTAGTAATGAGTTAAAGACAGTTAATTAGATTTTGTAGTAAAACCCATAAGTTTTTCTCACAACAAAATAATAAATGATGCTGGCATGAAATAAAACCATAGCTCACAGACATTGGCAGGAACAAGCAGTTGAAAGGTGGGAATGATTCGGCTGGTGGAAGTGCTGGGCTGTGCAGGGTCGCCTCACATTTAGAAAGTAGGCCTGTAAAACTGGTAAATATTTATAAGAGCAACTGAGCTGCAAGAAATGGCGGTTAGGAGTGCATTCCCGGTCCAGCTCACTTACTTGCAGTCTTTATTGCCCCTTATACTTAGCAAACCGTTAACCAAGACATTTAACATATTTCATGTCTAGTGTAATGGTAAAATAGTCACTACCACTATATCTATATAATACCGTTGATTGTTCTGAATGGTCAGGTAGTTAAAATTTGGAAAAGTCGACGTAAAAGTCATCGTTTAGGTGCCCGAGTAAAATACAAATTGACAAACCTAGCGAACTTACTGTATAGTGTAACCATTTATTCGGTAATATAATTTCGTAATAATAATTATAGAAAATGATTTATACTTGAAATCCGTGAAACATTAGTTTGAATATCTTTGCCACCCTAAAATGTTCAACAATGGTCAACAGTGATTTGGTTCACTAAAATCATTCCTGGACAACATTAATACATCCCTGTTCGTCAAACAATTCGTAAACAATAATATAAGTACCATCCATTTTCTCACAGTTAACTACAGGGTGGTTGAAAAGTAAGTAGGCAAAAAAGAATTGTAATAATTCCTACCATAATAATCTAAACTTATAAAATGACGTACACATACGCTTAACTACATAAGAAAATTAAATATAGTTTTAAATTTCCACATAGGTGTTGTTCGCCAAATCCTCCAAACAGCCGGGGATACAATATTAACACTTGCTTTAAGGAAGTCAATTGGAAAACTGGTAATATCTTCTGAATGCGATTTCCTAATCTGTCCACTGTTTGGGATTGTACTTATACTCTTCTTCCTCACAGAATCCCTATAAAAAACAACACGACATTACACCTAGGCTTCTTGCAGGCCATTCGTGGTGTCCCCACCGACCCAGCCAACGTCCAACCACGCACGAACAGTCTTAGAAAAAAACGTATACCAATAAACTAATATTAGTAGTCAATATGAAACAATATTGAACACTCAATATTACGACACAATTGCCAACATGAAATTCGTAATGCTGCAGAATTTATAACATATTATCATTACCTAGTTACTTTTCAACCACCCGGGAAATTGCATATTTCTTTGTTGTTGTTTACTTAAATTAAATATTTATATTAATTTAGATCGAAAAATGCCAATTTTGAAATGAAAAGGCAAACGATTAAAATTATGAGAAACGAAATAAGCGATGTGTCAATTTTGTCCAGGAGTGTAGTTGGTTATTTATTTGATAATATTGGTATGTTTCCTTTTTAAATTAATTTTGTACAATATTTGTGTAAACATAGTCTTCACTTTTTGATATTTACTTTTTCATCAACTATGAAATGTGATTTTAAATGAAAGATGTGTCTAAAGTTTAAAAAGGATGTCACAGAAAATTAGTAGTAATGGTGAACGTATTTAGAGCATCCGTTTAGGAACGTTGTTGGTGCACAATTGATGTAAGTACGATGTAAATATAGAACGAGTGGGACCGCAGATATAGTAGACCGGATTACTGTAATCATAACACTGTCTATACAATCAGTAAATCCCCTGCTGAAGTACACTACTTTAATACACCTATCTTAATTCATCTGGAACAGTTGAGACAGGCAGGCCCCAGGTAGCGCGTAGAGATGACCGAGCACGTTGTACGTGAGTATTTCACTGCTTCGCCCACTCTAGCAAGTGTGTGTGTGTGTGTGTATGTGGAGGCGATACACGCACGCCCTCACACACACTACCTTATATTGATTTCAATTGAGCTTCAACACGACTACACAGGACGCTAGGCTAAGTATAAGGCACTTGTGAAAGTAGAAGTTATTGAGTCCTGCGAGGAGATTTTGACTAATTACCTATCTTCAAAATTATATCACAATAACATGTAACACAGGTGTGGCAAAATCTCTAGTGACAATATAACCCGTTTAAAATAAAAAATTCTGCAAATAAGAACATATGTTTTGATGGTTCTATAGTCTATAATCACCTAATTGGTATAATCTAAAAGTTTGATGATAAGTTGGGACGAATTGGGTTGAAACAATATAAAATGTTTAAAACATAGCCGGTGCGTAACCACAAGCGCTATGGTTAAGGCTTAGCAACTAAACATGGGGTTTTACGCTCTAAAACTGTCGGTACCGTACCCATAACCCGCACCAAACGTCAAAATTATTTGTTCAACTAGACCAAAGCGGCTGAAAACTGGGATTTCACCACCATCTTGGTCTGCCTGATTGAATATTGATTATTACATATGTTGTAGTACAGATACTAGGTACTGAAAATAAATGTTCATCATGCATAATATGTGATCATAAATGCGGTTTTATAAAATACAACCCATTTTAAGGGATAACGCCCCCCTTCAAAAGGGCACTTTCGTTAAACCAGCCAATTCACTCAGAAGCTATCGGTAAGCTCAAAACTGCTTTTCGTTTTGTTCTACGACGAGTTGTTAAACGAATAATTTTGCTTCCTATGAGAATTTATTAATAGAAGCCTACGGAAATGATTGGGTGAATCACATATTAAAATTTTCTAAAGACAATTAAATCGTTACACTTTTGAATGTTGTAAGTCAGCCCAAATTAAATCCTACGTTCAATATGAACTTCATATCAAACTCCTTGAGAGTTAAACACTATACATTTTGATACACGACTATTTCCATATTGTGAGGTTAACCAGGATGTTTAAAGTAAGTTTGACTTGTTAACTGTCGACTCGCAAAATAGGTTTTACTTGAGAGAGAGCTTATGTTACACCAAATTAGAAGATTTAAAATTTTGAACCCTCAATTCAACAAAGAACGTCTAACCCTGTAAGGCTTGTAAAGCTTTTGAAGAGTTTAATCAACAGTAAACCCACATGATAGCTGAATGTTCATTTGTTCAACACAGGTTCAGATTTTAAAAGCTTTACTTAGTTCCAAACTTCAAATACTTCGATAACTATGGGTATGAAAGATCTGAAAAAAAAACCAGCGCTTACATGAAATTTGTTTCACTCGACTAGCAAGTTGTTGCATAGGTGGGATGCTACGAGTGTGTAGAAAGAGCAGTGCAATATGATAGATTCTCGTTGCGAAGTGTGCAAAGATGTACTGGCCCCATGTTAGGCCGTATCCAACAATGTTCATTTCACGGCTATCCAAGCCTCATTCTACTATCCGTAGATATAACTGCATATTGCCGATCTACAGGGCTTTCCTTAATCACTTAGTAATATCAATTATAGGTCGCTAATGGACTTGAAACATTAACATAGTTTTCTCTCTGTATGGTAATGCGAAATACAACTATACTGTTTGAAACTGCGTTTTGCAGTAAGATAGAGGTGTTGGTGTAGTTTTTATATGGATAAAATGCAATTTACTGTAGTTAGAATGTTTGAGATAAGTTTCAACATACATTTACATTAAGGGGTTTTCATAGATTAGACATGTTGAAAATTTGAGGGGTAATTACTCGGAGAGAAAATCTCCAACGGTGTGAAAAGCCAAGCAATGTATTTTCCCACCCACTCGAGCTTTAGATCCGAAGCGCACATGTTAGGTTTCGAAACGTGGGTTTAAATATGTTTGAATTCAATGTTTCTGCCTACCAGCAAGCATTCCCTGTAGTTAGAATCCTTGAGATAATTTAAGATTTGAGCGTAAATTAGTCAAGATTTCATAATAATATATTATGAATAAAAATATAAACTACAACTATTTTTATGTATACATAGTACCCGGTTATACTTTAAATCATATACGTTAAGCCATTGGTCCATTCCATTGGTCGTTGGGCTATTAATTAATTACCCAATTTGGAGAACAGACGACCCTAGTTTGTAACAAGACTACACCTCATCATCCATCAAAACACTCAACACACTTCATCCCATATTCACCTTAAAATACCCTCTAGGAGTGGTCGGTGTCTCAAGTCAAAATATTAAAGTATTAATAAACTTACTGCCACGGACCGGTTTTGACCATTAGGCCACCTTCCGCATGCAAGTGCAACATTTTAACTACAATTTAATTTACAAGTTTCAACAATTTAATTTAATCTTTAAAACCAGCAGTTTTGAACAAGTGCCACTGAGATATGCTGAAATCCCTCAGTTCATAATAACTCTGTACAGAGGGCAATCAAAACGTAATTAAACCTTGATGTGACATTACAGTCATATAACGAACAATGATATTCAGAAGACAATGAAATGTGATGAAAGTGAAGAGAGAATCTACAAGATTGTTATTAATGATCGTACAAAATGCCAAAATTAATCCACGGACAGCCTTCACCCTAATGCTCTGCCACGGACCAAAAGATTTCGAAATTCAACGGTCCCAAGCAAAGAGCTTTAGTCACTGCATTCATTACAAACCTAATGACGGCTTTAATGATCTACTTATTGATGTGTTCATTAAAGAGCCCCTTTGTCAGCCCTAAGTACGTGTTAATGATTAGGCTAAGAGAATGGGTGATTAGAGCTGGCAGTCATTTCTTCAAACGCTCGATCTTGGACAGATTGACGAGGTGAGCTTACAGCAAAGTGTTCACTATATAGTGAAACATTAAGACTATATGAAACAAATTTAAAACTGTTTTTCAGTTAAATACCTCCTTAATACAAAGGCACAGTTAATATTAGTGCATTTTAGTAAACAAAATGAAAATATTGGAACATCCAAAAGTTTCAACATACATTTACGTTAAGGGGTTTTCATAGATTAGACATGTTGAAAATTTGAGGGCTAATTACTTGGAGAGAAAATCTCCAACGGTGTGTAAAGCCAAGCAATGTATTTTCCCACCGACTCGTGCTTTAGATCCGAAGCGCACATGTTAGGTTTCGAAACGTGGGTTTAAATGGGTTTGACTTCAATGCTTCTACCTACCAGCAACACTTCGCGTAAAATGTCCAGTTTATTTAATGAGTATTTTGGACTGAGGCGCTTTCAAATAATTAGATAAGGATTTAGACAAGCTAAAACATTTTCGTTTACACACCTAAGTCCTAATGTTAAAAGACGTGCTCTATTATTTTGAGCATGAAACCCCCGATTTCAACTAAGATATATACCCCTAACGTGTGAACTCTGAGTATATTTTCGTGTCTTACTTCCTGTACATAAATGTCGCTGATGTTGCACACTAGCGCTGCCAGTGGCGTGACGCGGCGGTGAACAGCGTGACAATGGATTGCACGCGCATGCGCTGTGCTCGCCAGTCGTGAGTGGCTAACTTCACACGTCTAGCGCCACGGGACACCAATCGTCAGGAGCTCAGGATTACCAAAGTGAGCCGTAAAGCCACGGCAACTAATTTGAATGAGTTCATCCAGGCATCTTTGGGTTTCTTTGGGAACTCAGTTGTGAACTTAAAATCTAATAAGTCAATTGAATAAACGACCAAGCTGCAAAGAACACGATGGTGAAGAAAGCACGTACGAGAAAGAAACCGAACCGTTGATATTTCTGAAGTAGGCTACCAAGATAATAACAATGCCATAGCCTTTCGGCGATTGGTATCGTAGATAATATGTAGATATCGTACTAGGCCTACTCTAAAAACAAGTAAAACAATTAGTTCCCCGTACTTTTATAAACAAGTAGGTTTATAACAACAAAAACTACCATTAATAAGTACTGTTCTTTATAAGAATATACTAGTATGAAGCTTGACGCAAGAAAATAAATACAGGGTTATTACAAATTATGTTCACGATTTTTAGTGTACAAAAAATGTAGTTTTATATGTTATACAAAGAAACAAAATGGTTAAATTTGAAGAAAAACTCAAAAAGTGTCATCACAACTATTCTTAACTATAAATGTTTGATATGGGTACCTCTTGTGCTACAACAGATTTCAATCCTATAATCAAGCTCTGGCCATAAGTTGATAAGAGTATCTTGATTCATCGTTTCGATGGCATTGGTGATACATTGCTGGATCTCAGGTTTGCCAATGGTAATATTGGTGCGTACACCTTATTTTTGATTTAACCCCACAAGAAAAAATAACGGGGAGTGTTATCCGAAGATATTGGTGGCCAGTTCAAGAGTACGTCATCATTCGGACCTCCGCGTCCGATTCATGCCCCAAGCACAAATGATGAGCTTTAGTAACATTTTTTTACAAATGCGGCCATTCGTTTTAAAATGTATTTACTACTTGCGATTAGATTGGTTACTAGGAGGATCTTCATTAAACCTGGTTCTAAAAGTTGGTTGCACACTAAAAAAAATTATGTGTTATGTTTATGCTTGTTGTGTGATATTATATCACACAACAAGCATACAGCCAAATTCAACCACTACACAGTGAACCAAAACAACACGTACATCAATTGACTAAAAAAAAACGCACCCATACATTTATAAATAAAATTTGATGAGTTTTTCTTTCCAATGGTACCAATTAAAACAGTCTAAAAGCAAATTTACCCAGTAATATTTATAATCAAAATCAGGAACATCATTTGTAATAACCCTGTACATTTAATTAAGAAGATAAAACATTGAACGATAGTTTTGACATGTGCGTATAGACAGGCTGTGGTGTGTCTTACCATCTGAGAAAACTGTGTTTTAATGATTACAGAGATATGTACGATCTAAGTAAAATTATTGTTTGTGCTGAACAACCTCTAACGGAAAGTCGAGCCTCTTTGGTTGGGTTATAAGTAAAATATACATTTTTTACACTCACAATGATGTAAGTGCAGTAATTAATGCAAGCCACTTAGGGGTGGATGGCTTCGGAAAGGTGCTGAGTTAGCCAAAGAGTCAGAGCCTTATACCAATAGGACGGTTTGAAAATATATATAGTACTATAATTTTACCCAAACACATCAAGGGAACTTGAGCTTTCTTAGTTTTATTTTTAGTATTGTAAGCATTTTAGAAACTATTGTTACGAAAACTACCTCATAATGTTATATCACAGGGGGCTCAGTGGGGGAGTTGGGCAAACAGAGCGAGTTTACGCATGCGCAGAACCAGGGCCGCACAACGTGCCGTGTGTTGAGGACCTGTGACCTGCTTCTCGAGTGGACTCAACTCTGCGCACGCGCAACAATGCAACGCCCTTTGATATCGCACACTGCCGCCTCGTCTCATCACTTAATGTGCCTCTAAATCTCCACAATATATTGCGCGACTGAATTTCTGAAAGGTAGATCCTCTACTAAGGTGGGCACATATCATCCTTCCACTAAACAAAACGCAAGTAATAACGCAGATAAATTAGCTGAAACGCACAAGTGGAAAGTGCGCAGGTTTCTAGTTGTGAGGTTTATTAAGCCAGCGAGTAAGCTCTTGTTCCGTTACTTTTTATGACTGTCATTTTCTCATGGCGATACCGATAACTTGGGTGTATTTTGTAGACTTTACAGACTACGTTAAAGCGATTTACGTGTTTGTTACTAAATAATACGTCAATATGAGTTCACAACTGACAAATAATTTAAATGTACACGTGTTTTGACCTATAATATTTTAAACACATTGAAATACACTGATGGTAGCTCCAGCTAGGGATTGTCGAGAATTTATAAAACACGTTACAAAGTACATGGTGACGAATATAACACAAAACACAAACACGGAACGTGTGCTGAATGCTAGCTGGAGCTACCATCAGTGTATTTCAATGTGTTTAATGTGTACTACCACCTGAAGATGGGACCGTTGTCCCGAAACATGTAGTGGAACTCCACTCATTTGGAAACTGTTTGACGAGGTAATTTACCACTTATATAGTCTACATACAGTTTCGTGGCTAAACAAAATGAATTTCAATATAATATTTTGTTTAGTAAGCTTCTTCCTTAAGTCCATTACGTACACATTTATTTTTTTACAGGTATTAATTTCAATTTTCATTCTGACAACTTTCAGTGACAAATGTAAGCATATGATTCATGGAAAGGTTGTGCTTTTGTGTTCTCATGAGCCGTTGGCTAACTTGATTACCTATCAATTACTAGGAAATATTTCAGTGCAAAAATTGAAAGTGAGGTTCATAAGTAGTTCATCCCTTTCAAACACCAGAATGGACAATTTAGGTTATCATAATAGGTATACTTTATAGGTTGTCAAAGTAACACTCGTTAATATTGTTCATTTTATATTTCATGAGTTGATGTGGTTTAGTTAAAATAGTGCATTAGCTATTATGGTTCACAACACGCATACAGATACGCTGTCAGGATCTTCCTAGTCCTCAGCATACACGGACCGGCGAAGCTCGAAGAAGAATGAGGATTCCAGAGTGAGGAGAAAAGCACGCCGACGCCGCACCGTGACTAAACCGATGAATATCCGGCAGCAAATGAACTGTCAGAGAACTGGATCGAACGTGCTTGTACGCTTGTAGCTTCCTCGTATCTGCGGGGAATAAATCAAGCAGTGATGTTGAATGAACAGAGGAGAGGATGCTGGTAGAACTTAGCGTCACCATTAGTTGGCGAGGGGAACAATCGATGACAGTGATTGCCGGTACGCTGTACTAATCATGAGACTAGGGTATCTACCGGGATGAGCGAGACAATGGTCAGATCTGACAAGCGCAGCCAGCTTGTTACACTCTAACAAACCCACTCTTACAATTGTCTTAACTTACCGGCCTGATGGATATACCGTCTTCCGCCCCTGCAGCCCGCACCACAATCATTTCCACACTTGCCAACATAATCCTCTGGTTTTGTTTAGCAGTGTTTGAATTTATACTGTATAAATTCTGAAGTAAACCTCAGAGATCAAACAAATATTTGTGACGGTGACACAATGATTCATAATATTGATCTTTGGTATATGCCATAATCAAGAAATGTACTCAATCATTCTCTGAAGTTTTATTTTTACAACCGCACATGCCCTAAAATAGTTTGCTTTTCTCGTAATACGCAGCATTCGCTCTTTATAAAAACGTTAGATGAAACCACTGTTTATTCATATGAAAGAAACGCAATACTTAAAACAAACTCTATCATTTTGTGAAAAAGGTCATGCCTTTCAATTAAAATCTAAGTTGTCTGCGTTCTGAATAATTTAGGTCAAGATAAAGTATTAACTTGAATTTTTTATAAGTAAGGTGTGCCTCCTCGGCTTTTCCTCCTGAACCAAGAACGAAGTGATAATAAAGGTACAAAGAAAATATTTATATTCATTTCTATATTAATTTTTGTAAGAATATTTAATACAGATTATCTATCTATTTAAAAAAATAGGCCCATAAACGTCACAACTTTGAAAATCTTATGAAGTATAAAGGTTAAGTCTACTGTTTGTAGGATAGATGTATAACACCTTTGTTGTGTGAATATTACCACTACAAATGCTATTTACTAAAAACGTGTTGTACAATTCCGCCTCGCATTCTATAACTACTTTTCTACAAATCTACCACGTTATTAACTTCTTAAGGGGTTGTTAGGTATAATTTGACTTGTCTGAAACCTCCCTTGCCACACATGGGCCACCGTGATCACACATGTCTTACATTTCACAATCGACACACTTGCATATCTCACGATCCTGACATAAAATCGAGGCCAGTTTCGCAATCCTTGGAAAGAACACGGGAATAAATAAATAGTCGTGCAAGAGTACCGCATTAAGGATGCTGGAAAGAAACAAACGTCTGGTGTACGCCACGCAGCCCATCCGCTGCTGCGGCTCCGGGTTGTATACTGTCTAGGGTTACTGAGTCTCGACAACGGGATCCAGTAGAGAACACGGGTAATGAATCGGGCACAAGAGCCACCACTAGTGAAGAAAGGCCAACACGCCAACCTTCAAACAAAGAGTCTAGAAGCATTTTAAAGAACTCGTTCGTGTCGAACAGCAAATACACTTTAAAGCGATACTGGGGCGGAGGTAGTTAAGATTGTCTCTATACTATTTACTATTAATTTGTACGTTCATTCATTTATGACGTCTACTGTATTACAAATTTCACTTTGAGGGTTGTGAGGGAACTTCAGGTGTAGCAAAAATATGATAAAGACTTTTTAATAGACCAGCTATAAGCCTTGGGAGAGCTGTTTGCTGTCCAACTCAAAAATGACTAAATATATTCACATTGTTGTATTCTTTCAAAACTCTTTAACTAGTTTTCTTCAATCTGAGGTATTTTGTTTTTTCCTTTGCTATAACTTTGCAGAGTTTCAAGATTTCAATAATTTATTTGCATACAAGTCAGGGTTTTATTTATTGCTGAAAATGCACGAGTTATTGACGTATTGAATTAAATTAGTCATTTTGAGTACAACTAATTGAAGAGTTAAAGAATATAATATAAATATAATTAGATGTGAATAACAACAATAGTTCTTAATTTGGGTAGCGAACAGATTTCATTAGTTTAAGGCTTTATTATTTAATTATATAGTTTGAAATTAAAGACTGAAAATGCAAACAAATGTGTAATTATACTAGGCCTACATGTTTAGACCATATTAAGGTCATTATCAAGTGTCGAGAACAAGCACAACAATAACAAAAGCATAGTTTTAATTTTGAAACATTAATAAACAACAGATGATTAAAATATGTAGAGTAAAAATAGTAAAAAGAGCAACTTTCAAAAGCAAGTTGATTTCAAAATCCTTATCGGGTTAAAAATTTCATTGTTCTCTTGATTTAATTTTCCATTTAGAAGGAGGTGAGAATTTTCTTTATACACATTATAAATTTCGAAATCTTCTAGAATATTTAATTTTGATGTATCTTTAGTTTGTTTTAATATCTTCATGTTGGTTTGTATGTCAGTGTAGTTGTGTTGAGTGTTGCTTAAATGTTGGGCGAGTTTAGATTTTGTATGTTTTTTTTGTTAGGAATGTTCTTTGAAGCGTTGCTTAAAGGTTCTAGATGTTTATCCAATATGTTGATTTGACAATCGTTGCAAGAAAGTTGATAAATTCCAGTTTGTTCATGAATGTTATTTTGCAGTGTGTTTTTAGAAGTAAAATTTGTTGAAAGGATCCTGAATAATTAATTTATTATTTAAATATATTTATCATGCCCTAATGTAGGTATAAACTGGTTTCCGTGAGCTCAACGGATACTCTGCATGAAGGAAAGTCGCAAAGCGTAGCGTTAGAATTTTTAGTCTTCTTCGTAGAGAAGCAAGCGTGCAATAAAATGGGAGAGTAATAGGGTTTTGAAATCTATTATGAAGCTTTGCACGGTACTATTGATAGTGAGAAAGTACATTTAAGAAGCAAACTTTGAACCATCAAATAGGAAAGTATCGTCCATTTCAGTTTCATCTAAGGCTTCAGCATAGTAGAAAGCTACTATCGCCTAGCATCGGAATTGAAGTGTAAACTACTACAATAGAAGTAAAGTAGGTGACAACACTGAGCGATAAATATAGAGCGATATCACGATGGAGTGATCTGGTTTGCATAATCAGCTGGACATTTGTCAAAAGTTAGGCGCAGGGCGCAGGGGGGGTCACGAGCGGAACATGAAGGTATCACGACACTACTGCGCAGGTCAGGTCGTCCAGCTGGGCTCAGCTCTATCTAGAACAGCTGATCACAACAATAGTCATGTTAGCAGTCAGCTGGTATCAATGTCACAACACACTGACAGTACATACAGTAATTCGCTAAACTTAACACGGTTAATAATTTAAAAGTGTTTTTTAGATTTACCTTAATTTTCAGGATAAGTCATAACTTTGAAATTGCGTTCACAATAACTTCTTAACCAACAAATATAAATTTGTTAATTTTTGTAAAAACTAGTAAACATTTGACAAAAATCATGTATTAGTGAGAATTTGAGATATGCTATGTTGTACTTGGTGTTGCAAAAGACCTATTTTTGTATACATGAAAATACATTGAAAAGAAAACATTTTCATTCTATGAGTAGTTTAATAAAAATCTTAAAAATTGTACGAATATTATTTTATACTGTGGAAAGAAATATGCTACAGTCATAATAAACGGCTATTCCCGTGAAATTCTAAAGCATAGTCTGTGTATCTTTACCACGCTGACATTCTTTAGGACGTACGAGCCCTTACACGGTTGAATAGTTAGAATTCTAGTTTTGAACTAATTATTTGAAAACCCTGATCTACATATTTGAGTCTCAATTACAACCAAGGAATTTAATTATTTCCAAACTAAACATGGCATTTTGATTCATCGGTTGTCAGTCGATGACATTGTAGATTAGCCGATTTACACAGTATACAGGGTGTTGGTCTCCCACCGTATCCTGTGTGTTGTCAGTGATGTAGGGAGAGATAAGTAACGCCAACTATCCATCAGACTTCTACATCCACACACACGCACACTTACACACACGCGGCAAGGGAAGGACTGTTAATAGAAGATGAGAGATAACAGCTCTCACACCAGGTGGCCGTCACCAAACCCTGCGCGTACTCTGCGCTTTCGAAGGATATTTTTCAATCTTGACTATTTGTGTGTTCATTTTTAATACTCTTTAGAAGAGAAATCTACTTAATAAAATTAGTTAGACTCTTCCACCAGTAATGAGAATAAATAGATACGAATAAAATATCTGTTATGAAACGAACATGAGTACATGAATCTCAATAGTCAAGTTTTCATTATATAACTTTGCACTCACATCCTATTTAAAATGCATTACTTACATATTTTCAATAAAAGAGGAGATAAAAATCAGACTGTGAAATCCAAAAGAAAAAGTTGCAAAATATATGGATTGTGACTCACATATATTGTGAGTTTCTTAAGAAATCAGCAAAAGTTAGTAGGCTGGTTTTATAAGAAACAATAACGAGTACGATAGTTCTCGTTCATAGATCCATCCCAATCCGATCACATCTACTCAATTCGTCTTTGAAAGTCTGTACCCCTAAACCGTAAAAGGCTTTTGTGGCCGAAATTCTGTTGACTGAACTTCTTGCTAGTGATAGCAAGCTCTGCGTAGCTAAGCTTTATGAAATGACATTACTAAAGGTATGTAGCAGCTTCAAAAATATAAGGCCCTAATTCAGCCTAAATTGTATCCAAGCCACTAAAGCTTTATCTTCCAAGCTATCAATATTGACAACTTTATCAGTGTAACTTACCTGCTGTGCAAGTACTGCAAGTTAGTGAACGTGAAATGTAGTATAGTGTCGAATGTGTAGGGCTACACTAGCCTCTCATTAGCGGCATTCTTTACCCGTAATTAACCCTGGAGTTGATGGATTACCGGAGATCCCTCAAGTGTACTGAGGTCTTGTCTTCGCGCCACCAAGCACACCGCACCTCACTCGTCACTCGCCACTCGCTCAAGCCGAACAATCAGGTCAACTCTGGTCATTTAGTGCATATTGGTAATTTTTAGAATAGGCTGGCTTCACAGATAAGCACACTTTTGATTGCAGAACTACTATTCATAATCGGAACTTATGTTGTACTTTTATTTTTACAGTTTTTCAATGCCATGCCGAATGATAGAACTCTCTCGTCAATAGCATTTTCATTACATAAGTAAATTTGTGATTTTTTACACGTGGACATAAACTATTTTAGTTGGTTATTTTTGTAAAATTGCTTCTTATAAGGTTTGGAATTTAGTTAAACCAGGTCCATTGGTACCTCGATAAATACTCATATAAATTGTGATTATTCATCTTTGTGCAAGTTTAAGAAGATGAAGATTGATGGAAGAGTATTTCTTTTATTTGCAAGGCATTTTTCAGTTATAACAAACATGTATTCCTCTAGTTGAATCGGTTCTATTTACATGTTGATTTCTCAGAAACCCACGTCGGCCGATCTCCTGGCGAAGGACGCATGACCGAATAAACAAAAGATGTGCTAACGAGTAGTAGGCAGGCCTGCCGCGGACGCTGGATATATTGTGTTCCCAGGCCGAGAAAGTGGAGAAGATCGTGGTCTAGAACAATAGCGAGCCAGAGGTCAAAGTTTCGTCTTCACTCCTCTTTTAAAACCGTAATTGCCACAACACGTGCGCGCAAATATCCCGCCAGAGTAGGAAAATTGCCACCGACACTTAGGCTAAGTAGCCATTCTCCGATCCGCAACCGAGATAACACGCTAGGTGATTATCCTCTATTTTCTGTTAAGAACAGACCGGCTGATTATTTATGCCAAGGTTTGTTTGGGACATTAGAAATTAGTAAATTAATAAGTAATACAAACAAGTTATACAACAAGTCATTTATTTAATCATGAAAACACAGCACTCATTCTAACTCTATTTTAAAATGTTTCATTTCAGAATAACTTTTTACAAATGAAAAATAATCAGCAAAAACGTGTGCGGCACTTTTTAAGTATTTAACTAAGTATATAACTAGAAAGCTCAAAGTACCCAAAAATCTACAGTTATAGTTTGCTCAATTATTTTAAAACAAGCGTTGGTAGCCATTGTTGTGGGCTGAATTTTATGTAAGACTCAGCAATTATATTTGATAGAACACTGGATACAATTCAAGAACGATATAGGTGTTGTATTAGTTTTATCGCCATATACAATTGTGCGCAACCAGACTGGGGTTGCATTTACATTTTAAAATAACTATTCACAACCAGGGGTGAACGGCAAATGTCTAAATCATGTCATAAAGTCTGTATTGCTTCAGCACTTTCAGACCATCATGCGCGAGAAAGAGTTGTCTTGAATTTAGTAGTTCGTAAATATAGTTCTGATTTTACTTTGCCTGCTGAGAGCTACCCCTTGGTGAGCCAGGGTAAATAAGGTTGGTCAGTTGTGTTGTGGTTGTTGTGACACGTTGTACCAGTACAACAGCCTCTGGTGAGATCCATCCAATTTTTTGTCATACTCTTTACGGGGGTTTTAAATTGGGTTTTTGTTTGTATCATACTAATAGGAAAATATAAATGTAGTACAGCTTAAGCTACGATTAGTTTTTCTTTAGTTTAGGTTTTAGGTTAATTGTAGTTAGAATAGTGTAGATTGATTAGGTTAGCCTCTTGAAAACGGGTGGAGTTTAACTGTGAAAACGTAGTAGTTTTCCTGAAGTGGCTGAAAAGTTCGTATTATTTTCTTGTAAATCTTCTTGAATGTAGGTTCACAGTGATCATCAAGACAAAATCTAACTGACTCTCTTTTCTTTGTCAACTCTGAGCTCAATTATCTTTTCATCTTACCAATTGATCATTAAGTGGTTAGTTTAATTAACTCTGTGAAAAGTAAGACCTATAAAGTGTCGACAATTTGTCTTCAACCCTCTTGAAGGAAAGTTCCTCTTAATGGTACGTGTACAAGTAGGTACCTGAGATTGGTCAGCTGGCCAGGTATTGAAAGGCTAGTGATTGCTGTGTGCGAGGGAGCCAAGCCACCCAGGCACAATGAGGTGTCAATGATCACTCTGAGTCAGCTGATGCATTATGTATACACAGCTGCTGCACAGTGCCAGCAACCTCCACCTTCACTTCTCTCTGTAACTGCACTACGGCAACATACTATATAGTGTGTCTGAACATTTCTATACAAATATACTCTTTTATCAAGTTTAACAAGTTGTAAATCGAAATCAGTTAATGCACGTGCGTTATAAAAGTTGGCGTCTGCCAATATTAACTAAAAAACTTTAAACCCAAACTGTTTTAGTATATAAACGCACGAATGTAAGTACTCAAAGTAAAAACTATTTTCTCTCAATTGACAGACACTTAGCTCTGTCTAGTTGCCAAATTCAAGAGATTCACCCATGGCTTCTAAATAATCTATACTTCTCTTTATTTGAGGAGTTATTAAAAGAGGCCGTAATATCCACAGTTTCGATATAAAGCCCATTGGTTCTATGGATGCTGGAATTATTCAGTTTCAGATAGTACTTTAAGTACTGTAATAATTAGTGGTAAAACTAATATAATTCGTGTGTGTTGAAGAAAGTACGGCAGCAACACCTTAATGTTACAAAAGTTATTACAAAACGTATGAAAATAGAGAGATTAAGAGGATAAGTCAACAAAGCAAGAACCCACGTTCACCACTGAAATAGCGTTGTAGTTATTATTTATCTCCAGTGGTCGAGGGGTGGGTGGAAATCCAAGTGTATCTTCTGTGTCAAAAACATCAGTTCTAGTAAGTTTGTCTTGTCTGGCTCAGTTCTTTAAAGAGTCGCGCGTGCCGCCGAACTAGCGATATTCCAACTTTACTCCGCTCACTCAAAAAGTGGCAAAACATGGTTTCGTAGTACACAGTTTCCGACGCCGTTTATGAACCGAAACGTACAAATACGGTTTTATATGATAGAGTAGCGGTGGTTCTATGTTCCTTATACTCGAAACAGGCAAAAACCGCTTGTGAAAAAATGTAATACACTTTTAAAATAACCTATTTTTGGCCAACTTAACAGTTTTTTTTTTAATTTTTGGCGTAAGATTTGTTAAAACCAGGTTATACAAACCTAAAGCCTTTAAGCACATGGAATACAACTGTTCTGATCTCTACACCAATAGCGTCCTACACGGGGGAATACGAGAGCATGTTTTGAACAACTTTTTCTGGAATGATCAAACCTTTTAAGAAGCAGAAAACTATGAAATTTCGGTTTAATTCTAACTACTTTGTACAGCCGTAACACTGGTTTGATGTTTGAGCCGCGAGTAGAGGCTGAAGTGATACTCTCGAAGAACAGCCTCGCGCCCTTATCTACAGCCTCACTCTACATTAGACCCTCTTATCACTACCTAAGTACTAACCTTGGTGTTGCTGTCAATTAATACCTTAATGTCTTAATTGGAGTCTCAGGCTCAGATAAATTCCTTTTAATTAGGAAACCGAACTATTGGTGTCCAATCAGCTCATAATTATTTAGATAAGTAACTAATGTATGCGTAGGCGGAATCGCTCTTTTACGTTCCTCTCAATTAAAAGAGATTTATCTTATTGTTTTAGAAGAACCTGAGAAACAAGTTTGTCTCAGTTATAATCATGTTGGTATTGTAAATATTGCTAGAGTCTTTCCGTATCATTGAATTTGCAATTTTCGAGTACAATGACAAACTATTTGATTAGTCGATATACGTAGTAATCCTTTAAACTGTTCAAATATAACTTTTATTATGAAGGAGGATGAGATACGCTACCTATTTGAACCTGAACTAATAAATTAATGTTTTAAAATTTGTTCATAGTGTGGTAAATCAAACAAAAGTGATAAAGCTTTCATATTGAAAAATACAACAATATAAAGGATTATTAAGTATGGTTTTAATTTTTAATTATTTTATTTCATACAATAGTGCCTCAAGGTTGTACTGACAGCCCGTAAAACAGTTACAAAAATAATGGCCCGATTGTTTTGATAATCCGGGTTATGAACAAATATTTAATATCTGGTTTTGATTATATGATATTTTATAATTGAGTTTAACCATTTATGTCATTGTCACCTACATGTAAACAAAAATCGACAACCTTTTTTGCCGTCGTCTTGGTTTGGTTGGTAGGATTGTTTTGATTTTTACTGTTTTGGGTAAATCAATTATCCCCGTATGGAAATTCGCTAGGAGTAACGAAAATGCTTGGCTACGGTTCAGCTAAAAACATAGCCGTTTGTATTAGTCTAAAACTACTGTAAATGTCTTCCTTCACATGGGGCTCCTTAGTAAACACGTTAAAGGAATCAAACCTTGTCGTTGTATAAGGGAAAGTGGGCCCATGATCGTATATAAATAACACAAGATAGGTATAATTATAACCAATAATAGATTTATTGGCAGTTCTTCGACCTAATAACCGAGGTTTACTGCCGGGTTTATTGAGGGGGACCTTTTACAGCGGCCATTAACTGATCCTCTGAGGAAACTCTTGTACCCCAGCGAGCCTTGGAGTTTAGGCACTGTCGTGGGGATTGACACTTGAAGTGAAAATTAGGCTAGATGCTGTCTAAATAATTTAGGATTGTACCATGACTACCAGATTAGAAAGAAACTCGAGCAAAGGTGCATGAAATAACAAACTTTAGGATGGTTGAAGAATTACCAACCATCTATTCTTGACGTAGTTCCGTAGGAAATAGAGCTATTTATTTCTACCGCCAAACAACGAATAAAGCGGTTTTGATATTCCCGACACCTACTGCGTCAAATGGTGAAACCTTATACATATATTCGTCTGTACACAGGAAATAACAAAAGTCTAGTAATAGGCTTATATTTCACTATTTCTACCTTAGTCGTAGCCTAATATTGAAAACATTATACGGGGTGAGTTTAAATGTCCCCAGTTAATTTTTGAAAAATATTTTTAAAAAACCCTTTTAGGAATATTTTTATAAAATTCTAAAGTTTGTTTTGACGTACTTTGCAAAGTAGCAAAATAGTACGTCAAACAAACTTCAGGATCCAATAAAACATTCTCCAAAGAATTATTAAAATATTTCCTTCTTCAAAAGTTAAGGTATGGGTGTGACATTTAAAACTCATCCGGTTTATAAATTATTTATAATCAGCCTGCATAACATGTATGTGTGAGTGTAACCGTTCTATGGATTATATGGTTGTCTAAAATTTACGAAATGTACAAATGTTCCTTTTAAACCAGATTCGCCGGAGGTCTTTTGAGAGAGGGGGTGGTATGACTGAATGAATTTTAAAATATAGTTATTCAAACTGAAACGTTATTTTTTGGTTATATTTCAAGATAACATACTAACATTAGTAGCCTACTTTAACATGAACAAATAAACAAAGAAATTAATAAAAAGTTCAAAATACCACACCCCTACAAACCATATAGACACACTCGTACATACAGGAAGAACAATTATATTTATACTAGATTATAACGATTACATTAGTAGAGGCAGAGGCACAGTGCAGGTAGCGTGGGTCTGCACACACAATAGGCAATGACCCTTGACCTCACATTGTGCCACCAGAGGTCACCTCTGTCACGCCTCCTCTTCCGTCAAGACTTGAGGCTCCGGTTACCTCTTCTGCAGATCTTTCAACCCCCTGTAAGCCAGTTACTACCTAAACACTCGGTAAATCGTCTCTACTAGTCTTGATCTTCTTGTAGATATATTGGCAATTGATAGATAAGAATTTATGAACTGTAGGCAAATATAGGCTAATACATTTTATTTCGCATAAGCGCTTTCGATAGCAGGCTATCATCTTCAGGCTGTTAAAGTTACAAAAGTAATATATTAATACAATTGTTGATTTTTACTATTTGACAGTCACATATGTTTCGGATAAACATTCAGATTTAAGTACTCCTAAAATAAGGCATAAATGGGTGGGCCGGTTGGTGTAGTGGTCAGCATAATCACCCGGCAAGTGAAAGACACGTGTTCGACTCCCGGTTTGTCTTCAACACTCATTTTTGTCTTCAAGTTTCTTTAGTTATAAATTAGTTTGTTAGCGTTTATATAAAATTAACATCAATGTATACCTATATAATATTAATAAAGTAATATATTACAAAAGTAATATACTGTTCATACATTCTTATCTACTAGTCTTTTTATGTGTTTTAGATCATAATTGAGAATCAAAATGCATATAGGTTAATTTATCTGACCAAGACAGGTAAAACGAAATAATTTGAATAAAAATACACGTATAATATATACCAGACACACAAAAATTACTTTGACCAAGACTCATAGAGTGAGGCTAAGATTTACTTCTGCTTGGCCTTTTACGTATCAAACTAACATAAAAACGACATGAGCTAAAAAATATCCACGTGAAGACATGTCTTTGTTACGGAGGATTTGAATGGTCATTGAGAACTGAATTGACGCTGGGAGGCAAATTAAACGCTACCGTTCTATTTTAATAACTACAGTATCTCAAAGGCAACAGTTATGTGCTTTCACGACGCCTAGTACAATCAACGGTTGTATCTTGCCATATCTAACTAGATATCCACTATAGCGTCACACACAGTCCAATACCAAAAGAAGGCAAGTGTTGCTTATTGCTGTCACTACTCACAAGGGTAATGTTGCCGAGTATTACCGGAGGAATTCCGATTAGCACGCGAGGGTAAAAACATCGACTGCCAATTAAGTTTGAACGTTACAATACCAAGTGATAGGTTGATGTTCCTTATCAGCGATCTTAATGACAAACGTACTAGCGACACTGGACAGTGATAAGGGGTGTGGGCGGCCAGGGGTGAGGCCTCATTAGGCTAATTAAGTCTTGACTCCTTAACAATTAAAACAATTACACCTCCAATGAGGTTCATTATTAGAGATCGACAATCTTGTGGAATTAATTGGTCCTTACTCGTATGTCATTGGGAGGTTGAATGCCTCGTCACTGTCCGGCTTGCTAGGCGACACTTCCTGCAGTCACGTGACAAGAGAGTGTGAGTGGGCAGCCTGCACTCAGTGAGTGGTCGTCATAAGTAGAAAGTATATGCTCCGTTCAGACTTCATAACAGTGTTTAACACTTATTTAGGTATTTTTGTGCAACCGTCATTGAACCAGTATAAAGACATCGGTTATAGATGATCAAAAGCAGTTATTATTATTACCAAAAGAAACTCTACTTAAAGGAAATGCTTTATATAATATAAATATTTCATGTAATATTTAATGTAATTAACGTAATTTACCGTTTTACGTTTCTTATGCTACTCATACTTTTGTTCTATCACCTTTTAATCATTAAACTTTCAACTTTTACAATACAAAACTATTAAACACATTTTGAACTTTTCTTTGGTAAAGGATGTGTTTATTTAGGTTTAGGGTTAGTTAATCTTTAACTGTAGTGCAGAAATACAAACAAGTGTTGAGTTTTATTGTAAACATAAAACTATTTTGGTACAATTACAACTACTCCAGTAATGATTTGAGTTTTTATTGGTTAGATCTTTCGCAAGCGATGAGATCGTCAGAGCGTTTTATAGATCGTCGGACCAAAACTAGTTGTCGATATATTGATTTATTCATGAAAACAGATATGAAAAATATGAACAGACAAATGTACAAGCTCGGTGTGGGATTCGGGTGAGGTTTTGAGACGCCGATTTCGAGATAACACGCACGTATTTAGTCACGTACACGCACATTTTTTACTCTTTTTTGTCATTTTGCTCATATATTTTGCTTCATTTGTCAACGGCGATACCGTAGACAGGCATTAACCATGACGTCACAGCTGAAAACGATGCGTAAATCATGAACGATTGTTAATTTGTATTTCCGTGTCTACCGCAACCCGTGGTTCGGAACCTCAGCAATAACATCGAAGACAGCAGAACTTTCAAACAAGTTGTGAGAAGTTGATAACGAGCGTCACCCTGGTCTCGGATTCCCCGGTACAACACAATGACATTTACACGACTGGCGACTTAATCGACTCCAGCTGCGCACAGGATTGCCCGGGTCGGCCAGGCGATAAATTTTACACCTTGTTATCTACATGCGCATGTTTGGTTTCGGTTCGGTTTATGGGGATCTCGTTCTGGAATAGTTATATCAGTGAGTTTATGGAGTATCGGTGGATAGTGTTTCTTGCAGTACGGTATTGGCATGTTGGGGTTAGAAGTTAACAAGGTGAGATTAGATTGTGCGGGCTTGCTGCTGGCTGTGTATCTGAGCTGAGATGTAGAGGTCAGGTGACATTTCGATGTTTGCTTTCATTGGCACTGGCTGGGGTATGGAGTCAACTGATAGGCCTACTATCTTGCTGATTAAAATAAACTGCAAGGCAGAGTGACACTTTTATGATTTATAATTTGTTTTGAAAGTGCTGTCTAGCACTTATTATTTTGAACGCCCTAACCACGTAGACATTATTATTTAATTTAGCTCTAACAAAATTAATCGTATTCTAAATAAAAATCGATAACAATTCTGACAAATTGAAGAAGTTTAAAGTTTTTAATCCGCAAAATATGTTTATGCAGGGCAAGGTGTTTATGTGTATCTCTTAATCATATCTTAGAGTTTTTTCAAGTAAGGAAGCAAAGGGAAATTGAACTCTCACCCGATGTTGTGATACCCGACTACTTGTATTGACTAATCAACCGGCCCACTTTAATCAACCTCCTGAGCCACTAGAGTGTATATTACCAAAATGTGTAATTTTCTATCATAATCTTCAAACATTCTTTTTAGAAAATTCTTTAAGAAATTTTGAAAAGTATCAGTAATTTCAATGAGATTTGCCTTTTACGTAAAAGCACTTTTACACTAAGCAAAAACTGTGCTCGAAAATGAAACTGATAAAGGTTAAAGGTTGGCTGGCAGAGGTATGGCTAATGACAGTGTACTAATTT
Source organism: Matsumurasca onukii (assembly GCA_018831715.1). Classification (NCBI taxonomy): domain Eukaryota; kingdom Metazoa; phylum Arthropoda; class Insecta; order Hemiptera; family Cicadellidae; genus Matsumurasca; species Matsumurasca onukii. Next base: position 9,274,214 of record CM032061.1, on the reverse strand, counting down.
GCCTAATAGGCAGCCGCTGTAGGAAGCTGCGCTGCGACCTCAGCGCCTGCTGCGCATTACCAATTACACCTCTTTATTGTTTTACTAATTGCATCTTCAGATAAGATACTCTTCCCTATACTTTATGGATAGTTAAGTAACCGATGCTGCTGAGTGTTTTCTCTAATCAGTGTTGGAAAGTGTTTATTTTATTCAAGAAAATGCAATTTAAATCCTTAACGCTGACTTTGAGGATATTTATTTATTTGTTTGAGATTTTATGTAGTAGTCACTGAATACATTTCTATCGAGTTATTTGAAAAGTTGAAATACCATGGATCCTAAGTCTTGATTATTCCGTACTGAAAGTTTATAGAGAAGAATGTTATGGTCCACTACGTCAAAAGCACGGCTAAGGTCGTAAAAAGAGGCCAAGCGAAGAGTCATTGTTAATTTGTATTTCCGTGTCTACCGCAACCCGACGACAAATCGTGGTTCGGAACCTCAGCAATAACATCGAAGACAGCAGAACTTTCAAACAAGTTGTGAGAAGTTGATAACGAGCGTCACCCTGGTCTCGGATTCCCCGGTACAACACAATGACATTTACACGACTGGCGACTTAATCGACTCCAGCTGCGCACAGGATTGCCCCGGGGTCAGGGGCCAGGCGATAAATTTTACACCTTGTTATCTACATGCGCATGTTTGGTTTCGGTTCGGTTTATGGGGATCTCGTTCTGGAATAGTTATATCAGTGAGTTTATGGAGTATCGGTGGATAGTGTTTCCTTGCAGTACGGTATTGGCATGTTGGGGTTAGAAGTTAACAAGGTGAGATTAGATTGTGCGGGCTTGCTGCTGGCTGTGTATCTGAGCTGAGATGTAGAGGTGACATTTCGATGTGCTTTCATTGGCACTGGCTGGGGTATGGAGTCAACTGATAGGCCTACTATCTTGCTGATTAAAATAAACTGCAAGGCAGAGTGACACTTTTATGATTTATAATTTGTTTTGAAAGTGTTGTCAAGCACGTATTATTTTGAACGCTCTAACCACGTAGACATTATTATTTAATTTTAAGTTTCTCGCACTAATCATATGCTAAATAAAAATTGATAAATAGCTGAAAAACTTAAGAAGTTTAAAGTTTTTAATCCGCAAAATATTTTTATGCAGGGTAAGATGTTTTGTGTATCTCTTAATCATATCTTAGAGCTCTTTTTTCAAGGTAGAAGCGAGGAAATGTTTGGACTTCACATGAATCAAATTTAAGATAGTTGGTAGCAATACTGTGAATTGGTTTGAAATATTAATAGTTCAGAAATTATTACTAATGAAATTTGAAGACGAAAATGTTTGGACCGAACCGGGACTTGAACTCGGGTCTCCCGCATGCCGGGCGGTTATGCTAAACAAGATCTATAGTTCAGAAATTACAAATACCTTTAGGGGGTTCTTTTGTACCAATAATAGGTACAGAAAATGGAAGCTTGAGGCCTCTTGTGATACCCAACTACTTTTATTGACTAATCAACCGGCCCACTTGAATCAACCTCCTGAGCCACTAGAGTGTATATTACCAAAATGTGTAATTTTCTATCATAATCTTCAAACATTCTTTTAGAAAATTCTTTAAGACATTTTGAAAAGTATCAGTAATTTCAATGAGGTTTGCTTTTTACACAAAAACACTTTTACACTAAGCAAAAACTGTGCTTGAAAATGAAATTGATAAAGGTTAAAGGTTGGCTGGCAGAGGTAGCGGCTAATGACAGTGTACTAATTTGCCTAATAGGCAGCCGCTGTAGGAAGCTGCGCTGCGACCTCAGCGCCTGCTGCGCAATTACCCAATTACACCTCTTTATTGTTTTACTAATTGCATCTTCAGATAAGATACTCTTCCCTATACTTTATGGATAGTTAAGTAACCGATGCTGCTGAGTGTTTTCTCTAATCAGTGTTGGAAAGTGTTTATTTTATTCAAGAAAATGCAATTTAAATCCTTAACGCTGACTTTTGAGGATATTTATTTATTTGTTTGAGATTTTATGTAGTAGTCACTGAATTAATTTCTATAGAATTATTTGAAAAGTTGAATTCCATGGATCCTAAGTCTTGATTATTCACCTTGTCAGTGAGTTTTACCAAAGACTTTGCTATGGTAAATAGATTGCGCATAGATGCCACATGTTTAAGTCAGAAAAATCAACATAGTTGCGGCAGCCCAAGCACAGTTAACGCTGCAAGCGCTGCCATCTCTTGCCATATTTCTTCCCTTCGGTTTGACATGCTTGATATTGTTCAATGTCAAATACTAAATGTGACCAAATCATGCGATTTTCGAGAACGAACAAACTTGCGCGTGCATCAGTGGCTTTACTTGAGACTTTTAAAATAATTCCCTCTCAGCGCTTGTTGATTTTCCTGCCTCAGCTATGTGCCATCTATGCGCAATCTACCCACCATAACATAATATTTGAGTTTTCCGATTAGCATTACTACCTACTTTTGTAGCTAAACTCCGATAAATAATGTTTAGCTTTTCTAAATCTGTAAAGATATGTTATGAACATTATACAGAGAGTGACTAAAGCTATCTAAGAAGGCTGAGGAAGAGAACAAATATCCAGGCAACAGAGTCGTTTAAAGACAGGATGTTGTGGAAACTAAGACGTCATACTATTTAGGGTACAAGAAGCGTCATAATTTATTGAGCGATCAGGCCTACATGACTACAAATACAGTAAATAAACCAAAACATAGCCGACACGTAGCCACAAGCGCTACGGTGAATCTTAGTGAATTTCCAATAAAACAGAACAAGTTTTCATTTATCTATTTTAAATTAGACAAAATTCTTTTATTCACTATCCCCACAGACACTACTTGCATTTGTAATGTGACTATACGGCAACGCTAGGTAAAAGTCGAGGTTGAGTGGTAGAGAGGACTTTGAAGTCTTGTTTTGGCTTTGTAAAACAAGACAAACTTTACCTTTTACTTTCTGTATTCAAGGAAACGTAGGTTAGTAAATTATATGACAGCTTAATTTATGCCCAATGCTCTGAATGTCAAAGTGCAGAAATTCGGATTAAATAATTAAACAGAAATTACTTTAAAGCGGTAGGTTCTAGAGCAACGGGAGTGGTTTTGATAGTTTGAGAAAGTAAAACTCTACTATAAATGGTTACATTTGTATACAATTATGGTATTGCTACAATTTGATAGGAAAGTCAAGTATTTTACAGTGAAACTGTCCTAACTCTTTCAAAAGAACAGAGATCCAGTTTTACAATTTCAAAAGAACAATCCTTCGTGTACTGTACTTGCAACTACAGTCGGTTCGAGCCCTCAAATCCCTAAAGTTATTAGCAGTGCGCATGTCATCTGGTTGCACGTGCAAGGGGCAGACTGTGTTTACGTGTGACAAGACACTATAAGTAGCCTAAGTGTTGTCACGTGACCCCATCTGTACTGCGCACGCGTGATACCTAGCGTCGTGACCCGGGCATGCGCAGAGGGCACAGGTCACACCGGACATTGCGCCATGGCTATTTGTTGTTCCTTTGATTAGCTTGACTCAGCTCTGTACACAGGACTAAACATCTTTGTGCTTCACACAAGAGGTGAAAGGTTAGAAAAATCCAGGCCAAGTGATGCTATTTCGTTCATGAATTAGGTCTAAAAGTACAATGAATACGCATCAAGTGTCAACAATAAGTCCTCAATGTTTTGTTAAAATAAATAAATAAATAATTTATTGCACAACTACATAATACATGCATCGCAATCATCAGTTATTAGTAGCTAAAATTTTCCACTCGCACACTTCTAGATCTCTTTCAGACATACAGAATTCCCAATCACACGATTCATTCATTTGAATTTGCCCCACTTTAGCTCCGTGTTCCGTCATTCTGTAAGGTAAAAAAGGGCAGGAGTTTTTGAGGAAAACGGCAACACCTCCCCCATAGGGAATTTGCCAATTGATAATTTAGAATTATAATTTAATTTTATGCAATTGTATATCAACCCACGTTTCAACGATTGTAGTAGATAATATTCCAATAAATAATTTTATAATAGCTCCTAACCTTACTTAATTTACCTAATCTTTAAACCTAATTACTAACCTAACTCCTCTTTCCTAACTTCTAACTTTCCTTTAACCTAACTCTTTTACTAATTGTATGCACTTTAAGGCTATATGCCTCAGTGGTTAATTATTTTGTACTTCAGTTTTTAATTTAAATCCTCCAAACAGTTGGTTTGTTTCATTGGGGTTCAAAAACAGCAATTTGATTTTTTACAACCGTGTATTAGACTTTACAATTTGAATTTGTATTGTTATATCTAAAGCCGTTACTGTACTAACAATCGTAATCGTACACATTTTCATTTCAAATGTTAAACTATCTTAAACAAATAGACAGGAAGTTATCAATCTTAAACCAACATAATCGGTGAGGAAGAGGCCTAAGCGCAGCATCCCACTCAAAACGGACGGTAAAGTTCGCCCCTAATTAGTTCTGGACAGAGTGTCCATTTACACACAATGCACGAGACATGCTATCACCGCCATCTACACTCTATTGTTAGTAATTACAAACGTACAACAATGAAACAATAAGATGCCCTGTGCCGCAAACTCTGGTATTGCATTCAATGTATGCAACCTGATTGGCTTTTTAGATTTCCAAACGCTATTTGGATCGAAGATTTGTATACGAGATGCAAACGCTCCGAGGAAGCGGGGACAAAGAAATTAGGTTAGAGGTTTATGCTCAAACTGGATTTCCGCCTGCGGTTTAGAGAACAAAGACTTTGCTAGAAGTTGGTTTTTGTCTTAGGTTATTTGTGACTCTTACAGGTTTCAAGAGACAGGCTCAGCTCTAAGGAGTAGCTCGATGTGCAAAGGCAAAATTACTTTAGGTAATTCATTTATCTTAAAGCTAAGACAATATAGAGTATACACACGTGAGAGCACTGTTCTGTTCAACATCTTTCTTATTAAGAGTGCAAACTGAAGTTTTTGCCGATGTTTTAATCCTTTTTAAAGTTCTCAAGGAAAGTCGGAGTACGATACATGGGTAGAATATCTTTTGAAAAACATCAAGTATATTATTAAAAGAATATTTTCGAGAGTTGGAAAAAGTACTTGCGAAAGTAAAACTAAAAGTACATGCAAGCACTTCTTTCGTTGATCAAAAACTGTTACGCTGTTATGTGCTCCATAGAAAGCATTAAACTCCTTGTTGACTGGGGCCTTAGTGCCGAGTTAAATCTTGCACAACCTTATTTGGACCTTCCACTCAGGTTTATATTCTGCACCAAACTATTTTGACACTTTACTTGCAAGTATTAAATAGGTACATTTATTCAAAAAATTAAATTAAAACAACACTAATACGTATATTTCCAGAGATATTGTTGAAAAGCTGTTATTTATTCTTTGTTTTAGTTTGATGTTGGCAATGGTACAATTTTCGAACTTAAAACATTATTACGGACTTTTCCATCGTTTTTGAGTGAACAAAACGTACACGACGTTTCGGGATCTGGAATCTGACCCCATCTTCAGGTAAAAGTAACCTAAAATATAACAAAAACGTTAGTAAAAGAGCTAGCCTAAAAGTAATCAGTGCAAGCTAACCAATCGCCTAACAGCAAGCAACCTTAAATTGTTCCCTCCCTTCTTTCATTCCTCCGTTACGCCTATTAATTTTATAACAGCTAGCCTAGAAAACAGTACAACATGTACACAAAATTTACAAACCAATTAATAAACAAAAGGAGAAATCAAGCACGTCCATGGCCAAGTTACAGCTGCACAGACTGCTCAGCTTCCGCTGATTACTTTTGGGCTAGCTCTTTTAATAATGTGTTGTTTTATGTTTGAGGTTACTTTTCAACTGAATACGGGGCCAGATTCTAGATGAGGAAACGTCGTGTACTTTTTGTTAACTCAAAAACTATGGAAATCGTCCGTAATGATATCTGTTATTTGTATTACAATTGTTGAAAAATCTGCGCGGTTGTGCTCTCTAGGCTCAAAGGTTTTATTGATTTTAAACTTTTCATCGATTTTAGCACAAAACTACTTTATTATTCAGTAGTTTTAAGTCTGACCTCAATTTCTCTAAGAAGATCGTGCTACGGTTGACAACACATGTTATGACTGCTGAGTGCTGGCACGTCGGAGAGATGCATAGAGCCAGCAGATGAGTACTTGCGCAAGTGTCGGGGCCACAATGTCAGCGAGTTTTCGCGAACTGAGTATGTAACGAAGTAGGCTGTGTTGTACCCGAGGCTGCAGGACAGGGTCGCAGGTCGCGGGACGCAGTACAGCTACAGCTGACCGCTGACCTGGCTTGCGCATGCGCATCACTGCAATCTTCAGCTGCCTCGACTTGAGCTACCTTGAACGTAAAACAGTTCTATTAAGTGTAATTTGTCTTAAAGTCATAATCAGAACACATTACAAGTAAGATGGCAATCGTTTACTTAGGTTAACTTTCAGAAGTTTTAAATGTGGGATTTAAAGCTTTACAAGGTTTCTTCCAACTTTTAAAACTTAAAATAGTGAAATGGCGTCTACAAATTCATTGTACTTTGTCGTATAAATAACCTTCAGCGCAAAATAATACTGGCATTTTTACTCAACTGGAGCAATTGACATTCACGAATCCGATTCACTGATGGCTAAACACCTATAGGCTTCATACACATACAACAAATTGTATAAGAGGTTTCCAAATTCGACAGTGTTCCGATACCCAAGGCTTTTAAAACCTCACTCAAACCTTTTTGATCTTACAAGCTCTTTATAGTAGGTCCAGACGAGTTTATAGCACATAACTGGAAGAGTGTGTATGAACAAACATAAACTATAATCTAGTTCTTCCGGTTCACTAATTACGTTGAGATATTTTGGTCTCGCTGTGGAGTACCATCTTCAGTCACTGATTGGCTGAAACTGAGCTACTTGCTGTATGCTGTCCTAGATGGTCTGAAGATGGTACTCCACAGCGAGACCGAAATACTCAACCTAAAAGAAGTTTAGATGCGGTGTGAACCGGAAGAACTAAATTATAGTTGTGACACCGGCCGCGAAATCCTAAGAGTTAAGTAGACTAAACATCAGTTTAAAGTGGAATGGTTCAAATGAATGCGAGCGTAAATGGAAATATTGCATGTTTGAAAGAGACTTCGATGTTAGAATGAATGGCTACATTGTTGCTAACAGCCATAAGTCACTCTGAAACTGGTATGTGTGTTAACGCCTAAATGTTTTAAATGTCAAGGTGGGGAGAAGGACCTGACCATTCTATCCGCTATGGTTCTTTGGTCTTCAAAAATTATGCGTAGCAATGTTCTCATAACATAGACCAAATTTTGCTGTATCAGTTCTTATTGATATAACGTAAATATTTATCACACGAATATATATATTACTTAGATTATATCTAGTAGAGCTCCTTATTGGATTAATAATTTAAAACTTGAGAGAAACACAAACTATCCAAAAGTTGGTAAGGCCTTTTGAGAACAAAGTTCTCATCTACATACCATAACATCAATGGGAACATTGTTCTGGAAAGACCTCACCAACTATAAAGTTTTTATTGGATCGCTTGTGTTTATATCAATTTAAAATCATACTTAGAGTGTTTTTAGAGAAAAGGAGAATAGAACATAGTTCTTGACGATCGCTTTTGAAGTAAAGTGTTTTTTTAATTATGTGTTTTATAAGACCTACATGAAACCACATAAAATAGCACAATATGACCCTTGATAAACAAAGATGTCCTACACACTTACGCTTACGGTTTTGTTACAATCCTCCAAGAAATGTATGAAGTTAATCTAGCCAGGCCAGCCTGGTATGCAAATGTGGTACAGCCAGTAGAGGGCAGTGAGCTCCTGTTGTGAGCGAGGCACGAGCGCACTCTAACGGAGCGCCTTATCACTGACCCAAGGGTCATCTCACTGACCTGCGCAATCTTAATCCTCAGCTCTAATTAGAAGCGCGGTCCGTCACTGCGCACATTGTCTCGCACACAATGGCACAAGGCGCCACTCTGCATCTCGTCATCACGTGATCTAGGCCATGTGTGCAGTTTGTGCTTCACTAGAGTTATGGTAGTTTTTAGTTGGTTTTAGGTTAAGATACGGTGTAATTTTCAATTTATAATTACGTCACCATATTTAGGACGGCTACAAAAATACACATAGTGCTTACCTTTAAGAAGAACTATTTACAAAAAATTATATATTGCAGAGACATTTCTCGTATGTATCGCAATCGTCATCAAAATTATAAATTTGACATTTGTTTTTTGCACAAAATGACGTATTAAGCAATATAACTGAAGGTAAAAAGTAATTGACAGACAAATAATAAGGAATAGTAAACAAATTAACTTAACTGGTTACCATTTAATAGTTCGTGATCTTGTTAAAATCGCGCATTTCGATTGTCAACGACAACCTCGACACAAACGAATTTTCTTTCGTGTTGTATGGATTGTGAAAAGTTCTTAACAGAGAGTTGCCTCACCATATCCAGACAAATTTAATTTCAAATATATATTTCAAAATAACTGTAATACTTGGTTTAAATCGCGTTTCATATTGCAATGGGGTTGAAGGTTTCGATATTAAAATTTAGCAAAATGTTACGATATAATGATGCTGACTTTTAAACATTAAATCATTTCTATCGCCTACTTGAGCTAGAGCTATGTTGACAGTGAGCATTTTAGCGATTCTCAACAAAATGAACTTGAGGTTCATCAGTTGTAATTTATATAAATACATTAAAACAAAGTGTCTCTTCCGTAAAAATCTGCCAAGGAATAAAATGCACTTTCTGAAGCCTCCGTTTTAACATTCCTTCAAAATATTTATTTTCGGTGGCCTTCAGTTCATCAGGCAGACTGTTTCAGAAGTTGATTCCGATGATATGCCTGACACAAGGCTTATGCTTAAGTTTATCTCATGATGGATAGAGGTGGATGTTTATTAACAAAGGTATCTTTCATTAGGTAGGAGACAAATCTCAGACAGACAGATAGGAGTTTTGCAATAAAGCTACACATTTCTCACGTTTCCTACAGTTTCTCTTTAATTACACTAACGCAGGTTTCTCCAGAGCTTTTGTTGTGTGTTTAGCTACTTGTGCCAAACATTGCCTTGGCGGTGACAGGACAGGCACCTGTTACACGGCTTACAGAAGCTACTGGTGACTTATTGCAGACCAGTCAGCTGATACAAGCCTGATCCAAGGCGCATGCTCACTTCATGTACATACATTGTTGATTTCCATAGTAATATGCAATTTGGAAAATATTTCCAGTTCTTGTATTTTTATTTTCAATCAGTTGTATTTGAATGAGGAGTTTATCGTCCGTTTGTCACTCGATAAATATCTTTGTCTCGTTTTAATGTTTTGATTTCTAAGCTAATGTAAAGTAAAGTTGTTTAAAGTAAACCATAAAAATCACCCTTTGACAATATTAATAGATGTTTAGTTAAAACATAAATTACAAAATACTAGTAAAGAAGTAAACGATGAAGTACCCTGCATTGAAACTTTATCACACGGCTAGTTCGGGAGATCGCAGAAAAACCGACTTACAATAGGGCTAAAGTTGAATAATCGTATGAATGGGAGAGAGTGAATGAACAAAATGTATTTTTAATGAGACCAAATGGCAGAATGCATGGAAAGTTTTAGTGAAGAAAAATGACGATTGCATAACATGTTAATATGTTTCCGCAATAAAAGGTTATTTACATTTAAAATGGTTTCCATACATCGGGTGTAACGATATAGTGAAGCACACCAGTTATAACAAATCAAAGGTATTTTGAGTTAGATGCGGAAAATAAAGTACAATGACATACTAGATTATTTCGTTATACCCTTTCTCCTCAAATATGTTCACTTACGAAACGATTAGCCATATTATATTCAGTCAATTTACATTATGTATTACATACTAATACACACACGATAGATTCGTACTAAAAAGTATGTGAAATAATTTCTCTAAACAAATTACATTACATATTTGATTAAAAACTGAAAATACAATATCCAGTATAAACTACTAGGCTGAAAAGATCTACCAATCAACTCGTTTGAACTTGTATTACTAAAACTTAAACTACTGTGTAGCTTTAAAATAAAATACACAATTTTAAAAACAGTATTAATCTATGAATGGGAACTATGGATGGAATCTATGGTTCTGCAGTTAAATGTATACGTAGTAATGACCATGGAAGCTTATCTGTTTATGTTAATGGATGGAACGTTTCATTTTCAAGTAAAAATTCAAAGACCAATAATCACAATTGATGAAATATGATAAGTCACTTTCAAATTCACATGCCATATTTTACGCTGTGAAATTCAAAACCACCACTTAAATAAACTATAGTGTCGCTAACGTAATATAATTCAACAAAGCATAACGGACAACTTCATCAAGCCAACATTACATCGTGGTACGGAACGGTAAACATCGTTACTTGGCCAGTTCCGATAAAAAGTAGTCCAGGAATCTCGCCCAGAACTGGCGTATTTCAGCATCCTCTTACTCCTTCAAGTGGAATATTCGCGTCGGTGTCGTAAAATTAAGAATTAAGCGGAGAGTTAACGAGGTCATGCTAGTCCTGGGGACCACCCAGGTAAGCGGATAGGGCATGCGCTAGTGCGGTAAGTAGAAGTAATTTGCCTAATATCGCTTGCCGCGGCGGCGCGAGAGTGCGCACACTGCGCTTCTTTACTCATACCTGTGTACAGTCCGTTTAACAAGAACTTCAGCTTCTGATTGATAGATGTTACGCTCGTACATGTATCTTTGGATTTCAAATACATTTCATATTAGTTTATTTTATTCTCACAGGCCCGGTTGGACCACGTGGCGTAGCACCGGCTTTGTGTCCAAACTTCATCCTTTCAGAATGAGCTTGTTTTCTTTCAGCAATCCAGGTTACTCCTTATCCTTTTAATAAATTCCCTCTCATCAGCTTTCCAATAAAAAATTGTAGTATAAACTGGTTTTGTTTCTATCCTGAATGTCCGTTTGCGTCACAACAACATTGTTTGATACTCTTATTTTATTTTCTGTAACTTAAAAAACAGCTGATTACTGTAATTTTTCAATTGTTATTGTTTACATTTGTATATTGGTATCTTTCTTTGAATCTATAGCAATACAGTCCATTTATTTTGACCTTGGATGTTTTAATTTTATTTTTGAAACCGCATCACACCGCTAACATATTTGGTCCAGCGGTGCGATGCGGTTTCAAAAATAAATAAATAAAAACATAGCCTACAAGCGCAAATCAAATATGTTAGTGGTGTGATGTGTTTAAAAGAAATAAACACATACAAGAGCAAATCAAATATAACATGTGGTTTCAAAAATTAAATAAAACATACAAATCATAATATGTTAAGGTGTGATGTGGTTTCAAAAAAAATAAAACATACAAGCGCAAATCAAATATGTTAGAGCTACGTGGTTTAAAAAACATACGCAAATCAAATATGTTAGCGGTGTGATGTGGTTTAAAAAAAAAACATACATAAATGAACTGCTTTAGATTCAAAGAAAGAATACCAATATACATAAGTTATGTAAACAATAAACAGTTGAAAAATTACAGTAATCATCTGTTTTTAAGTAACAGAAAATAAAATAACATAGAGAATCAAACAAACATTCTTGAAATGTCACGATCCATTTAATTGTTTCTTTTCCCTTAACTACACGTTCGAAGCATTTAAACGTCATATTATTTTAAATTACTTGTTAAAAGATTGAAAAATATTGATTTGAGAACCAATACTTTTTATTGATTTATTTAGCTTTCTTGTGAGTATTATCTCGCTACAGACAAATTTGCAAATACGCGTAGAAAAGCGAGGTTGGAATAATAATCAAAGAGGAAATAAAATTTTAATGTTAGTTTGGCCGGTAGAACTACTCTAACCAAGATTTGAATCCTCAAATTTTAGACTACTTTGTGGGTAAATCACGAAAATCTGGTGAAGCCAGTCCCAGCATAAGCGTGTTATTGCAATGATATGTACTCCAACCTACATTGTTAAATATATTTTAAAGGGATTTCATAAGACACAGCTATGTAAGCGTATTAATGTGATTTATAACTTCCAAGCCGTAAATATCACATTTCGAAAAGAAGTTTACATGTGATGTTTACAACTTGAAACAAGAACACGATGTCATATTTAGTGGTCAATAGTTCGAAGACACGAAATTCATGCGTCGTGAATCATATGTTGAAACTGCAGCTTTCACTTGGCACAAGTTTGCAAGTGACCACATTTGTGTATGGCTGAGATAAATAATGAAACACCTTTCACAAAATACCTCGTTAATTTGTCGGTTTGATAGTTCTGGTTTAGCGCGAAACTGATATCCTAGAAGTGGTTTCCAAACCTTAATTTTGTTCTGGCAACGTGTACAAAAATATATTTGTTTTGAGTAAACTTACTGTGATTACGTATATACATATCGAGGAAAGTAGCTTATTGTTTACTCATTTGAGAAGCTGTATATAAACGTGCATTACAGTTTGAGTTATTTTATTTTGTTTAACTACAATATAGAAGAACAAGTTTGAATTCAAATTTAAGCTATTTACACCACAAACTGAAGATAAACATTGTATCACAGTCGTCATAATTTTATAATATACACCTTATGTAGATAAATATGAGAATTCAACAAAATATTCTTGCTAATTTTAAACACATTGTATTTATGTGTTACGCTCTCGAAAAGATATTTTCGAAAACCAGGTCCAGGTTCCACATTTGAATCCGAGGCGAATAACAATTTATTCATAAGAATTTGAGGATCAATATCTGTAGTCGTGTAATTTGAAAAGGATAATATTTTTTGTTTTATAAGGGTTTATGTGTAAATTGTTGCAATACAAATACCAATACAATTTCGTTAGTTGTAAAAAGCAGTTTCTTTTCTGAATATTGAATTGAATATTCTAAAAAAGGCAACATCATCCACGTACAAAATGTTTGTAAATTAGGAAAATTCGATGTTTAACTATTTGTATACAAAAAAGAATAGGTCCAAAGACTGGACGATACGGTACTACTAATGAAGCAAGCAATTCCTGATTATGTGTCATCTAAATCAAATTATATAATCTTGAACACTAGACACACGAAATATATTAAACAATATCATTATATCGTCAAACTATCTTGAACATAAGATTACACTATAAAAATATAACACCTTCCTCAAAACAAATTATGATAACATTGAACACGTTTTCTTCAAATTACAGCTAGGCCTCTTTCAGTAAGTAGCCAAGAGCTTAATTCAAATTTCCCTCACAGCAAAACGGATAGTAGTGGTTTGGTTGTTCTGCACAGGCGTGTTGACAGTGCCTGCTGTTGCGCATGACTACTGACTGCGCATTGAATGATCAGTCCGTGCGCGTGTCGACTGCGCACTAATAGGTGCAGATAGCAGTAAGTGGCGTGCGCCGTTTACCAGATACCATCCCACCGCCTCTCATCCGTCACCCAGCTCCGACCCGTTCTGTGTGCCAACTTCTGATAAACAAATACGGGTTAGACTTCCAGAACGTGCTACACTTCTCGATAGTTTTTATAGTTGTTTGGTAGTAGTGTTTGCACCCTACAAATAAAAAATAATCGACCAAAATAGGACAGAGTTATTATTCTGATTTATAAATACAAATGACTGATAAATTTACAATTTTTGTTTTAAAAATATTTTTATGTAGTGTTTGTTTTTTTTTCATTTTACTTTACGGATTACGGAAATCGGACTACCATAGTGTAGTCGATAAGTCTTGTTTTTTTATTAAAATACCTATTTGCGGTTCACCTTAAGGATCCGCCTCAGTGGTCACCGCAGAGAAAGGCTGAATTCGCCCACCTAAGGAACACATGAAACCGCGCACGTAACAACGGCTAAACAACAAGCTTTCTTCAACTTATGTGGCCTAACTGTCAAACCCTCCGCTTACAAAGGTTTCGTAGAAAGTAGATAGCGCTCTTATATGAATGTTAAATTTGGATATGTTAATTTCATGGAAAGAGGAAGAGTTTGTGTTTACCCGTGATTAGATTTTTGATAAACATATTTTTAGCATCCTAAATTATATCTTAAAACACTCTATATTTTCTAAATTTAACCGTTTAGTAGCATAAAAACTGAAAGAAATTTTGAAACACGAATTGCAGGCAAACCTAGATAATGTGTTTATCTTTCATTTAAGAGTTGTTTTGTCAAAATAACATCAATACTAAAGTCTTCATTTTCTTCAGATAATGTTACACCAACCGTTATATTGGAAATAGTTTGCAAACATTTAGGAATCTGCCCTCATCTTGTACAATTTACAATATTGTTTTATTACCTTTCAATGGAATTCGAGATACATGTTTTATAATTAAAGGTACAGTATACTTAACTCTTACGCTTTCGCGGCCGGTGTCACAACTATAATCTAGTTCTTCCGGCTCATCAAATTAACCATAATTGTTGAAATATTTCGGTCTCACAGTGGAGTACCATCTTCAGTCACTGATTGGCTGAAATTCACCACAGCGAGACCGAAATATTTCAACCTAATTATGAAGTTTGGACGCGGTGTGAACTGGAAGAACTAGATTATAAAAGTGCGGTATGTTGTCCATATGATTAAAAGCACAGGTATGTATGAAATGTGACCATATTCAAAACAACTACATTCTTTCGGTTCTATTTCGTAGCCTTAGTTTAATAGTTGTAACCGAATGCCTCATTGTACTGCTATACTGATCCAACTTGAGCAAAAACTCGATAATATCCCACAGAATTTCACAAATTCAGAATGTGTCTGGGTTATGGTTCGGTGTGTAAAATGTGACACCCATGAATATAAAACATATTGAATTTAATTTGTTCTTTACAACTTTTATTATGCCATGAGAGTATTTCAATACTTCTAACAAAGCGCCTCACATGAACCTGGAGACATTAACGGCCGGTCGTACTGATAGCCTACTGAACAGACCGCTAGAGTTCAGCAGCATACTCCCCCGTGTAGATCAGCTGTGCTCTCTCTCCAACACGGAGCAGACTGCAGACAGACGCCAGTTGCCCGCTGGATGCGCGTCTAAGCACACGTCTTAGTGAAGCGTAGCTGTGTATTGAGTACGTAGTTGGAGTTCGGCCGAATAGTATTGTTCTCCTGGGTATTTTTTATTGTATGAATTCAACATCAGGACTCATATCTATACGTTAGTTTACCTTTAAAGACTGTGCCGTTTTGGATTTGTTTATTCAAGTTGACGAACTGTTGTGATTCATTACTAAAGTGATCATCGTTAAAGCTATGTTCCTTTAATAATACGCCTTTGAACAATACAGTATCTGGATAAAGTGCTTGAATAGTCCATACAATGGACAGTTCTATGGATTTGAACAACAACTCCGACGAGAAGATTTACTCCCTTCGACCAAGATCTTCAATCAAGAGCAACAGAGACTTCGATCACGAGGAAGAGACGTGGAAACCCAGAGGAAGAACGAAGAAAAGAACAAAAGAAAAGTCCGCTCCTCTAAGTAAGTACAGAAGAAAAACAGCTAACGCTAGAGAAAGATCTAGGATGCGAGAGATCAACGAGGCTTTTGAAGCCCTCAGAAGAGCAGTTCCTCATTTAAAGTCAAATAGTGATAATCCTGCAGAGAAAATCTCCAAGATCATGACCCTCCGGCTTGCAATGAAGTATATAACAGCTTTGAGTAACGCATTGGAAGAGCCTAATTACGGTGAAGTGTCGCTCAATGATATTGTTATGTCTTATGGCGGCATGCTCACACCCTCAGGTAGTGTCAGTGAACGGTCTGAGCTTGGAGATGAACTGTTTGCATCAACACTTCCCAGTGAATCTCTGTCTTCAACATCTCCCACCTACGACATCCCTGGACTGATAACACCCCCTCTGAGTGAAACTTTGCATCTTCCTTCGTTCCACCACTTTGTCTGTGAATCTTCAGCGTCAAAGTTTTCCTCTACTGTTCAAACCCCATTGCATCAGACTTTGAACAGTTTTCCTAGTGACAGTGAGCAACCTCCTCAGAAGCAATACTCTCCTTCAATGCCGACTGTCAGTGATGATTGTGGGCTACTGTCATCAATCAAAGACCTTTCAAAAAGTGATAGTTACCATAATGTTTTAACTGCATCCAATTTCACTTTAACTACTTCGTTTCTAACCACAGACTTTGATGGACTACCCTCTCCTTCAATGGACTTCGACCACTTGTTTATTAAGTGAAGTAAGTAAGTTAACTCGATTTCATAGGGAACCAATTTATACAACAAAACCAAATGCATTTTACTTTTTTCCAAACAAAAACTCTCGGAATGATTAGTTATACAATAAGTAGGATTAAAACTACAATAAAAATATTTTACATTTAAACTTTTGAAACAAAAAGATTTTAAATTTCAAATGTTCAAATCAAAATTACGTTTAGTAACTGAAGTTCACCAGCTCAAACAGCTTTGTTTAAATTTATACAAACATAAAACGCTTTTGAATATCTTCTCAACAAATTATACGTCACGATTTGAAATGTAAAATGTAATAATTTAAGAGCAAGCTTAACAGCCAAGGAAGTCTTTGTGTTATCTAGATTATAGAATAATTGTTTTGTTTGACATACAGTTTTCATAATGAAAGATTATTGTTAAGCCAGCAGTTCTTTATAAATATTTCAGTATAACTAATTTTAAGTTTCTATTTAATGAGGTTTTTTGTTGCGTTTAAATCTTTATGTCTTGGTCGCATTTCTACATACATTTATGTACTACAGATAAATTATTCAAGTTCTTAGCATTGCCATGTGTTTGATATTACTTTGCTTTATTTTTTATTGAGTATTGATGAGTCCTATTGTAAATATTAGTTAGCGAAAATTTAAGAGGTAAGCTATGTTTTTAAGAGTTGTTAATTATTCAGGTTGAAATTTTGACCTAATTCAAAATGTATATACATTATGGCCATTCAGTCAAACAACTACTTCAATTTGTTGCATTATTAGGCTTGTTTGTCAATAAGTTTTAAAAGTGGCCCGCAAAAATAAAGACGCTTTTATTAAGCCTTCGGTGTATGCCCAGTTTAGTCGCCATATTACTAGACAATTGTAAAAAACTAAAGATCTCTTAGTTTTCAGTCCTATTACAATATTATGATGACAATATACATTTCATTGACCATTATATCAAATAAGTTTAAATCTATAATATTATAATATTAACGAGATTTACCTTACATCCAAAACATACTGAACAATTTTGAAAATAACAGTTATTGATTTAAACATGGACTATTTGGATAATCTCCATAAGTACATAGTATTAACTTTGTGGCAATGTTATACTAACTTCTGTTCCAAGCTTGACAATATTTGAGACATAATGGAAGTTAGCGAATTGGAATAATTAGTCTTAAATTCACCAGTCTCACGAAACAGTTGTGTTGTCGCAGGGGGTTGTATTAAAAAAACACACCAAAAAATACTGTTATTAAGAACTTAACACTTTAAACTTGAAGGTCATATCTAATAATGTGGACTGGTAGCAGATTTTTATACTTATTTTGAAGGAAGTTAATTTTTAAAACGTGAAAAGACGGTACTTCTGAAGCTTGGAAAGCCCTTTAAAAATGGTAAAATCGAAAATAAATATGGAAGTACTGTAGTATCAACTTATTCTAGTGGTTAACCTTTTTGACATTTGAACGAATCGTATTTTGATGTTTAGAAAGTCATCACTTGGTAGCTGCGTTTTATGGGCGGCAAACCCTTGTAAAGGCAATCAAAAGCACTCGTACAAAGTTGACACAGTTTCATAGCTTCCAGCCGCTAAAAATATGAAACTTTTCACGCCCGTGGACAACATACATCGATCAAATTACTTCGTAATTTTTAACCCCAAACTTCTCACCTTTAAAAAGTTGTACTATGGCGTCTAGTTATTTTCAATTAAGGTGAAACAGTTTGAGTACGTTACATTTATTGTATGTCTATATTTTAACCCGCACTTCAAGCGTTCAAATTTAAAAATATGGTTAGTGAAAATACTATTTCTATTGGTAAAGCTTGATACGACTGGGCTACTAGACAGCAAAAGTCTAAGTTGGAAATATTTGAAACTTGTTGATTATGCAATGAATCAAAACGCTTATACTGTACTGAGCATTGTTATAAACTTGCAGTTGTTTTATACTGTTAATTAGTGTGAAAAATAATAAGAATTAAACAATAAATGCATTGTTTAAAATCATTAAAGTTGTTTTATTACCCTATCCTATAAAACAATGTGTCACAAGTAAGAATTATTTGACAAAAATATTTACAATTGTTGTACAAGTTAACGTTACAGCAAGTGCTACTTGTGTTTTGAGAAACTGCTGCTTATAAACTTTTAAACGTTTACCTTCATCAAAGAATAATTAATTAATTAGATTGACTGATTTTCCCATAAGAACATAATTATAAAACTCGAATCCTCGTAATAAATATTTTGTTTTGACAAGGAAGTTTTACGTTTTTGCTGTGCAGTGTGGATGGCTTATGTTTCTATTGAAACCCTTTTCCAATTTTAGAACGCCAATATACTTAAAACATCGTTTGAAAATGTTCCATGTTAAATTTCCTATCCCAGATATAGACCGCTCGGGCTCTATTCGGCAGCCTCCTAAATATAATATGTTATGGCGCTTCATAGCTGTTTTAGTGTCTAACTTCATTGATTATAATAATTCAATCTTGCATAATCTTTCCAAAATAACAGCACATTTCACGTGTAATTGTATTCAGTGAATGTTAAAAACATGATTTAAATTAAAAAATGTTACCTTGTCATCGTTACTAGAGATGCTTTGGGAGGTTTGTGAGTTTAGTAACTTTTTACATAATAGCTCCAAAGTAAGTTTTCACAAAACATTGACTCTTTACTCTTTGAAACAGCTTACAATTTTTAACATGATCAATACCTTTGTCTGTAATTAGTGTCATAGATAAGGTATAAAACGTAAACTAGTTTAATTTAAAAATTAAAAGTTAATAATATGCGGTGCAGCGTAAGACCTCCTTCTCATGCTGAGTTATACGTCAAGGACCTCACATTGGCCACTTCAACAACTGGGGTAAACGTGTTCTGCGATCTTCTAGCAGCAGATCTTGTGTAAGTGTTTGTAAGATTGTTAGCATGTATCTCAATGGTTTCACTAATACAAATCAACACCACTTATTTAATTATACATGAAAATCAACCAATATACAGAGTGAGTTCTAAATGTCCCCTGCCACCTTAACTTTTGAAAAGGAAATGTTTCTAAAACCCTTTTAGGGAATGTTTTTAAAAATTCTAAAGTTTGTTTTGACGTATTTTGCGTCACCGCCCGCCTTCCAGGCTGGGGAGGGGAGTGGCAAGTGTTTTAAAATATTTCCTTTTTTAAAAGTTAAGGTGGGATTTAAAACTCACCCCGTATACAGCGCCCTATACAGCGCGTTTTAAGACTACCATTGAGTAATTTAAAGTAATGTTCCTGCGACTAAATGAAACCAGAAAATTAGATTAATTTTGTCCTATAATTGGTTCACTGGTTTTACAGCCACCATTTTGTTTTGTTTCCATGCTTTATTTTGTAGCTCAAAGACGACTTGACGTATTAACCTGAAATGTTGCATGCATCTTATGCAATTTTATATACATGACAAACTTGAAATAGGCAAGACTACAACCAAACTAATTAAACAAAATGGTGGCCATTTAAACTTGTGTAGCGGCTACAGTTCAAAAAATGGCATATATCACAGAAAATATGTAAGAAGAACACATTGAGCATTATTCCATTTCATAAAAAACACGTTGATACCACGTTTGTGAAATCCGTTCAATAACAGTGATAATAAATGGGAAATTGTGGCGCGGAAAATGGTTAGCCACATTAGTTTCATGTAACAATATATATAAAACTATAATCTATTTCTTTCAATTCACACTGCGACCAAACTTCATAATTAGGTTGAAATATTTCGGCCTCGCTGTGGATGACCATCTTCACAGTCACTGATTGGCGGAAACTGGCCGTGAAGCCTAAGAGCTAAGTACATATACAACATGTTTCGCGTTATAGTTTCCCACATATTTAATAAAATTAACAATAATATATTTATTTCTGTAATTTCTTTTAGTTTATACAATAATAGGCTATAACAAACAAATTACACTCACTTTTAAAAATATGAATAATATACAGAATAATAAACAAAGGAAAATATGGGATTCTCTTGGACAAACCTCAGTTGAAACCTCCTTAAAATACATGAACACACATTATGCTATGAGAGAGCGGTACTAACCTGTGACCAATCATTCACATAGGCCTATTATTTTATTGGTTAAAGCTGTCTAAATAATTTGTAAAGTAATAGTAAAGTGTGTCATTTAAGTATTAAGTTGTATGCAAAGTTCATACATCAAGTCGTCTTTCAATAAAAAAAGACATTAAGAAGACCAAGTAGTGCTTGTACAGCTAGTAAATAGGCTGAAGATGAAATTAAGATGATTTTTGCGCCTTTTCATTACATTAAAACCTTCCCTTATTACCTTAAATACTCGATGCGAGTTTTGAAACACCCTGTACATAATTAATGTTAGCTTCAATACAGCGGCAAACCTCAAACGGCGCCAAAAATCCAGCCATCAAATCCAGTAGCTTGTTTTATCTGTCTCCACACTTATCGATAAGTGGCGGCACTTAGGTTAACGGCACTTGTTTATTTTAGATCTGCCGAAACCATTAAGAGTCCATCACTCAAGCCGGCACGAGTATCGGCCCGGCTGGCGCTTGATCAAATAATAATAATATCCTCGTAACTCAGTGAAACGACCGGCTAGTATCGAAATGGTGTGTCTACATCGATTGCTAATTAGTTTAATACATTGTCAGATAGTTGAATTTTAGGCCTTTAAAACATTGAGAATATAAAGTTGAGTATCTTATAAACTAACGACTAGTTGAGCTTTTAGATTAGACTAGTTATCGACACAGAAAACAAGTAAGCTATCAAGTGTTCAAAAAGGTTTAAGAAACTTGGAACCACAATATCGTGACGTGAGTGACCAATGCATTCTACAAAGTAAAAACGTGTAAGAGTTTTACGAAATCAATCCATGTGTTCGTCAAACATGCACATACAAAGTGAATAAAAAAATGTAATTGAATATTTGAAATTGATTTGGAAAATCTGCTATTGCTGAACATAGTTTTACCTCCAAACACACAATCGACTTTGAAAGTACTCAAATTATTGCAAAAAAGTAACATTTTCCCCGAATAATTAGAGAGGCAATAGAAATTTAAAAGTCATTCAAATAATTTCAACCATCGAGATGAAACTTTTAAATTGCCAGCAGTATGGGACCCTCTTTTTATATATGAATAAGCAAAACTAAAATTTTCTTTCAACAATTTTAAATAATGTTAATTTGAACCATCTGGGTTAGTTTGCTTATTTACAATTTAAATTATTTTACCTTTGAATTTTTATACTCCTATACATTTTATATTTTTTCATTTTATACATTTATTTAAACTCTTCTTTGTCTATACAACTGAAGATGTCTACCTTAGGGTGGACGAAACGTCTTGTTTTGTTTTGTTATATATTTTATATAATAAAATATTATTCAATGGTTTTATCCAAAATGTTTTAATATAATTGAATGTTTCTATATGTTTAATTGAGTCTGAAAAATACCATACTGGAAGTTTCGTTATCTTTTTATTACTAGTTCTTCCATTGACAATTCTTTGGACAACTTACAGTCAGTTTGCCAGTCTGTACCAGACCGATGTGTAGCGTATGAATGTTGATGGTCCTAATTTTAAACATTTCAAATGTTATATTTAATAAAATATATACGTAGTTAATATTGTGTATACATTTTTTAAAAGACTCTGTATGTTGTACTTTTTACTTTTGTCACATTTGCCTTTCCTAAACTGCTTCAAATTGGAAAAGCCTACTAGTAACAAATTCAAAAGTTCCTATTTTTAAATGTTCAGTATTTTAACTTTTTTATTTGTTATTTACTTGAATGATTCATTATTTAGTACAGTGCGGTAGCACTCCGAGGTGTTGAAACATTGCTTGATTTATGATTGGCCGGCGCGCACGGTTTAATTGGCCCGGTAATGAGTAAGACTCTATAACCCAGTCACTGCGCCTGCACCACACTACTCGTTACAGCTGGCTAGACTTCTATCTATACGCGAGCTGTCTTCACAATCAACATAAGCATGATGATCAAGGTACGTATTCTTCTTTTGCATTATTAAAATTTTAACCTAACTTAAAGCACAATAATAACAAACGTACTAAATTAGGCGGTTCCATATATATATGTAGTACTAAACGAAAACCATCTAGTATCTACGGAATTTCAGTAATTCACTGCCAAAATAAAAACTCAACGTGTGAGGCAAGTACAGAAACACTTAATAAATGAATAAAAACAATATGGAAAAAATTAGGCCTACAAGTAAAATAAAATAAAATAAATAAGTTAAAACAATAAACAAATAAATAAATAAACACATTAAAAAAATTATATATAATCTCGTACGTTTGCGTAACATTAAAGAACTCATAGACCAAGTAAGATAGTTAAATGACTTTTTAGATGAAGCTTTTAATATGTGCGGCCAAAGCTGAAAACATTATTTGTGACACTCAAAGGTCATAAACAATAGCTTCAATAAATTACATTAAACTTTGCATGAAATCTGAGTTTTGCCAAACAGTTTTAAAACAATACGTAATATAGGCGTAAGTTAATTTCTTTATATACCTTTAATTAAACTCAGTAAATTATTAAATTTATAGTTCACTATAAGAACTGGCCAAGTATCTTATAAATACCACAAAGGTTAAAATGACAAAGTAAAACCTAAATCTTTGTTAATTTTCTGGTGTAAAATGCAGAATCAGTTAAAACAAAGTGAGATGGAAATACTGATTTATCGAAAAAACGGTTATGGAGCAGTTGAGGTTTGACACTATATTTATGGTAGAACCTGTTTTGAACCTTGATACAAATATTAATTTATTTAACAAGTTACCTTTCGGTTTTACCTGTAGATCTAGATGTATTTCTGGCTAGATACGTGTTGCGCTGGTGCAAATCGTCAGTAGCTCTCATTGTAGTGCAGAAGACGGCGATGTTGCACCAATTTAACAGCAAATGCTAATATCTAGAATTGATGATAAAATGTTAAGGTCTTTGGAAATTATTATTTTAACAAATATTAATGTAACTGTTACCTAAGTAAAGAAAATCCAGTGCTCTAGATCAAGAGAGCGGCGGCAAACAGTATTTTCGTCGTTTTTGGCCTGCTGGTTGGACTTTGTTGGATTTGTCGTACACATTGTTGAGTTTGGTGTTGGTAGTTTTTGTTATTTTTTTACTCTCTACGCCAAAGGTATTTTTAATGTGTTACTTAACCTAGGTGGCCATCACAAAACGCTTTTAGGGAAAGCGGTCCAAATCCTTGTATTTGCGCCGGGAATCGAACCCGCTACCTTGCGCTTTGCAAGCAGTGACCCACTGAGCCACGGACGCTGGAATATTTTGTGCTTAGCTTATTTAATCCCATTTACATAAGTTAAATGACCAAACAACAAACGCACAATTAGTATTTGGACAATCACGCGAAGGCTACGATACACATCATCAGTACTTGATGAAACCATCTCAACGTTTCATGTGTTCTAACATTCCGATCTATTAACAGCTAACGAGAACTGTAAATAATACCAGGCGCCGGTAGTAAACTTGATTTAGCCAATTAGAACATCTCACTTTCTAATTACTCGAGAACTATAACTATAACATAGCAGGAAGTGCTGTTAAAGTCTAAAAGTTATAGACTAGTCTGGTATATTGTACATGCACTAAACATAAAATCCAAAGCAATGTTTTAATGCGAAAGACCTAATTGACAATTTAATAGCGTCTGATACATAATTTACTGAAGTCACTTGGCTTGTTTTATTTTAAGGCTTATTAATTTTTTTTAAAGTAGTACAATTTTATTTTGGTTATTAAATTTGATAAAATTTGATAAATGTGACCTACTAGTTGAGCACAGGAACAACACAATTTGATCGTCATATATTTCATAATTGTAATAAATAAAGAAGACGATTTAAGAAATAGTCTCAAAGTAATCTTGAACATTAACAGACTATTTAAAAACATTTCAGGGGGTTTAAAAACTGTTTTAATGAATGGGAGATTCATGTTATGTATGAACAATTTACTACGAGTTTCCATTATTAATCACGATTTACAATATTGTATTTAAGTTACCTTTGCTCAAACAATTCTATAAAGCATATATAGGCTACAAGAAATAAACACGTTTTTTGTTGTATCTCTAAATTGTTGTTTTTAGAATGCCGTTCGTTACGTATGATTTCAAACAAACCACACACAGGAGCCGTATTTAATGTTTTTCAAACTGCACATTTAAGTGTTGAACGTTAACCTGTATATATACGTGAGGCTATTCAAACACAAATTGGTAGGCCAATGTAAAGTGATAGCCATTATTCCCATTATATTCCATTTATGTTTTCCACCAGGTAACAACGAGCATGCTTGAGGACTTTTGTATTTTTCACCCAAGAAGTACTTTTCCTGCAATTCCGAACCACAAAGAAGAAGCAAGGCCTATAATAGATCTTTTTTGGAGGTTAATCAGTAAATTAACCATTAGTCGTATAAGCCTCAAGGCAAATACAGATTATATAAATAAATAAAAACAATTTGACCAAAGTATATGAGAGCGTAGTTGTTCCTACAGTCGCTCTTACTTTATAATCTAGTATTTTCTTAATATGAAACATCTCTCTCGAGCCACCTGCCCTTCAACACTTATGAATATATGACTCCTTTAACAATTTCTTTTTCAGCAAGTTCTAACACTAACTTCTACAGCTACATTTTGGCCGATTGAATTGGGTCTTCAACCACAAAAGAAACATTTACCTGATTGACCAAGTATTACGAACATTTTTATTAATAATAATTTTTATTCCTCAGTGTATATGCGTTCCAAATTATATAGGCTCACCAGGCCGTAAATTTGAGCAAACACGACGGTCGCTTTCAATGATGCTCAGACTATATATGCGATTATTCGGTAATGCGTGGAATAAGTGCATAGTTTGAAAATGACGCCATCTATCCAGCATGACTGGTCAACGAGGAAAACATCAAGTATTCAGGTAGGTATAAATTACTTAAGAAAGCTACATTGATATTGCTCCTAAAAAACATCTACATTTCCGTAACATTGAACGGCAATCTAGCGTTGAAGTGAAGAAGTCTGGCTATCTCAAGTGTTGAAGTGCAGGAGGTGGTCTTATCTAGTGAACAGAGCACTGTAGTGTACAGCACAGGACACAATGCTGTAGATCACGTGTACACAGACAGAAGCTCTGGCTATCTCAAGTGTTGAAGTGCAGGAGGTGGTCTTATCTAGTGAACAGAGCACTGTAGTGTACAGCACAGGACACAATGCTGTAGATCACGTGAACACGAGACAGAAGCCCTGGCTATCTCAAGTGTTGAAGTGCAGGAGGTGGTCTTATCTAGTGAACAGAGACTGTAGTGTACTGTTACGGTGATCACAATGCTGTAGATCACGCAAATAACGCACAGAGCACTGGCTACTCAAGTTGAAGTGCAGGAGGTGGTCTTATCTAGTGAACAGAGCACTGTAGTGTACAGCACAGGACACAATGCTGTAGATCACGTAAATAACGAGACAGAAGCTCCTGGCTATCTCAAGTGTTGAAGTGCAGGAGGTGGTCTTATCTAGTGAACAGAGCACTGTAGTGTACAGCACAGGACACAATGCTGTAGATCACGTGTACACGAGACAGAAATAGCTACCAGAGCACCGTAGTAAATGTAGTTACAGACGACAATGCTGTAGATCACGTGTACACGAGACAGAAGCCCTGGCTATCTCAAGTGTTGAAGTGCAGGAGGTGGTCTTATCTAGTGAACAGAGCACTGTAGTGTACAGCACAGGACACAATGCTGTAGATCACGTGTACACGAGACAGAAGCTCCTGGCTATCTCAAGTGTTGAAGTGCAGGAGGTATATCTAGTGAACAGAGCACTGTAGTGTACAGCACAGGACACAATGCTGTAGATCACGTGTACACGAGACAGAAGCTCCTGGCTATCTCAAGTGTTGAAGTGCAGGAGGTGGTCTTATCTAGTGAACAGAGCACTGTAGTGTACAGCACAGGACACAATGCTGTAGATCACGTGTACACGAGACAGAAGCTCCTGGCTATCTCAAGTGTTGAAGTGCAGGAGGTGGTCTTATCTAGTGAACAGAGCACTGTAGTGTACAGCACAGGACACAATGCTGTAGATCACGTGTACACGAGACAGAAGCTCCTGGCTATCTCAAGTGTTGAAGTGCAGGAGGTGGTCTTATCTAGTGAACAGAGCACTGTAGTGTACAGCACAGGACACAATGCTGTAGATCACGTGTACACGAGACAGAAGCTCCTGGCTATCTCAAGTGTTGAAGTGCAGGAGGTGGTCTTATCTAGTGAACAGAGCACTGTAGTGTACAGCACAGGACACAATGCTGTAGATCACGTGTACACGAGACAGAAGCTCCTGGCTATCTCAAGTGTTGAAGTGCAGGAGGTGGTCTTATCTAGTGAACAGAGCACTGTAGTGTACAGCACAGGACACAATGCTGTAGATCACGTGTACACGAGACAGAAGCTCCTGGCTATCTCAAGTGTTGAAGTGCAGGAGGTGGTCTTATCTAGTGAACAGAGCACTGTAGTGTACAGCACAGGACACAATGCTGTAGATCACGTGTACACGAGACAGAAGCCCTGGCTATCTCAAGTGTTGAAGTGCAGGAGGTGGTCTTATCTAGTGAACAGAGCACTGTAGTGTACAGCACAGGACACAATGCTGTAGATCACGTGTACACGAGACAGAAGCTCCTGGCTATCTCAAGTGTTGAAGTGCAGGAGGTGGTCTTATCTAGAACAGAGTGTAGTGTACCAGTGGACACAATGCTGTAGATCACGTGTACACGAGACAGAAGCTCCTGGCTATCTCAAGTGTTGAAGTGCAGGAGGTGGTCTTATCTAGTGAACAGAGCACTGTAGTGTACAGCACAGGACACAATGCTGTAGATCACGTGTACACGAGACAGAAGCTCCTGGCTATCTCAAGTGTTGAAGTGCAGGAGGTGGTCTTATCTAGTGAACAGAGCACTGTAGTGTACAGCACAGGACACAATGCTGTAGATCACGTGAACACGAGACAGAAGCTCCTGGCTATCTCAAGTGTTGAAGTGCAGGAGGTGGTCTTATCTAGTGAACAGAGCACTGTAGTGTACAGCACAGACACAATGCTGTAGATCACGTGTACACGAGACAGAAGCTCCTGGCTATCTCAAGTGTTGAAGTGCAGGAGGTGGTCTTATCTAGTGAACAGAGCACTGTAGTGTACAGCACAGGACACAATGCTGTAGATCACGTGTACACGAGACAGAAGCTCCTGGCTATCTCAAGTGTTGAAGTGCAGGAGTCTTATCTAGTGAACAGAGCACTGTAGTGTACATCACAGGACACAATGCTGTAGATCACGTGTACACGAGACAGAAGCTCCTGGCTATCTCAAGTGTTGAAGTGCAGGAGGTGGTCTTATCTAGTGAACAGAGCACTGTAGTGTACAGCACAGGACACAATGCTGTAGATCACGTACACGAGACAGAAGCTCCTGGCTATCTCAAGTGTTGAAGTGCAGGAGGTGGTCTTATCTAGTGAACAGAGCACTGTAGTGTACAGCACAGGACACAATGCTGTAGATCACGTGAACACGAGACAGAAGCTCCTGGCTATCTCAAGTGTTGAAGTGCAGGAGGTGGTCTTATCTAGTGAACAGAGCACTGTAGTGTACAGCACAGGACACAATGCTGTAGATCACGTGAACACGAGACAGAAGCTCCTGGCTATCTCAAGTGTTGAAGTGCAGGAGGTGGTCTTATCTAGTGAACAGAGCACTGTAGTGTACAGCACAGGACACAATGCTGTAGATCACGTGTACACGAGACAGAAGCTCCTGCCTGCTCACGACTTGTTTGGTATTCCCCTGGCTTTCTGTGGTTTCACAACTCACAGAGTCGGGAACCCACTTCTCTAGGTCAGAAGTAAATCCTTTACATCTTTTGTATAATCTGTGCAATATTTCTTGTCTATTTAAACGATACAACTTCATGTTAAAAATACAATATAATGAATAGTTAAATGCTACATTCTACTTTTAAAACCTTGAAATTCAGACGTACCAAACCTAACTAAATTTTGTTACTGGTATTTAACGGTATTTTTAAGAAAAGGCTAAAAAGGGAGATTTCAAGTGAAACGCTGAGGTCTACACCTTGTCTCAGTATGAAGTACGAATGACGTGAAGGAATTTTTCATATGCAATTCATATATGCTGTTGAATATAACAGTTTAATATTTCATGTTTTGGTTTATCTTTTTATTGATCTCTAAAGGCTGTATTCGCATAACCCAACCAATTCGTCTATAATTTATTTGTGGGCCTTACCGTTGCTGCGAAACTTCTTTTATTTATTATTAAGCACTAATCACATTAACAGAACTAGATTTAACGACTCCATCCATTACTTTGAACGCTAGTAAAGTAATAACTGTAATTGTGTAATGTGGGGGCGTGCTCGTGTATACAGGGAGATGACGACAGTTGTGCCCCACCCTGTATCTGTGTACCGTACTTGAGTACTCCAGTACTACATAATATTCGCTGATTGTTACCTAACGTGTTCACAGGCTTGGCTTTATGCACCATTGTGTACTTGTATCTCTCTTTACGGCATTATTCACTTTCCTCAGCTTATTGGAAATGTTTTATTGCATGGATCATAATATCATGGCTTATGCAGTGCACTTGATTTTATCGCTGTTTTATATCCATGAAAACAAGCAGGTCTGTGGTACGTAGAATATCGATGATGTAACAGACAACTCAATTTGCCACGGATATGATTCAGCATCACCACAACGCGCACCACGGCCGACTATAGATCTATGACGTATCAAGTTTATTGCTTAATGAATTTAATAAATTGTGAATATTTGTTTAAAATAGAGCGTGGGTAAGTAGAGCGAGTGAGGGCTTTGCCCAGCAGCCCGGTGACTTGATCAAAACATGTAATTACCAGCAACAATGCGGCATAAACTAGGTAAAAATTACATTGAACTATGGGTTCTTGTTCTCTAAAATACATTTGGTTTCATCTATAAAAATACAAGCAGTATTCTAAAACTAATGCAAACTGTACAACTGTCAGAATCTATACAACAATTCGCTCTAATTACAAAGCACTACAAGGCTACACTGATTTAAATGTGTTGCACGAAGATGCTAGCCCTGCTAGTGAAAGGCCTCGCAGATTATATTAAATTATACAGTATTGGTTTTGTTTCCCTTTTAAATTTGAATTGTACCACCTAATACTATGGCTCAAGTTCTTGAAGCTACATTAAAACCAATTCTGACTTGTTTTGGAGCCTTACTCAAACATTTTAAGAGTCATTTCTAATCTGTAGTTTAATCTCTTAGACACAGTTTTATGACGCCGTGTATAATTAAGTCAAGCTAAGCGGTGAGAGGGCCAGAGCCCAAAATTTCACCCGAATTAACGAATTTTCATAGGAAATAGAGCAATTCATTTCTATGGCCAAACAGAACAACCTTTCGTCTGTTTGAGGATTGACCTAGGTATAACTGTTTATTCGTGGCAACATACGTAATATGACTGTGTGTGTTACCAAAACCAACAAAGACCATTTAGCCAAGAGTATTATTCTATAGTAACCTATAAATCTTCCTACAAAATATGTTCTTATTTTCAGAAAACATTAGTTGTTTTAAATTTTGACCATGATGATGGCGGAAAATTATTTTTCACCCCTCCCCCTCTTAAAAGGGCACTTCCGATGTAAATAGTACCCCGTTATAGGAAACTCGGTAGGATTTACGGGAACGCTTGTAGCTTTGCGTCGGTTGTGTTAGATTTAATTTCAGTTTAGCGGATCCGTGGTGGATTGGTATCCGCACGCGACTCCGGAGCTCATCATTCCGGTGGCGCGGGTTCGAAACCCTAAAGGATAAACGTTCAAGATGTTAAAATATGGTCAATAGTCAAATCATTATTACACAAAATAAAAATGTTATATCGCAGTCATCATATGTAGGCCTGGAAGATACAACAAATAGTACAGATCAACTAGCATAACTATTCAGCACAAGAAGTCAACAAGTTTGTTAAAACTTCACTATGCTGAGATTAGTTAGCAAGTACAGTATCTATCAAAACGTTTATTACGATGCTATATACTGACGCATTACTAGGTATATACATCAGTCAGTAATGCACTACTGCAACTAAAATAGGACTTAATTACGCTAGTTCTCAACAAAACTAACCCTTATCTTTACGACAATGTTAAAAGACCTCTTTACGACGCTGTTAACACAGAGTTTATGAAGGGGTTTTACCATTTTCAGAATAAATCATAAAATTAGCTAAGCTTTTGCCTAACCCGCTTAGTATAGATAACTCAAGCTAGGTTTAGGCGTATAAGCGTGAACACGTAACAATCTCGTAAATAACGTTAACCAGCTGACAATATAGCAATTATCATCAGCAATATAAACATACTAAGCGGATCTGAGCGTCGCATTAGTGTGGACAATGGATTAAATACCGGTAAGCCGGTGAGATATAGAGGCTGTGCTCAAGCCTTCGCCCACTACACTCAGAACTTGGCAAGAGTACAGTACATGCACACAGTAGTGGAAACTGCTAGTGCTAACCTATGTGCGATCCGCAGTCTTTCACCGGCGCAATGACTGGGACTCGTGGCGTGGTCCTGTAGTCCAGCTTCATGGAGGTCAGGTTTTGAGGATGATATAGGTCAAGGCTCAGAGGTCCTCATCTGATGATACCCGCATCAACACCCACCATCGTTTAGACATATCAGACCATCACCTGCGTGGTTCGGAAGTCACGTTAAACCGTTGGTCCTTGTATTTCCATTGGTCATTGGGCTATTAATTAATGACCCATTCTAAGGAAGAGTCGGCCTTAGTTTGTAACAAGACTACACCTCATAACTTATTACTACCACTCATCACACTCATCCTTCACCACATATTTGCCTTAAAATACCCTCATGAGAGTGGTCGGCATCTCAAATAGTGATTTAGTGAAGACTAAGCAATTCTCCTGTTTATATTTAAGCCAATTGAAATTTAGACTTACCAAACTGTACTTGACTATATTATGTAAGTGGAATTTTTGGGTAATTTTAAGTAATGGTTCAAAATTGGGGATTTTCAAGCTAAACGTTGTGGTTTTTACATTGTCGCTGTAAGAATAACGTGAAGTAATTCCGTTCATCTTGAATGTGTCGTCGAATACATCTTTTGAATATGTCACGTTTGTTGTTGTTTGATCACTTCATACGTTATATATGAAGTATATAGTAGACTTTTCACCACTAGTTACTTAATTTCACGACTAATATTAATAGGGACAAGTTGAAGGAGTGAATAACATGGAATTTAACGTGTTTTACTTTGTTAACATATTTCAAAATTATAATACAAAAATTAAACAGTTTATTACCATTTGAGTTCCATGCATAATTACATGGACACAAGCCACTCGTACAATATGTAGAATACAATTTAAAATCAATATTGTTTCTAAGAGTTTTTGTACATTCAATGCCATGAATGTTTCAAAATGACTTCTGTACTATAAACGGCACGGAGCCTTTGTTAAGGACTTACCTTAAAAGTAGTTGTCAGTGAGTAGGGAGAGGGGCGTAGTTTTGTAAAATAAAATAATCGCTGTAGCTTCTATCAGAAAAAATGTTCATCTTTCAATGTTGTTGCTAGGCAATATGTTTATATTTTGTTTGCTAAAATAGCTCAGATGTTTGATTCACAGTTGTTTGATGACCTTGTTATATCTCTCTTGTTTCTTTAGCTTGTGGCAAATGAGAACCATGAAACACCAATCTAGCTATCGTGATATGACATATTTTGAGTCACTAGTAAGGCAGGGAAGTAATATTTCATGTGACTTGGTTGTCAGGGTCGTTAGCAACCGCCCGCGCCGCCCAGTGCCGCCTAGTGCCGCCACCGCTGCCGCTACAACGCCACGCCAGTTTATCGGCCCATTCTCCATTGTCCTGCGTCACTTCCTACCGTTCAGACGCACGTATTTAACTGCCATTGTCCCTGTGTCATCCCTGGACACCCACCACACACTTCATACGCCATACGCCACTTTTCAGTTATACCAGGCCTAGAAATGTTCGGAAATAGTTTGTATAACCACGAGCCTTGAGTAGTTTTGAGTCTTAATTTTAGCCTATTGATGTTTCAATACCTTAAGCTTATTCATGAATACAAAAATGCTAAATATTTGGGTTTTAAACAAACTTTGGTGTTCATTTTGAGCAAACTTTCTTTATATAATATGACCACTCTACAGGTCGAATTTTTGGTCCGATTTTCACGAAATTCGGTAAAAATGTTCCTTTAGCAAATCTCTAGGTTAAGTTCTTTAACCAGCTAGAAAGGTTAAGATCGGACAGTCCGTTTCAAAATGGTGGTCATTCAAAGTTTTGATTTACCTATCAAATTGTAGCAATACCGAAATTAAATACAAAGTTCACTCTGTATAGTAGAGTTTTATTTTCTCAACCGATCAAAACAAATTTCTGTTTAATTATTTAATCCGAATTTCCGCACTTTGACATTCAGAGCACTAGGCATAAATTAAGCTATTATATCATTTACTAGCCTACGTTTCCTTGGATACAGAATGTAAAAAGGTAAAGTTTGTCTTGTTTAACAAAGAGAAGTTAGGACTACAAAACCTCTCTACCACTCAACCTCGACCTTTACCTAGCGTTACCGTATAGTCACATTACAAATTTAAGTGGTGACTGCGGCGATAGTGAATAAAGAAATTTCGTCTAATTCAAAATAGATCAATGAAAACTTGTTGTGTTTCATTGGAAATTCGCTAAGATTCACCGTAGCGCTTACGGCTATGTTTTACTGTACAAAACCAAAGTGTAAGTACGGCAAATCTTAAAATTGAAAAAATATATATTATTGTATAAAATAGTATTGTCTAATTCAAATATGTTAATGAAATCTTTTTTTGTTTATTGAAGATTTGCTAAGATTCACCGTAGCCCTTCTGGCTAGTACTTCGTACTAGTCAACAACTGGTTTTTTTCAATGACTTTCTTGCTCAATTACAATTGAAACTTGGGTTTCAATGTATTTAATAATACCTTAAGTAAATAATGTCACGATTCAATAATTAATAACTCGAGTTTGGAATTTTATACCTCCGTTTATTTAATTTAAAACGAAAACGTACAGCTACCAAATAGTTGATCCCTTGTCAAGATTTAGATCTTCATAGCCACCAGCCATTTGACGCCACTAAGACTTAAATTGAATTCCCAGATATGAGATACGTTTATTGCATTTCATCGGCTCCCTGAAATAAAACAAGCGAGACAACAGAGATAAAAACAATCTTCAGATCTCAGAGAGTTTAGATTTACACCTTGACTACTCATTACAATCCTTGTCATGGCGTTCCTGAGCCAACTAATTTATGCATCTGCTCACTCTAAAGTGGTTTCATTAGACAACAGTTTATTGCTTCTTCCATTTTGTTAAAAACGTAACATAATTTCAGTATTCAAAATCCTGTGTAAAGGAAAGGCCTTGGGTTTTGACATACTTGTATAGTACGCTCAATGTGAAAGACGAGACTATTGTTTTTATAAGTGGGTTATATCTATGGTATTTATTATTATTAATTATTAACCATCATTTGTTTTAAATACCTATTTGTTGCTATGGCAATAGAACAACAAGTTGATTATTGCTATTTACTTTGAGAGTGAATTTAAAATAGGTATTGAATTGTGTACTACATCTCTGACACCAGCATGGGCAAAACACTTAAATTAAAAACAAGCTAGATACACAATTCAATATTTTTAATTCACTTTCAAAGTTAGTAAAACAACCTTAATCAACTTGTTTTTCTGTTGCCATAGAAACAACTATGTATTTAAAACAAGTAATAATTAGTAAAAAATAATAACAAGATAATTGGTAATAATAAGTAACATTGCCGTAGATACTCGTACAACCATTTGTACTTAGTTTTTCCTGTGGCTAACTTTGAGAGAGAATTAAAACAAATTGGAATTTAACTTCTTTTTATTTAGTAAGCGTTGCACACAAAGCAAATTTTGTATTTAAGTAACTTTAAAAGCCTACTAACTTTACAGCCATCATAAAAGTTGGTTTACTATCTCGTATTACTAAAATTATGACGTGGGGAAATAGTTTCTTAAAGACTTTAAAAAGTTTCTTTAAAGTTTCAAACCCAACGTGTCAGTTGAGATTTCAAACTGATAAGCAGAAATCCGAAGGTTTTTCTGAAACGATTGGATTTCCTCCTTTCAATTCGACTTTTGTGTTTTATTGTTTTTTTTTGCTAGATTTGAAGTGAATGAGTACAGAAACACCATCGCGAGAGTTTGACAATAATTGAAATTAAGTTGGGTTAACATGGTGGGAAACGTGTGCCCGCTAAATGAAATCTCAACTATAAAAATGGGAATGTCCCTACCTACGAAAAGGTCTACATGAACGAAAGCTGTAAATGGATTCGTTGGAAGTTGATATTTTGAACTTAACAACGTTGTAAACTTTCCTTTAAGACTTCCGCAAAGCCCAATAGACCATACCTGGAAAGTTAGGCAAAATGGGATTTTCCATCTAACATATTCAAAATGTATTTATATTTCCTACTTTTACCCCCCCCTCTCACACTCAGCACCGTGACTGGACCATGCCGCGCCGATACTGGCCAGTGAGCAGTCAATGATGGTGTGGAGGGAGGTCGATGTGATCTCCTCATCTATATGCGACCTTACGCTACTTGCATGCAATTACACGTCGTTAGCTCGGTCACGTGACCTCACGGGTTAAACGTGACCCCAGCGGTTATAATTGAAACCTCCATGGTCACTGTAATGGTCCATTATGTGATCATATCAGAGTAAAGCACTCACTGTCGCCCGGGATGACGCCACGCTTCGGCCTTGCATAAGTCTCTTAGGGAAGTCGTTGCGAAACATCACCCTTAAAATATATAGGAACTGATATCAATTATTACATTCCATATTATTAAACTCGTTTTTTATGGGAGGATGTGGTTGAATTACAGCTTTTCTTGAGGAATTCGCTTATTCGTGCAGGATTTTAAAAGTTCGAGCGTGTGCTTTTTTGGTTTTAATGGGGAAATTTCAAACGCACACAATTTTTCGTGTTGGTTTGAAGGCCAGGTCCCTTAAGGCTTAACACGACATTTCTTGTTTGGTATATTTTGAGTTATACATGACTGGACAAGATTTCGTTTCAATGTCAACGTAGTTAAAAACCACACGTGTTGTAACAAACTTTATTAACAAGTAATCTTGGGTCTCAAAGAGTGCATAAATATACAGGAAAGTTGTCTTTTCCAATTGAAAAGTTCAACCGTTGAAGCAAAACGGGCTTTGCCTCAAGCCATGCCATCAATGTTTGTCTTATTGTCTAGACTCTTTAACTCTTCCATGTCCATCATTTTTATTCCCATACAGTATGATTCACATAAATTCACAGAAATGATGGGCAGGTCATGTTAGCTTTGGAGCATTGTTGTAATTGTGCTGGACTGTTCCTCTTTCTAAATGTAAGCTATTTTTATGTGTCTCTAATTTTAGTATGTATACGAGTAGGCACATCACTGTCAGAATGATTACTTTTTCTTATAGCTATCTCTTAAGCCTAGTAATTCCCACATCCGGAAAGATTTTTGGTGGACGTCGAATATTTCTCAATAAGCAATTTCCCCATACTGTTCCAAGTCTCAAGCGACTTGAAAAGACTGAATGGCATACAGTTCTTGCAGACTCAGTAATGAAGAGGGCAATTTTGTTTTCAACCAGTGATCCGTCCCACTGCACAAGTAAGGTTCAGTGTCAGGGACGAAACTAGTAGACAAGCCATACATTACTCACTACTCAAGGTAGGTACGTGTCAAGAATGGTTAGAAAAATGAGTCGGAAGCTAATTGGTGGTGGCTTGGTGGTGGTGGCGACCATCCATCAATGGTTGGTGGGCGGCTACGTGTGTAGGAGGACCGCGGCACCGGATGTCATTACTGATCGCAGATCCACTTTATTGCCGATTTTACGGTAATCGCTAAGCGAGTGGAGAGGTGCCACGCAAGCCCGTGCTCACACGCTACTCGGCACGGGCAACTGGTTCTATAACGAATAACGAGTACATTTAACGCGTTTAACTTGGAAATTAAGATTTGGAAAGCTGCCGCACACTAGTTCCAATGCAGGCGGAAGTGAAGATAACTATTGGTTCGTTGCCCTGTTGTACTGTAGCTAGAGCTGAATGATGAGGCTGAGTTGAAATGAGATCATATTAACACTGACGGCTAAAAAATAACTGAACCAATCAAAGTGTCATCATTTTATAGCAATACCACTTGGTTGATTCACTATTTTGTAGATGATAAAACCTGTAATAAATACAGGTGAAATATACCTACTGTAAATTCTTAGAGTTTAAAAGGTCACTATTAAGTTACACTAAAATGTGAACTGCCTCGTAAAAAGCTTTTCTGCGGGAAACCTATCTAAATACCATGCATTTTCTGCCTCCCTATTTGTCTGCATAATTTTAAAGAATTACGCATAAAAAACAAGAAAGTATGTTTCTTTCTTTATAAAACCAATCTTGCTGCAAAAGGGTTCCTGTAAGCTTGAACAACCTGGCTGTTTCTTTGACATCATCGTAGATGCACTCAAGCTTTAGGATTAATCAGCTCCAACAGTGCACTGAAGTATTCCGCCCAGTAGTTGCCTGTAGGAGGTCTCAACGTGCTCATTCTTCCTATCATCCATCGTCTCCAAGTTACTATGTAGGTAAACTTGAAATGAGCTAGGTAATGTGCCAAATGACTTTCGTTGCTGAATTATTTAATCGCTTAATTACTAATTTGTTTCTAAGAGCTGGAATCTAATTCATAAGATATACTCGCCGTTCTCAAAGAAGATTGGTTTGTATCTCTCAGCATTTTATTTGTCACCAATGTAAAGTAATGTAAGGTACACAACTATAAAGGTTAAGGCATAAAACAAGTCTGTTTACAGGTTGTTAAATCCTACAATAGTAAAGTTCATAAAACAAGCAGAAAACTAAGTTTATCTCTAGTAAAAATAACATTCGACTGATCGGTTCGGTCGAGCTCTAATTGATTTTGATCCGGAAAGCCACCAGGCGTCCGGAATTTGACAGAAGTCGACAAATTTACGGAAGGTTTGGGGTTTAAATAAATATCGGTGAATGTGAATGAGCTTAACGTCAGCTGATCTGCAGCGGGAGCAGGACAGCTGATCAGCTGTAGCTGAGGCTGCTGAGGTGGCCGAACACGTGACAAGTTGAATACAACACACGTCTCTATGGTTCACGTCCTCCACGTGCATATTTCTATGAAATAATGAGATGTGACTTCTAATTCAAAACATGGTTTAGTTGCACTCGTTCGATGTCATGTTTACTGAAAAACTGCTAGTAATTAAAGTTTATTTTCAGATGTATTATTTGATCAACCTAGTTAGTAAAGTGAGGCACACACGCTACCGTATACGGGGTGATGGACACAGACATTTAATGAAATAGCCAACGATCGAAAGTTGGATTATTTGAGATGTCTCGTGTTTTTATTTATTTTGATGCCTGGAATCTTCATTGCCAGATAAAATGTCATAAATCTGTTAGGGTTTTCAACTATTCATATGCACTCACCTTCAACATAACACTCAAGAAAGATAAATAGTTAACGTGTTTTTACATGATCCAAACCATGTCATTTGATTAGATAGGTAGACACGTTTAAAAACTTATCGATTAAAACAGTTCAAAATTGTTCAATTTCAAAACATAAATTTGACTGCTTTTGAGGACAAATTACTTTAAAACACATAACTGTGATTCTGCGTGAGATATTTACTCTTCATCACATATAATTTTTTAATTTCGCTGCACACAATTTTCAGACTCTACAGAAGTATAACGATAGTGTTCAAGATTATCAATAATGAATCCAAATTCAACTAGATTATTCTAGCAGATTTGATTTATTTTAGGATCATTAATATTTATTACATTTGAAGGGCATGACACGCTTCCTGGGTCTTCCTAAATATCGCGGGCCAGTGGAACAATCGAGCGCGGGTCACACGACCTGGCCCGGGGTCATTCTGCTCAGCTGTTTGTTCTTCCATGTTTATTTATAGGTCTATTTATAGAAAATATATCTGTGGAGTCCCAAATATTCCGTGATCAACACTGAGTTTACCGCTGCTAATAATTACGGGTTGTTTATTGGGACGATTCCATTAGGACAAAAGTTCGAAACTCATTTATTCGATCTTTTGTTTCCTCAACCAAAAGTGTTTCCTAATGTAATTTGGAAATAATAAATTCAAACATTGCTAGCAAAATCTACGGGGTTTCCTTTAAATATTGGTGTAAACAAATGCATCTTAATTGTTATGATCACGTTTTCTACAGTGAACACACAAAACCAACGTTTGAAACTATTAAAACCTCATACCATTTTTAACCGACTTCAGAGAAACGAGAAACGAGGAGCTTATGACGAGAACTTTTCCATAAGTTGTAGAAAACTCAACTAACTAGCTACAAGACTGGTCGCGTGTACGCTGTCCAAGACCCAACATTGTCCAGTTGTACGGAGGGTCTGCCACTGTGACTGTAGTAGCCCAACTTTACGGCCCATTCTCCATTGTCCAGGTGCACATATTTAACTGCCATTGTGCCTCCTTACATGAACATGTGATGAGCGATACGCGATTGGTAGATTGCTCAATACCAGCTGAGAGTTGTGACCAAGAGTCGTCTCTTTCAATTGGCGAAGGCATTAGTTAACTGATGTTAATGAGAGTTATTGGTAAATTGTATACAAAGTGGGCAACCAAAGGACGTTCTATAACATAAACTTGCACATGGGTTAACAATGGGTTCTATTGAAAAATATTGAAAGAGGCTTCCGGTAATCCGAGTGGTTTCACAGGAAAGTCCAAGACGGAAAATGTCCAAAGGCGCGGACATCTTCCACACAAACGCCAATTTCTTTGGAAGAATTAAATAGTCCAAACTTGACGCCGAAAACTACTAGGATGGAAGCTTTAAACCCTGTGTCTGTATTCAATAAGCCAAGTATTAGCCAAAACGCGTATATGTGGCCAACTTGAAGCTAATTATTAAAATATTAAAAAGAAACAAATTCGCCAAAGTCACCAAAGTAAATACAAACTCTATGGTCCTAAGGCGTTTTGAAGCGACGCTCTTATTTTAGTAACAAATTCAGTGTGAATAAAAAGTTCAACTACAAAAGAATACAAACTGAATAAAACGCTACACGATTGAACCTAAACGCAGGCTTGTACATAAACATAGAACTTTTCCTTGATCTAGGAAGTAATGCCACTCTAAGATCTAGTTCAGGCGTAAATTATTTTGAGCTCGGAGAACTGTTAAGACAATGAATGAGGCAGGATGCGGAGGCCAGCACAATGCTGAATAAATCCCAATTAACTAAACAATAAGAAAGGATAGGGCGTGTCGAGCAACACATGCATTCTGATGATCGTCATTAGACTGACGAAATGCGCACACGAATTAGTAAACTGAAAACTGGGCCACGGCGACGCTGCGACAAGACTCTAGAGCATCTCCTTGAGCTTGCGTCTCTCTTGTGTAGGCTTGTAGCTTCATTTTCAGATCACCATGTTTGTAGCACAGTAAATAGTCGTGTTTGTACTTTTGTTGACGAGATCGGAAATATCCAAAGCCATTAATCGATTGTAATAGTTTGACTTGAAAGATTGGCTTAAGGTACTTTAAATCTCGACAGCTTTGTTCAAAATTCCAACGATAGAGTTTCAATTAGATAGTGTTTAGAGTCACGTAAATGTGATAGACATAAATACATAACCTTTTTTAAGATTGTTTCCTTATTGTTTAGTCTCATTTTTCGTGCTGTTCAACGAAGACAAAGGGACGACCAATAGTTAGCTTTGAAAAAAGACCGTGACTTTACATTTTCCTGACAGGGCCTTCCTAATACTTATATTCTATGAAAATAACTCTTTCTGAAAAACACATTAGTGATGTGTAAAATTGCTTACGAAATACGATATTTTCGTATGGTTCTGCGTTGCATAGTTTCTTGATACGGGTTGTCAATCTTGGAGAGTTGATTATACTGCTAATCAATAAATTACGAATACCACTTTTTTCTATAATAAATTTAACATGAACCGTTAATTCTTAAAATTATACAAATAATATTAGTTTTTATTTGCATAATTTTGAAATGTATAATAATATAATAATGTGAAATTCATCAAACATGGCTTTTAAAGGAAGAGAAAATAGAACATTCTGATAAACTTACTTCACTACGACTCATTCCCAATTGATATGAATAACATATGACCTGCACATAAACCAAACACTGAATTTATGTTACCATAAATATTGAATTATCTATAGTTTTAACTTCCACTAGCAACACTGTAAGCAGTAAAGTATAGAGCAAGGAAATATTCAATCAGGTACGATAACGGAGGAATGCCGGGCTCGTTGTCCAGTTGAGTTATGACATCGAATCACGATTATCAAAATCACTTTATCGATAGAATCAATATCAGATTGGTCCATAAACAAGGGGTATAATTATACTAATAAAAGAGGCAGCCAACACACCCGGTTGTAAAAAGACGTTAAGTAAGTCACTTAATTTACATATCTGAAATATAATAACTTTATTAACGGGCAAGAGTGTATTACGGAGCTGGTTTAATGCTGTAAGGTTTCTTTATAGCGGCGAAGGTGTCAATGTGCAAGAACTGGAATTTATATCACTAGCAGTTCAGTAGCACTTGTTGAGCAAGTTGATTTTCATCGCCGATCAAGAAAAATATTTACGATGTAGAGCCTGGATTAGTGTTTACGTTATAAGAGAGTGTAACTTGCAAGGACGGTCGTCGTCGATGCTGGACATTTTTCATCCATGTAAGTCGGGCGGAGTTGTAATAAATAAGGACACTGTTTAACTGCGTTCAACCATTTTAGAGTTAAATCTTGGAAACCCGTTTTCATAACATTTACAGCAATAAAGTAGTCTTCATTTTAATGAAATCTCCTTTAAGTACCTCAACTGTTTTCATTAGGATATTGCAATGTTTACGTTGCATGATAGTTGATAACAATGACATCTGAATGTTTTGAAATTCTTTTGAGCAAGTAGTATTTGTGTCTATTGTGTTCAGACTTTGATAATGACCATAGCTCCTGATACGAGGAATCAAGGCTTGTAATTTGGGCACTAAACTGTATGTGTACCACTGCCCCAAACGTGCTGCGGATACTGGTGGAAGTACGCCATTGTATTTTCATTAATATTCAAACGCCGCTGACATAAAGACATTTACGAGTACTACTAGTGATATAAACCTAAGGATGTAAATAAGGTAGTTAAGGTTGTCGTTGTAGGGATCAATGTGACATTATCTCAATCCAAAACTTCAGCGTGAGATTTCTTTTCATTTGCAAGATAAAAACTGTATTTCAAAAGAGCTTGGAAATGGATTTTAAAATAATAGTTTTCCTTCGTTAGATCAACCCGAAGGTTTGTGACGGATGAATTAATTTAACTAAGAACATCCTAGAGTCTTTGCTAGGACGTCTTAACTAGGTATTGCTCATGTTAAACCGAGTATTCAGCGCATAGAGTTTCAATCTAATTCACCGAAAACAAGTTATTATTTTATCATCATGTATCCACACGAGAACTTTTTAGGCGATTATCGCGTAACGTGTGTATTGGCTGGTGCAATATACACAACTATTGCAGCCTTATGTAAAACAGTGGCTCAGCAAACGTTGACGCGGCTTCAAGCTTGACTGCGTTAAGAACGCTTTGAGATTCCGATGCCACTCTGACTCTGCACTGCATCTTTCCTTACATTCACATTGAGATCCGAATTTCGAAACCTAAACCCGGCCGAGTGTGGACCAGTTTTCTCAGTGCGCTAAGCTCGGATCGCCGGCGACATTCGGCGGCCTTGTGAGATCCCAGTCATTAATTCATTGGACGTGTGCCTGAGCTGCGAACTGCCTAATCCCCTCCTCGCCTGTTTATGCGTCAGTGACAAAATGACGCTTTGTAGCGGCGTGATCTGTCCAACTCTCTAGTTTCACTAAATCCACTCACTAACGCGTGAAATTCCCTTCGTTCACACCTCACTGAAGTTTAGCAATCTTTCGTTCCAAACATTGTCGTCGTTCAAAGTTGATTATCTAGATAACATAAGTGGGCGAACCAAATGTGTGTTACGATAACTAGGAGATATGTTTAAATCTAGCGTAATATGTTGTATACTATTCAAAATAAATATTTTCGTTGCAAAAGATAATTTATAATAAAAACAAACGGAGGCAATACAACTAAGCGTACATTGTATTACGACTCAAAAGATTTGGCTGATTATGATCCTCCACGAAGTACATAAAGTTAATATTGTTCTATTATACTAGGGACAAAGCCTACTCGTATACAGTCAGCGCTAGATCTATAAAATATTCTTTGTCATTTTGCTTTGAACACAGTGAAAAACACGGGTGTTAGTGCTTCTGACACATGCATGTGTTTACTTGCTAAAGTAGCACTTTTTGCTCAGGGAAATAAAGGGTTGTTTTAATTATCTTTTACTTCCTAGAAAGAAATAGATAATTTAAATTATCCTTTAAGGTATTGACGTCAGCTCTTTATACGTGTTTGCTTTTAGTTTCAACAATGACCTTTAGTAAATCAGTGTAAAAGCTGTTTCTTCAAAACATTATACTGTTTCTTGAGAAAAACAAGCTGTTCACTTTCAACTTATTTGTAATATTGAAAATGTATTAACATTTATTTCTCATTATTATTTGCATCATGACAAACATATTTTTTATCGTTCATCACTCACACCAAAAATGTATATTTGATCCTCCCTCATTGAGTTTTATCTCATATCTAATCGAGTCACTTTAGGAAGTAAAGATGAAATGTGCTATTTAGTGCGCATTTAGTGTGTATTTAAGTTTGAAACTGGACCTTTTTAAATCGGTTTACATTAACATTGCGTGTCATTGTTGTTTATAAAAGTATGATTGATTATCTTAGGTTGTAATAGCTTACAAATTAATGCGTGTTTACAATTTCTTTAGACACTCTGTATTTATTTCAAATTAGGGAACGTATTTTAGTGTTGAAAAATTTCACACTACACCGTAAATGGAAAACAAACAAGATGTTTACTAGTTTGAACAAGAAAGTACGCAGACTTTTCGTTTTAAACAACATTCCACTTAATGCCCTGTGCATTGAACAAAATATACCAATAAATTGATTTAACGAATAGTGAAGCGAA
The DNA here is from genome assembly GCA_018831715.1 of Matsumurasca onukii. Taxonomy (NCBI): domain Eukaryota; kingdom Metazoa; phylum Arthropoda; class Insecta; order Hemiptera; family Cicadellidae; genus Matsumurasca; species Matsumurasca onukii. The sequence continues at coordinate 9,230,364 of CM032061.1, read as the reverse complement.
ACATAAGTGATACGGAGCGTGACCGTGTTCTGATAAGGGCACGTGACATGTAGCGCCAAGAGCAGCATCAAGTGGAGACTCTGGCTGTAAATATTATAGTACCAATAAACACATTGCCCGGCTACGTTCTACACTTGATGGCTCAATCTACTTTCTTATTACTAGATCATACAACAGACCTCCAGGCCAACTTGGAGTTTATACCGGAACAGTTAACTGCAAACTTTCGTGATTGACTAGTCTTGAACCTTAGGTGTAGCTTTTCAGAGCAATTATACCTTCGTGAACAGATTCAAACATTTTAGACATTTTATCTTTACTAGATAGCAATAACTTTTACAAGTCGTTTGCACAAGTCTAGATTTTTCCTTTACCGTTATTATCTCTGAAGGCTTTGTGTTTGTAAGGATGGTGAAAAACTATAATTTATCTTAACATAACAGTTGGTAAATTATAACCTAATTAAGAACTAACGTTTTTTAGTATTCTTGCTGGCTTTAATTTAGCAACGTAGTTTCAACACTTCTTTGGAGATTGTACATTGAAAGTACAATAATTGTTTGTATAATTACAAGTACGAGTACGATTGTATCAGCTATTTTGATAAGTAGATGAGGCAGGAAACCGAAAAGTAAGAAGTTTTGTGTACACAGAGGAATAAAGCTTGTTGGTATAATAAAACAAATTTTTAATGAATCTTCGCAATTTTTCTTGTCAAACAGGTTAGACAAGTTAATCAAATGGTAAATTGTAATTTTTAGTCCAATTTTAATTGTAGAAAAATGTGCTCTGCAGCCATAAAAATGTGTTTTGAGAAATGTTACTTCACACAGGCCTTGCCTAGGTTGGAAGTTTCCTTTATTTACATTTTATTTCTAGGACAAGTGCATATTAACTGTGTGTGTAATGTATGTGTTATATCATATAATTCATTTATTCATGTAGTATACAGTTTCTGTATACTAGAGCTGTTATATTGTTTTCAAGGGCAGACTGGCATTGTGTTATTATTTATTGTTAGTTTATAGAAAATATATGGGAATGAGCGAAATAAAGAAAATGTATTTTAATTATATACAATGTTTATTGAATGTTAAATTATACAAACACGCTATAAAACCTTAAAAGTGGTTATGACTATTCAATTACTGCATTATTCTATCGTGGTCTTTTATGCATTTTTTGTAACCTTCGTGTTGATTTTGTTTTATATTACTACACTTTAAAATGTCAAATGCTGAAACTCATTCAGAACTTATTCAACTTAACCTTCAGCTTTGTAATTTCAAATGCAAATATATTCTTGCACTGTTTAACTGAAATACACCTAACAAGTTCCGTAAAATCACCTCTTTTCCACGCCACCTGAGCGTGCATAAGTTAGTTAAGTTCGTACTGGAACAAACTATTTAGCTTGGAACGTAAATATTTAAATATTTACTGTTTGACTTGGAAGAGTGGCGGCCCACCACAGTCCCACACACCACTGTTGCCATTAACACTAACATAAACAATTGTTTATAGTCGTGACTTTAGTATGTAAAGTGAGACATCACTCTCCATTGTGTGTCCTTTTATGACTTCCTCTCTTGAGTGTTTCTTCAGTCTTCGAGATACGATGCTGTCTAAAACACAACTGAGTTACCTCAGCGGGCTGCAAAAGCTCAGCAATGAAGGCCTTGCAAAATAATGAGAATACTTTTTATATTTAAGAAGTACGAGTATGTTATTTAAAATATAAATCAACAATTTTTGGTGTACAGTATATTATCTATACTGAGTATTTTCAGCCCCATAGGTTTGAAGTGAGAATTTATTAAAAGCTTAAGGTAAACCTTGAGGTATTACGCACCTTACAAAGTAACAGTACTATTTACATTAAATTATCAATTGAAGAAAACTAGAGAGGTACAAGTCTGTACATACCAAGAGGACACAGTTCTTCTTTTCAAAGTTCAATGAATGAATGTTTTCCAGTCCTTTAACAATTTTGCCGATCAGTACGAATATGTACATAAAACATGATGTGGCAGAGCTTGATCTCTTTGTATTACAGCAAGTCCTTTAACCAGATCAAAGTGAATGTTTTAAAAACCACTGGAAACTTAAACGATTGGTTGAATTGAAGTAGTGTGTAGTGGAATCTATTGAATGGAAACCGACGCTAAGCCAGGGTAAGTAGTAAAGAGTAAGCTTGGCTATAACCATTGTGGACCAATGCGGATGACTGGACAGAAGTTGGAGACTTTAACGTTATAATGAACTGAGGTACCGTGTGGAAAGGTCCGACGAATATCACTTGAATACAGCTGTAACCGAAACTTGAACTGCTATCGTGTTGTGAGTACGCTTCGCTACAGCCACTAGAGACTTCAACGCTCGGTTGAACTGAAGTAGTATGCGGCAGAGTCTGAACCTGCTGCAAGTTTAATTGCAACAAAAGCTGAGCCTGGTCTAGTGAGTCCCGCAACCTCTCAGACTTGTCAATCAGACACAGGCCGCACAGCTACTGGACAAGACTGGATCATATTCCCACGCATCGTACCGGAAACACATCACTTGCAACTATTCCTCCTGATCAAACCAGCTACTCGTACAGTACTAGTGATAGGTTTACAGTAACAACCTAGATCCATCGTATCTATTGATCGAGAATAATACACTCACTACATTATTTTACGAGCAATCAGATTTTAGTTTCTTTACCGTTATTATTTCTGGAGGCTTTATGTTTGTAAGAATGGTGAAAATTGACTATAATTTATTTTAACATAACAGTTGGTAAATTATAACTTAATTAAAGATCAACGTTTTTTGCCGGTAGCTGGCGTTAATTTAGCAATGTGTTTCAACACTATTTAAGACTGTACAATAAAAATACAATAAATTGTGTACAAGTACGATTGTATCAGCTGTTCTGTTAAGTATACGGGAGGAAACCATAGAGTAGGCAGTCTTTTGTACACAGTACAATAAAGCTACAGTAAAACTAATGTTTAATGAATCTACGCAATTTTTCTGTCAAGAGGTTAGACAGGTTAATGAAATAGAAATTGTAATTATAATATCAAATTGTAATTGTAAAAAAAATTTTATTTGTGTTCTGCAGCCATAAAATGTGTTTTGAGAAACGTTACTCCACACAGGCCTTGCCTAGGTTGAAGGTTTCCTTTATTTACATTTTATTTCTAGGACAAGTGCATATTAACTGTTTGTGTAATGTTATATCATATATTCATTATTCATGTAGTATACAGTTTCTGTATACTAGGGCTGTTATATTGTTTTCAAGGGCAGACTGGCATTGTGTTAATATTTATTGTTAGTTTATAGAAAATATATGTGAATGAGCGAATAAAGAAACTTATTTTAATTATATACAATGTTTATTGAATGTTAAATTATACAAACAGCGCTATAAAACCTTAAAAGTGGTTATGACTATTCAATTACTGCATTATTCTATCGTGGTCTTTATGCATTATTTGTAACCTTCATATTGATTTTGTTATATTAAAATATCAAATGCTGAAACACATTCAGAACTTAACCTTCAGCTTTGTAATTTCAAATGCAAATATATTCTTGCACTGTTTAACTGAAATACACCTAACAAGTTCCGTAAAATCACCTCTTTTCCACGCCACCTGAGCGTGCATAAGTTAGTTAAGTTCGTACTGGAACAAACTATTTAGTTTGGAACGTAAATATTTAAATATTTACTGTTTGACTTGGAAGAGTGGCGGCCCACCACAGTCCCACACACCACTGTTGCCATTAACACTAACATAAACAATTGTTTATAGTCGTGACTTTAGTATGTAAAGTGAGACATCACTCTCCATTGTGTGTCCTTTTATGACTTCCTCTCTTGAGTGTTTCTTCAGTCTTCGAGATACGATGCTGTCTAAAACACAACTGAGTTACCTCAGCGGGCTGCAACAGCTCAGCAATGAAGTGCAGAATAATGAGATACTTTTATATTTTAAGAAGTATGTTATTATATTAGAACTCAACAATTTTTGGTGCACAGTATGTTATTTTACTGATTATTTTCAGCCCCATGGGTTTGAAGCAAGAATTTATTAAAAGCTTAAGGTAAACCTTGAGGTATTACGCACTTTACAAAGTAACAGTACTATTTTACATTAAATTATCAATTGAAGAAAACTAGAGAGGTACAAGTCTGTACATACCAAGAGGCACAGTTCTTCCTTTCAAAGTTCAATGAATGAATGCAATTCAGTTAACTTTCTGCAATAATTGTAGAAATACTTTTGCAATTAACGATCTCAAAGGCCAACCATAGAGTATATGGTATATACCTAAATTACCATACGTACGAGGGTCCTTTGTTGTCTAGGGTGCTTAGTTTGTAGTTCGCTTGCTCCGTTGGCTCATTTTACATCTCACAGATTCAGTCCTTTTAACAATTTTACGATCAGTACGAATATGTACAACAAAACATCATGTGGAAGAGCTTGATCTCTGGTACCCATGAATAAGTTTCTTGCAAGATCTAACAAAGTGAATGATCTTGGGGTAACCACTGGAAACTTAAACGATTGGTTGAATTGAAGTAGTGTGTGGTGGAATCTAGTTGAACTACAACCGACGCTAAGCCAGGGGTAAGTAGTAAAGAGTAAGCTTGGATATAACAATTGTGGACCGATGCAGATAACTGGACTGAAGTTGGAGACTTTAACGTTATAATGAACTAAGGTACCGTGTGGAAAGGTCTGACGAATATCACTTGAATATAGCTGTAACCGAAACTTGAACTGCTATCGTGTTGTGAGTAAGCTTCGCTACAGCCACTAGAGACTTCAACGCTCGGTTGAACTGAAGTAGTATGCGGCAGAGTCTGAACCTGCTGCAAGTTTAATTGCAACAAAAGCTGAGCCTGGTCTAGTGAGTCCCGCAACCTCTCAGACTTGTCAATCAGACACAGGCCGCACAGCTACTGGACAAGACTGGATCATATTCCCACGCATCGTACCGGAAACACATCACTTGCAACTATTCCTCCTGATCAAACCAGCTACTCGTACAGTACTAGTGATAGGTTTACAGTAACAACCTAGATCCATCGTATCTATTGATCGAGAATAATACACTCACTATATTTATCAGCAATCAGCTTTTAGTTTATTTACTTATAATACAAGACGTCCGGTTTTTAGTGAATTGTCTTTGGAAAAATTATATATTCATGCCGTTAGCATGGTAAGACCAAGCTGGGGTCCATGACTAACACCAATTCTGACCCCGGAACATGTTTGAGGCAATTTTTTACACTTTATATGTATTATGTGTATCATCTCTACAGGTCGCATTTGTTGTTCGATGTTCATAACATTTGGTACAAATATTTCTTTTTTAAATGTCTCGGTCAGGTTTGTTAGCCAGCAAAATCAATTTACTGGTAGTCCCCTTTGGTTCTAGAGATTTTGCTCCCAAAAACTGTTATAACTATCTAAAAACAGCTTTCCCACAACAGCTGATTTTTATTAGCCTTCTACAGCTAATTACAGTAGATAGTTTCATTTCTTCTTCATTTAGATTAGATTTCAGTATCACACTGTTACATAGTTTTTAGTCACCTTATATTTTACAAACAAGACAAATCTTTTAATATTATAAAACATAAACGTAATTTCCTGTCTTATATTTCAAAACGTTGTCATTCAACGCAATCTTTTAAAGACCACACTATTCACACCATACTCTTCATATACGAGATGGAAGAGGACCTCATGTTTATAACCACCCAATTAAAGAGAAATGTGTCCAGTTAAACATTTTCTCCCTGTGAGGTAACAGCGGGTATAAAGAAATGAAGATCGCGAAGGAATGCACACACTCGTCATGTCACCTTGCATTAGTCCATATCCACATTCTGTGTCCGTTGTTTACCTGGGCTCCGCTACGTCTTTATGCAATACTCACAAAAAACTTGTTCTAAGGGACTCCTTTTCGGGGCGGATCTGACCCGGATGACCAAATCTAGAGGGTTACGCATTCTTCAGCGCGCGTCGTGGAAATAATGTTGTCGTTGTTTTGTGAATTTCTCTTCTCCTCTGTCCCGGATACGAGATTTATCGCCGAGCTTTGCACAGCCGCCGCAGCGCCGTATTGTTTTGTCTTTCATCTCAGCATTATACATCTACTGTCGATTCATTATTCTATTCAACACCGCTTTTCATATTTCCTACTAGCTTTCTCAGTGTTGGCCGTTTCATACGTGGTTTTGAATAGGTACCGCTTGTAGATAGGGAAAGTTAGGGGCGAAATATATTATACAACATATCTAATAACAACTACCGCCAGCCTTGAACTATAAATAAATGGTATTTTATTTATTTATTTACAGAAGGAAACTGTACTGTTAAGAAATAAAAACAAATACATCTTGATTTGCATAATACATTTTACACTTATTCATGATTTCCATAGTATTGCAATAGATTTTCCACTCGAACACAACTAGATATATTTTAAACATAAATAAATACGTACACACAGCTCATGAAATTTATAAAATCTAGTCCCAATGTAAGTCAGTCATCCTTTGACGTGTTCTCCAATCAGGGGTGACATAAACTCGTTAGTGCTGTAAAATGTAGTAATCAAATTTTGTTTTCAAGTTTTTATGGATTTTGTTTAATTATTAATATTTATTTGGCCAGGATAACAGCTTATAAGCAGCTTCTTAGACTACAGCATACTATAGAGAGTATTTGATCAGTAAACATCATTGCGCAATAAGTCAAATTATTCCAACAAAAAAACACGCTATCACTTAAATTTAGGCTACTTATCAAAGATTATCCAAGGATCGTGAGGGCACTCGATTCCAGTTTCAATAAGTATCATAACGGCAAATTTGGTTAAAACTTGATCGTCATTAACTAGATTATGAAATTCGATCAATCTTTCTAAGGTAGGTTTTCTCGATTCATCAGCCTTGCCTAAACCAGGATAGCTCTTACCAATTTTCTACTTGAGTGCAGTGCTCAGGAACGACCTTGAAGGACCCCAGGGCTAGCCAAAATACACCGCGGCATCGGGCAGCTCAAAGTAAAGGCGGGGCTAGCCATGCGCTGGATCATAATTTGCGCATTGATCTGGAGCAACCGGTGAAACGGATGGGTGCAGAAAATCAGAGCAAACCCTCAAGCTGGGGCAAGGGTGACAAATCGAAACCATTTCGGAAATTCTTCAAGCCGAGGTCAATTGGTCTGATCGGTTGAGACTGATAAAAAGATGGACTAACATTTAAATGAGGTTTTGAGTTTCTACCTAAACTTTTTGAAAGAACTGAACGCAAAATCCCATGTAGGGTTTTTACGTATCTATTGTCAAAGTTTATTTTGTTATACCAAAACTGTTTGTGGTAAATAATTTTTGTTCACTAAATTATTATATGTATATAAATAATAATACATTAATATACATTATTATAATACACAGTTATAATACATGAAACCTAAATACGTATAACACAATTACTTCACTTACGATTTTTATGATTAAGATTCAAAGTAGGAAACAACTTAACAAACACAATCAAAGCATTTAAGATTCGAGCGTACTGCTTGAGAAATATATCATCCACTTTGACGTATCAAATCACTTACTAGTAAACGAGAAGAAATGAAGCAAGAGAAATCATCAACTAAAATTACTGATATAAATCAAACTAGTGAGTAAAAGCAAAGAAAATTAACAGCTAAACCAATCTAGCCGAGCGATACATAAAACAGTAATGCATTAAAATCACATCACTTGCGTACGTTTGCTCCACCCACCCGCGCCACGGTGATTACATGCAGTTAACTTATCCTTTAACCCACAGTGTTAATTTACAGCTAGCCACAAAGTGGGCGATAAACCAAATTGTCACTCAGAAGCGGGCGCGGGAGCGGGAGGGGCTTATCAGATAGCCAGAGCAAACTAGCTGCGTGTCGTCACAGGCGAGGACGATCCTTATCAGTGATTCAGGCGCGAGTGCGCTATCAGTGATAGGATCAGCAGTCACTTGCCAGTAGCCATCAGCAGGCGCCACTACTCTGCGTTGTAGGTCTCGTTGTACGTATCAACGTCAAATACGCTGTGCAAAAGCCCTCGGAAGATATCCTTGTCTCAAAATCCTTTTACAGCACCGATGAGTTCATGACACATCAATGGGGGACTTCGTAAAGACTGAATGAATTGTTAGTAATCAGTGTAAATGGTTTCAAATACGAAATGGAATAAATGAGTTTCAATTCCTATGTTGCTCCTCACGGTGGATACAGCAAACTTCAAAGCAAACTTATTCAATGCAAACTTTAAAAACACAATCAAAATTCGTCATAAGAAACGACCTTTACGAAATAAAGAATGTATTTATTTATTTGTCTTGAAAGGAAATTATTTCTGATCTGTGGTTTATATCTATTTCATATATTCATAAAATGAGGACTCTCGTATGGTAACGTATAGGTATGAAAATAATATCTATGTTGGGCTTCGTCGTCTTGCGTCAGAAGTTAACAATAGACTAAAATGCTTTAATCCCCATTTTAAAATGGAAATGATCATTTATCTTGAAACTGTCCTAATTATTGGGGTATCTGATCTTGCAACGAATGCTGTGTTGGTAAGGAAAGTTGGTGAAACCTATCTTGTGACAGAATCGCTGTCAGCAATATGATAAAGGACTCATTATCAAATGACCTTTTGGAAAAATGAGGTATTCAAGCCATCACCATGGTAAGACCCAAGCCCGGAACCATGAAATGAGCATGGGTCCTGGCCCCGAACACGTTATGAGCATTTCCCAAAACCTTGTATACATAGTCTGTGTATATATGTATATATTAATACATAAAACGTCGTTTGACTGTTCATAAATCTACAAAAGAATGTACGTTATACTCTTCAGGTCATTTTTTTGTCCGACTTTCACCAAATTTGGTACAAATATACCTTTGTAAATCATCAGTCAAATTTGTTAACCAGCAAAATCAGACTACAGAAATTCTCCTTTTGGACCGTAAATTTCGTCTGATTTTGATGAAATACACATGTATTTTGTTTGTTAATCAATATACTAAAAAGTATGAAAATCTAAAAGGACGTTTTAAAATGGCGACCAAAAGGATGATTTTCTGCTATTACAGCGGAACGAGTAGTCTTATTTCAATGATATTTTAAGTGTGTTATCGCTGCAAGATATGTAACAACCCAAGCATATCGTGAGCGAAGCGAACAACTTCGCAAGGCCCGTGGTAATAGAACGGCCGAATGCCAAAACGAGGCTGTGAACTAAGCGAATTAGAGTGACAAATTGCAAAAGAAATTCTATTTACTCATGCCAGTGGCGCTTAAAGGCTGTGTCGGCCTGGTTTTCTATGTGATTTCGATCCAGAAGACCAAACTTAGAGCACTGGCATTCTTGCGTCTCATCTCTTGTTGATGTGTTAAGGAAATGAAACCTATGAAGACTGCCCTGCTAACTGTAAGTCCAGTACATGTAGAACACTGGTGATAGTAGTGAAGTGAGCACTGCCTCTCTCACAGTCGCCCACTTGATTGTTATTGAAAACGTGTGGTTTCTTTTGCATATTCATAGCTGGTTAAAACCCATAATGGAACTGAATGGGCTTGGAAGTACTTTGGTGAAATTTATGCCTTGATTTACAACTGGATATGTTTTGCCAGGTCTCTCCTGTCCGTTTGGTACACGAACTGAAAACCTCGTCAAACTAATGCTGTAGTGGCATTCCATTAATGTATGAATTAACTATTATTTATCAAAGAGACTTAGTACTCCCCGTGCAAAATACGTATCTATTATCTTTGAGCTTAAACCAAAGTGAGTCTTTCATTAATGAAAGCAATTGACGGTTAAATAAATTAGAATGAATCAATGAAACTAACTGTTAAAAACTATTAGTTACAGCTCTGTCAGGGTTGAAGTCAAAAGAGTAATTTTTGTATCGAATATCTCAACGAATACCAGTATATTCAACAATTCTTTTGCATTTTTGTCTAAAGTCATGGTTTTAATTAATTCTAATCAGTAGCTAGAACCTTATAGAACTACGAAACACCTCAGATCCATCCAAACGTCTTCTGAAGCAACGAAATAGACGTCAGCTTAAAATAACTAAGGCTTCAGAAACATTCCAAGAAGACACGCAGACAGATATAATTATACATTCGAATGCATCCATCTTTACAAAACCTCACCAACGATCGATCAATATTTAGACTATTTAATCAACGGAAACAGCTCTGATTACCATAAAACAGCATATTAATTACGGGACGGACATTTCTCCTAGGTCCTGGTGTCTAAATCTAGCAGATAATCTGAGCCGAAACTGAGAACAGACGAGTGATACAATCTGTGGTGGTTAATTAATACCGGGAGTCCACATAATGAACAGACACACATGCTAATGAAGGGACAGTGTCAAGTGAGATGTTTACATGGCGCTTCCCGCTAATAACATCAGCAGCGCAAGCCCACGCCTCTCACAGTACCCAGTCTGCTCTTGTCTGGCCACAGTCAGCTGTTACCGAAGAATAAGACCTATTTGATAGTTTTAAATTGTTTTCGAAGATTCTCCGGTGAAAGATAACCTAAAACATAACAGAACAATTAGAAAATTATTAGTCTAAAGTAAAGCGTTAGCTGCTTTGTCATACACAAACAGTATACAGCTGTTCAACTGAGAGGAACACAAAATAATAACACTTAAAACTAGCTTAGATAACTCACAACATCCACAAAACTCCAAGAAACAGTTTGTTATAGCTAAGGATACGCTGAAACTATACGTTTGCTCACTAAACAGTGAAACATGTCCGCAATAATATTTAAAACTCTAAAATTTCCTTAACACTTAGGCTTTCGCAGCTGTGTCACAACTATAATCTAGTAATTCCGGTTCACCGCGTCAACATCAATCAGTGACTGAAGATGGTACTCCAAAGCAAGACCGAAATATTTCAAGCAAATTATAATGATGTTTTGACGCGTGTGAACCGGAAGAACTAGACTGTAGTACAGCACTTTTATAGTTTGGAATCATATCATAGAAATCACATCTTATGGATGCTACTGGACATAAATTAAAACCTAGAAGACGTAGTATCCATGTTTTGCAATAATTTAGCAAAACCAATAGCTACAGTTTGACCATTGGATCTTAATACGTAGGTTTGAGCGGCCGGAGTCATAACTATATTCATTATCTATCTACTTCCGGTATCATACCGCGTCATAATGTTAGTTTTATGACGCGGTATGACATAGGAAGCCTAGAATATATTTAAAACCGTTCATATTTGTGAAAACATTGCAAGTTGTTTCATCTTTAAATTTACTCACTGTCACAAAAAGAACGAAGTCCTGCTTTAAACAAAGGCAATTCGAAGTACTGTCTTCAATAAACGTGTACATAGTTATTTCTCACGGAATCGAAGGGGTTCAAGATATTGGCGGTTCAGGTCATCGCCTAAAATAGACGGGAATGGATTGGTTTGTATTTGTGTCCCGAGCGGTCTTGAGCAGTCAGAAAAGAAACTTGTAAGTAAAATCCACTGACAATCTCTAAAGATAAGGAAAGGTACCTCTTACTAATTAAGTCAGTTAGTGGTTATCAATGCAAGAGAATGGTCTTATTATAATATTCATTTTCAAATATTAACATGTAGCTAGAACCTTATAGAACTACGAAACACCTCAGATCCATCCAAACGTCTTCTGAAGCAACGAAATAGACGTCAGCTTAAAATAACTAAGGCTTCAGAAACATTCCAAGAAGACATGCAGACAGATATAATTATACATTCGAATGCATCCATCTTTACAAAAACTCACCAACGATCGATCAATATTTAGACTATTTAATCAACGGAAACAGCTCTGATTACCATAAAACAGCATATTAATTACGAGACGGACATTTCTCCTAGGTCCTGGTGTCTAAATCTAGCAGATAATCTGAGCCGAAACTGAGAACAGACGAGTGATACAATCTGTGGTGGTTAATTAATACCGGGAGTCCACATAATGAACAGACACACATGCTAATGAAGGGACAGTGTCAAGTGAGATGTTTACATGGCGCTTCCCGCTAATAACATCAGCAGCGCAAGCCCACGCCTCTCACAGTACCCAGTCTGCTCTTGTCTGGCCACAGTCAGCTGTTACCGAAGAATAAGACCTATTTGATAGTTTTAAATTGTTTTCGAAGATTCTCCGGTGAAAACAACCTAAAACATAACAGAACAATTAGAAAATTATTAGTCTAAAGTAATGAGCGTTAGCTGCTTTGTCATACACAAACAGTATACAGCTGTTCAACTGAGAGGAACACAAAATAAGAACACTTAAAACTAGCTTAGATCACTCACAAGATCCACAACACTCCAAGAAACAGTTTGAAACTAAGGATACGCTGAAACTATATGTTTGCTCACTAAACAGTGAAACATGTCCGCAATAATATTTAAAACTCTAAAATTCTTCCTTAACACTTAGGCTTTCGCAGCTGTGTCACAACTATAATCTAGTAATTCCGGTTCACACCGCGTCAAAACCAATCAGTGACTGAAGATGGTACTCCAAAGCAAGACCGAAATATTTCGAGCAAATTATAATGATGTTTTGACGCGGTGTGAACCGGAAGAACTAGACTGTAGTACAGCACTTTTATAGTTTGGAATCATATCATAGAAATCACATCTTATGGATGCTACTGGACATAAATTAAAACCTAGAAGACGTAGTATCCCATGTTTTGCAATAATTTAGCAAAACCAATAGCTACAGTTTGACCATTGGATCTTAATACGTAGGTTTGAGCGGCCGGAGTCATAACTATATTCATTATCTATCTACTTCCGGTATCATACTGCGTCATAATGTTAGTTTTATGACGCGGTATGACATAGGAAGCCTAGAATATATTTAAAACCGTTTATATTTGTGAAAACATTGCAAGTTGTTTCATCTTTAAATTTACTCACTGTCACAAAAAGAACGAAGTCCTGCTTTAAACAAAGGCAATTCGAAGTACTGTCTTCAATAAATGTACATAGTTATTTCTCACGGAATCGAAGGTGTTCAAGATATTGCCGGTTCAGGTCATCGCCTAAAATAGACGGGAATGGATTGGTTTGTATTTGTGTCCCAAGCGGTCTTGAGCAGTCAGAAAAGAAACTTGTAAGTAAAATCCACTGACAATATCTAAAGATAAGGAAAGGTACCTCTTACTAATTAAGTCAGTTAGTGGTTATCAATGCAAGAGAACGGTCTTATTATAATATTCATTTTCAAATATTAACATGTTGCTAGATATAAATAGAAAACTGCAGGCCATAGAATATGAAAGTACGCAATGTATATAAGTAAATAATGAGTACTGTCCTACAAAAGAGTTACGTAAGGGAAGCTTTAGTTTTAGATGACCAAATAAATACTAATTCTTTTCAGCCAACCACGTGCTCAAAGTAAACTGTCACTTTTCGTGTAGTTTAGGACTGGACTTTAGGAGGGCCACATGTTAATTTTCAAATATTCAAACGCTTCTGGGGTTGATGCCGAACGATTGCTGGTAAAACTCAGAGTGTTATATGAATCTGTCCTCTATAATGGGTTAGCTGTCGTGTTAGCCCTGTTGGTACAAATCAAACTGTACAGACAAATCAACTTAGCTTTAAATAGAAACATCGTCAAATTTTACGATCCTTGTTATCTTTGACCTTTAAAGACCAGAAAACTATAAGTCAGGTTCCACGGAGACAAAAGTGAAACAGTTTCCTTGTAAGTTGGCTGCAATAAATCGCCGAAAATGTCCATAACACAGCAGAGGCAGAGGCAGAGGCAGAGGCCAGATATGACAAAGCATGGGCCTACAATACAACTTATGCCAGCTCTGGAGCCGATGGTTTACCGGTCTGTCGCTTCTCGCCCGTGTATACAAGACAGCTCTACAACCTGAATTTAAATATTACTTGTACCCCTCTTCCAGCTAACGTTCGCTTAAAATATTCCAGGCTGTTTCAGAGCCCGACAACTTCCGCTGGTCCTGTAGGTGTAAAGTGGTTTGATTTGTTGGGTCATTTTCGTTTATAAATTAGATTCAAAATGTTACCGGGTGAGGTTTTACTACGTACAATAAAATTTAAGTAATACACAAAATCCAGCATTCTGAAGTATCCAATTTTTTATATACAGAGTGCCAGCTTGTTACAGAGTTACAGCTTGTTGATCAATTAGGATATTTGCGTTTTGTTTGCTAGTATTTTGTTTGTAAGAGTTGAGATACGAAAATCGGTATCTTACTTAGGATGTTTAATTGTATTTTCGAATTTTTTCTATATTTTCATAGGAACTCCTACAACTTGCTACTTAGAGATTAAATTAGCGTCAAACCATATTACAAGATATTTTAATACATGTTAAATCAAACAAGTTGGCTTTTATAAACCTTGCAAACCTTTTAGTAGTTACCTAAATTGTTGAACAAGAGTGAAATTATACATACATCCTTGTTGAAATAACATTACAAGACTGTAAACAAATAAAAATTAATACGGTGGCTATAAAGTTCTAACAGTATAATTACTCAACAGGTGTCATGTGTCCAGCACTTATCTTCTCCCCTATCATCCACTGTTGATTTGTCAAAAAATTAATGATGCAGAAAGTATTGAAAATCTTGTCATCTTGCATCGACAATAAGCAAATGATACATTATAATATTTGTAATAATTATTTCCAGCTTGTTGATTTAAATTCACTATTTGACAGTCACATGTTTCGGATAAACATTCAGATTTAAGTACTTATTTGAAGGCAGAAACAGTTGGGCCGGATGGTGTAGTGGTGAGCATAACCGCCCGGCAAGCGGGAGACCCGGTTTCAAATCCCGGTTCGGTCCAAATATTTTTGTCTTCAAATTTATTTAGTAACAAATGATACATTATATTTAGAGATTCATAAAAAGAGGTCAAGTCAGTAGTATTTTCAGTTTTGCGATACTCTGTTACAAGTTGCTCAGATTCGGCAGTGGGTCATGGAAACCCCATGAATCAGTCGTCACCGGCTGGGCAGGGCTGCAAGTGGCAACCCGTGATTAGGTAGGCTGCACTGCGGCTACATATTAATGCGGTCAGTGCGGTCATGGAGTGCGGGGTGCGGGTGCGGGTGAAGACTTTCCAGTGATTACTGCCCACTAACGACTTAATTGATTGCGACACAACCAGTAGCTGGTTCTGAGGCAGTTACTGCTCACTATCTAACTAAAGTAACGACACACTGTAGTGCCTACTCACCCTAACTGACTATTGTCTGCGACATATCCGGCATTCCACTCCACAGAGTACAGTATCAACCCTGGTATGTTACTGTGGGAATTCAGAACTTTAGAAACATAGTTTAGGAATGCGGGGTTTAAGCTGGTTGCGTAAATTAGGTGCCCGCAGAATATCTTCACACTTCAGCATGTGTAGCTTTTCCTCCCGGACTACTGAGGGCTTACTTTAAACTATTTCATTTACGAGTGACTGGGACTCGTGGCGTGGTCCTGTAATCCAGCTTCATGGAGGTCAGGTTTTGAGGATGATATAGGTCTAAAGCGGCTCAGAAAGTCTCAGTGATCATCTGATGATACCCGCATCAACTCCCACCATCGTTTAGACATATCAGACCATCACCTGCGTGGTTCGAAAGTCACGTTAAGCCGTTGGTCCTTGTATTTCCATTGGTCATTGGGCTGTTAATTAATGACCCATTCTAAAGAGAGTCGGCCTTAGTTTGTAACAAGACTACACCTCATAACGCATTACTACCCCTCATCACACTCATCCTTCACCACATGTTTGCCATAAAATACCCTCATGAGAGTAGTCGGCATCACAAATAGTGATATATAATTTAATCATGGCTTTGTTTTTCAATTATTTCTTTACAATATGTGAATATTTAACCCTATTGGTCTAACAACACGTTAGTAAGGCAAGGTAATTTGCTAATAATCTTGCATATACTCCTACATTTAGTTTGTACGATAATTAAGGAGTTTTTATCATATCCCGTACATGAAGACAAACAATAATACAATACAATTAAAAACAACGTAAGCCTGAACACTCAAGTGTTTGATTAAACCTCTGGTGTCCAGGGCTTAGTGTAACCAAACTCACACTAACTGACGATTGAGTGTCAGTTCAGTTAAGATTTATAAAGTGGGCCAAGTCTGTAGTATTTTCAGTATTGCAATACTCTGTCTTTTGACTCAGAAGGCCTACTTAAAATGGAAAATAATACGTAAATTCTTTAAAATTCTTTTAGTTATTTAATGAGCCTAAGACACTCGAAACTCGGCTTTTCAAGCATTTTATGATACAGACGAGTTTATGACATTCAATTTGGAGACCTTATGATTGGCTGACTACCTAGGGACTAAAGTGGTTACCTTCGAGTGTATGGGAGAGAGTGAGTGTAAATAAACTGTATGTTTGAATGTGATTTAGACGTAAGAATGAAAGGAAAACTTTCAGGCACACAAATATTTGACGATTGCGATACATTTATTGTACATGTCTATATGCAATAAAATATTTATTGCATTAATGCCAAATGCTATAAAATTATGCTTACAACTAACATAACTTATTTAAAATTATAGCATGTGCAATACTACATTTGAACTATAGGTTACCTCTTTAGGACGAGTACAGCAAATTCACCATACACAGCCGTTATGTATTATGATAATATATGCGTATCATGTTCCTGTAAGTTTCACTGTTCCAGAATGCTCCACACACACTCCGCAGGAGTTTCAAGAGAATTCTTAGTGAACTATTTGTTGTAAAGGAACCAGATACATCATGACGAAATAGGTCGATTGGTTAAATCTGTTAGTACCGTAGAGTAGAGTTAAACAAACAAACCAAAAAGTTCAAAACCCCCAAACGGTTTAAAACCAATAATAATTCACAATGGAGACGTTCTTTTGTGTGGATAACGGTAGTGCGGCAGTAGCTTATCTGAACCAACAAGGGTCGTGTAATGTAAACCTTGAAGCAGAGACAGATGAGGTGGATTGGTGGAGTGGCGCCCACTGGGAGGATGATGAAGATAGCGCAGCAGTGGCGAGGTGGGCGAGACATGGCAAGCGCCACCTCGCGCAGCACCCCTCACTCAAGCTTAGCTACCTATCGTCAGATGTATTATATGTTTATTTATACAATAAATGAGACAGTGTTTGATGATTTAATACTTCAACCCTGTCACATTTCTGTCAATCTATATATTTAAACGAGCAGTCAGAATAATTGCCAAATTGCGAAGGAGAGAGTCGTGTAGAGAGTCATTCAAAAGTCTAAAACTGTTGACTCTACCTTGCTTCTACATTTTGGCGACGTGTCTCTTTTTCAAATCAAAAAGTAATACCATAAGAGGTACAGACGTACACTCTTATGAAACTAGAGGCAGGGACAACTACCGAACTGGGGGACACAGAACGGTAGTTCATGAACGTTTGCCTTCCCAGGTAGGAGTTCATTTCGTCAACAGACTACCAAATTCGTTCAAAAATGCCCAAGAGCCTAAGGCATTCAAAGCTCGTCTTAAAACAATTCTGATTTCTCAAGCATTTTATGATACAGACGAGTTTATGGCATTCAATTGGGAGACCCTATGATTCGCTGACTTATTAGGGACTAGAGTGGCTACATTCGAATGGATGGGAGAGAGTGAGTGTAAAAACTGTGTGTTTGAATGGGATTTAGATGTAAGAATGCAAGGAAAATTTTAGATACTCAAAAACTTAACGATTGCGATACATTTATTGTAAATGTCCAATATGCAATAAAACATTTATTTATTTATTAAGATTACTGACGGATCCGTGGCGGGTTGGTATCGCGCGCGACTCCGGAGCTCATCACTCCGGTGGCGTGGGTTCGATCCTTGCAATCACCACTTACATTTGTAATGTGATTATACGGTGACGCTAGGTAAAGGTCGAGGTTTAGTGGTAGAGAGGACTACAACTTCACCTCGTTAAACAAGACAAACTTTACTTTACTTTTGCTCATCAGGTGAGAAAGTTGGTTTGTTTTCCTTGGTCTATAAGCCCATCTGTAAACCGTTTGAGACAGCTCGCATAAAATACCTTGTGTCTGCTTAGTCAGAACAAACACCATGCACATTTATACATTCTTAGCTGTTATTTCAACAAGTTATTGATTGAGTCCTGTAGCCCGATTGATACTGCGTTTTGATTTATTCATAGCATACATCACTAAACTCTATCTGAATTTTGCTACCCAGGCAGCTTTTACTTACACGTTTCATACGGTTATCATCTAACTTACTACAAAGAAGATGATAACATTTATACGTTACTTTGACACTCCTGAACACCCTGACATCTTAATAAATACTTAAAAGGGTTCAAAACTGGGAAGCCATGTTACAATAATCCCCTGAAGTGTTTGGTTTTGAATTGAAACTTTTGATTTATCGAATATTTGATTTACGCTTGGAAGTACGCGCATATTCTAAATTTTATGAATAGTATTTCAATGTACATACACTTTTAGTTAGTTTGTTATACTAATATATTGATTTGACAAGCAAATAGGCAAATAAACCATTGCAATCTTAAGTAATTATAGTTTTGGAAAACCATTATCGTTTTGGAAATAATTATTGGTTGAGCCTACTTCGTCACAAAAATAAAGGTTTTCATTAGATTTTTTCATTTTCATTTTAGCCTAGGCTACTTGGAAACTTTTAAAAATGGAGTTCGTGTTTTATAGTAAATGCAGTTAGCTCTTTCACGTTAACCGCTGTTAGTTGGTGAGTTATTTATTAGACATTAACAAATCAAACCTAATAACGAGTATATTTTTATAAAATTAGATCAATGAGACAGCTGAATGCGAGTTTAATTCAAATTAGGTGGTAAAGGTACAACAGCTTTCTCATTTCTTTTTACAACGCGGGCAAGTATATCTAAGATAACTACAGTTACTTCCTGTTGGTTTCCCAGCCTTGTTGGTTGCTGACCAGAGTACAATCCGCCATAAACCAGTTGTGTTGTTGACACTCCGTGCTGTTGTTCACTATCTGCCCACTAATCCGTGACAAACTATCGATCCTGGATACCAGAAACGTGGCCGCCACACAGATAATCACATCGGAAATCGAACCACAGATGCACGAGACATTTTAGGCGGCACGACCTCCTACTCAGTGATATATTGTCCGACCAGATCTAGATTAACATCCCCACGGTTATGAATGTTAAACACCGAGCTGTGTTCTTACAATGCTGTTTGGCATCTTTGAGAAACTCGGTTATTTTTATGAGTTATTTGAATTGTTGTGACTACACTCTTCTAACCTCAAAACGGTACGTAATCTCAAAATAACGGTGCGGCAAAGAGTACAGATTACAAAACGCTTGATTGCGAGGTAGAAATTCGACCATATTTATCAACAATTCCAATAATCAGATTGTTTCATATTACGCTAATGATAAGATCAAAACGTAAATATTATTAAATAATCTGCTTTATTCAACTTATAGGGGTAAAATTCACATCAAACATGTTTTTGTACGGCTGTATGACGAACATAGTTAAGTAAAAACAATTATAAATTAAGGCATATTAAAAATCAATAAATCATAATCAAGCCATGGAAAAGTTCTGGTATGATGTACACATTGTCAAGTGTAGTAACACACTTTCAAAGTACAAAAAGTAGCATGTAACGTTTGATGGTTATAATACAAAGTTTACGATATACGATCAATTTCTTTTCCTAATATTAATGTCTCACCTGTTATTCTTCAGGTCAACAGAAGTCAAAATATCCATACTCCCCAGCCCTGGACTGGCCGGCCCGGCGTGTCATACATTTTAATCACCTATTTATCCGCAGCTAAGGTCAGGTCAGTAGTAATTGCTTGTACTGATGGATTTTTATTGAGATTGGAGGTGAGAATGGCTGCGTATCTTAATTTACAATCGACTCTTTAGTATCTCACGCTGAGAGTCACTGTTGCCTTTCTCAACATTGGAATTGGATATACTCGTAATGTATTTTATATACATTTAACATTTTGAAGGTTGCGTTAAGATTAAAAACGTAGCCGACACGTAGCCACAAGCATTACTGTGAATCTTAGCAAATGTTCAATAAAACAGAACAGTTTTTCATTTGTCTATTTTAAATTGACGAAATTCTCTTATACACTATCCCCGCAGTCACTACTTACATTTGTAATGTGACTATACGGTAACGCTAGGTAAAGGTTGAGTGGTTTAGAGACCTTTGTAGGCCTTATTAAACAAGACAATCTTTTTACTTTTTACCTTTTACTTTCTGTATACATATGATGTCAATATATTTATATAAAGTCTCGCCATTGAACTCAGGAGGTGTTGGGAAGCAAAACTGCACACCGCACCTTCCTAAGACGTTTCGTTCTATTTGGCGAAAGAAATGAATAGCTCTATTTCATGGAAAATTCGCTAAAAGTTATTCTGTTGGTCAAAATTTTAAAATATTTGAAGTCAATAATTTTAATTTATACTCTTGCAATATTCATGCAAAAGTAATCTTGATACGATTTATCACTCTAAGTACTAGCGTCTACTTTCGACATTCTAGTCTTGGTGTACACTTCTACTTCGACCAATTAGTTTCGCTTTGCAATTTCAATGCAAAATATCACCCATCGAATGACAAATACGGCATAATCTCAGGGTAAATTGCCGAAGACTTTGTAATGTTTGATAAAACAATTAATATCTTTGACATGTGGGCGATTAACGCCTTATGAGAACAAGATGCAGCACAGCAGAGCTGGCGTAATTTGATTATTCGTGTGCAGTAGCAGTCTCTTGATAGCTTACAAATAGGACGGCAATTTATTAACCCCTGACAACTTGCCGGGTTTTGTGCCCGGGGGAATTAAAATGGACCACCTCCGCGGTGGGCGTACATAATAATAGAGCCATTAACTGGCACCAACCTCTGTGAAACATCCACAGCCAAATACCACCAAAACCAGGATACTAAATACAGGTATATATCCTGCTGAATTATAAGAGTCTGATAAAAGAACAGTTTTGATTCAAATGCTTCATTGTCACTATTTGAGATGCCGACCACTCTCATGAGGGTATTTTAAGGCAAATATGTGGTGAAGGATGAGTGTGATGAGTGGTAGTAATGAGTTATGAGGTGTAATCTTGTTACAAACTAAGGCCGACTCTTCCTTAGAATGGGTCATTAATTAATAGCCCAATGATCAGTGGAAATACAAGGACCAACGGCTTAACGTGACTTCCAAACCACGCAGGTGATGGTCTGATATGTCTAAACGATGTTGGGGGTTGATGCGGGTATCATCAGATGATCACTGAGACTATCTGAGCCGCTTTAGACCTATATCATCCTCAAAACCTGACCTCCATGAAGCTGGATTACAGGACCACGCCACGAGTCCCAGTCATTCTTGAGGTAAAGGATGAACATCAACAGTCTTGTACTAATGAACTGGACATGTTAAAATTGTTTACAATTTTAATGTTTTAAGAGTTAGCATTCACCGGCTAAGGCATCTTTAGTTTAATAACTGAATATTAACTGAAGTGAACATGTAATAATCTTTATACATTTATTAAACTGAATACGCATTACCCACCGAAAGCTATATCTTGAATAATTAAACACTGTAAAAAGTTTAAACATGTCCGATTTATTGATACCATCTGCTTTCCATTAAGAATACATTGAAGAAAACTCAAAACTTGTATTGCTTCAACGAAAAGATAAACTTCATTCGTAATCCCTATCCCAATGCTCAAGTGATTATATGTTCATTACATGTGTAGGCCTACTTAAGGTGTTTATAATTAACAAATTTGTATTTTTTGACATTAAGTTTTTCTATTTGGAATAACACTCTGTATATTATTCTAAGAGTAGTAATAAACTTCATAAAATAATATGGTTATTAGGTAAAATTACAGAAAAGAGGCCCTTGATAAGGCTGCATTTATTTGAACAATCAATTGATTTTTTCAGAACTGACTTGCCATTATCATCACGACGTTGTCGTAAGGCGAATAAGAACCTTTTTTATATACACTAAAAAATCAAAAATATCTTTTCAATTTACTAATGCTTTTTAATGTTTAGGTCATATTATGAATGTTATATATTATGTTATGCTATAAACATAACATGTTTTATGTTGTAAACATGTATTATGTAAACAAGCTTTGATGTCATACAGTTAATTTGTTAAATTATTTAAGTAGCATTCATGTATTTCAATGTTACATCATAATAATTAGGTGGTAAGTTTTGAGCATGCATGAAATAGAGTAGATGAACATATCTTTGAAAATTAAAACAGTAATATTAATGTAAGATGCCACCCTAAACCGCTAAAGTTTATAGTAAAGCTTGGTAGGACCAATTTTGTAAAAACTAATAAACTATTTTGTATTTGAATTTACATAATTCTCAAATACCTTTAGGTTTTAGTTTTTGAAAACAACGAACTAGATACTACTTTTACAGGCCAAAATGTGTTATTTAAATGTAATAAATGGAAACGGTAAGTACGATTATAAGTATAACATATGAACAGAGAAAAAGACCTAAGGCATTTTCTAAACTAAACTAAATCACACATGACACTGTCCGTTCATTCATAGCTTCACCACTTCTGAGCCCAACATAAGCGCCTCATTAAATCCTAAAACTGCAACCCAACGAGCGAGACTCGTTGCTTACAATAAAACTTACAAATCACTCCCAATCAATTCGTGAGTTCCCGAAATAAAATAATTCAGCCCGAATTATTCCGACGATTTACATACAAAATACAGGATTTCAATGTAATCTAGTGATTTCAGATTGCAATAAATTGGTGAGGAGCGTGGTCGATGGGAATGTCGCTTGTTATGAGAGTGGAAAGGGCTCGAGGCGGCGCGCGCCTGTGAATTAGTTCTGATGAAAGGTAATGGCGAAGAACCGGCCCGAGAGTGTGCGAAAACACGAGACTGGGGATCAAGTTGCCGACCATAAACAGAGGAAGATCTTGCAAATAAAGGTGTCGCAGTGCTTGCCGGTGCCAATTTAAATATAATAATGTTATGCGCAACGAGTCTATTGAAGCAAGAATTCTAAATTTGCAATACAATGTTTTCATTTGAATAAACATACGGTTTATGAATTTAAACGAACTTATGTTCAGCGGGATAATTTATGGTTGTACTAGGAAGCTCTATTAGGTCTTAATGTTTATCTTCAGTACAAGAAATCTTAGGGCAAACTCTTCGTTAAACCCTAAAGCATAAGGATTTTAAAAACTACAAAACAGTTGTTGATATAATTAAATGTTCAGGCAAAAATCATGGTTGATTCAATCGAATGCCGAATGCTAAACAAATAACTGCTCACTGAATAAATCTGGTAATATATTAGCACATTGTAGTCCTATTCAACGATTAACCGGGTTATTGATTAGAACGTAAAGAAACAAAATCTGATCTGGTGTTTAAATAGTTATGTGATAAGAAAGAAACAGCGTTGTATGCCTTGGAGGGCCACAGAATAAACCTCTACCGAATACGGGAAAAAGTTCAATGATTCCGGCGTTTTCTTGGATCAATTATACTTTTCTCTGAAAATTACACACACGTTTTCCCCACAGCCGTAAGAACTAAACTTGTAAAGCCTTTAAGTGTTGCACAATCCACAAAATTAATGTTGTCTTCAAATATCATTAGTAAGTACTTAGCCTGTAGGCATTTATTCAAATAAACCATCAAACAGTTTTTACATATCAAATTAAGCGCATGCGATATAGATTTAGTTATTTTACTTTTTATATAAGTTGGCTGCTGTTAGATTGTATGTGAGTAGTTGAAACGCTACTTTCTTTAATCCATCTCACTTTCTAATGTCTCTGTTATGTTTTAGGCTGTTTCACTTGAAGATGGCATTAGACTGCAAATGCCGAAACGTCGTCAACTATACTTGATTAATTAATACAAAGTTTATGATGAAATAATGGTTCATAATTTGAAATCTTCTTATCGTCAACAACAAACATCAAACAAAGGGTTCAGGAAAATGTAAGTATTGCACTTTGCTGTTAGTGTTGTGTATGTGTGTATAAGTGTGTGTGTAGTGGTGGTGTGAACGCGTGGGAAGAGATGATGCGCCCCCGGCCCGCGGTCCTTCACTACAGCTTCATCTCGTGAAATGTGGCCTGTAATTGGCAGGCTACATCCGACCACAATCGTCTGTAAATGATGCCTCATACCCCCACTTAGGGTTCAATTTATAGAAGTTTTCTATAGCGTGTTTAGGAACTAACAGAGTTAGCAAGGATCTGCTTGATAAGGTGAAGTGATGAGCTCGAGTAAGGTAATATATTTAAGTTCGAAAATAAATAATTTTTGAGTTCTGTTTGAGCAAATAGATAGTAATTTTAAAAAATTATACACAAATATAATGTTTGTCAACTATAACATAAACTGTCCCTACACTATCAATACTACTCGAACCTCCACTGCGTTCCACCTTACGACGGATGAAATCATCCTTATCCTTAAGTACAAATTAGTGTTTGTACTTAAGAATGATTTCATCTGTCGTAAGATTCAACGCAGTGAGGATTCGATAGTGATATCAATATCACTATATCACTATTTGAGATGCCGACCACTCCCAAGAGGGTGTTTTAAGGCAAATATGTGATGAAGGATGAGTGTTATGAGTTGGTAGTAATGAGTTATGAGGTGTAGTCTCGTTACAAACTAAGGCCGACTCTTCCTTAGAATGGGTCATTAACTAGTAGCCCAATGACCAATGGAATTACTAGGACCAACGGCTTAACGTGACTTTGGAACCACGCAGGTGATGGTCTGATATGTCTAAACGATGGTGACAGTTGATGCGGGTATCATCAGATGATCACTGAGACTATCTGAGCCGCTTTAGACCTATATCATCCTCAAAACCTGACCTTTATGAAGCTGGATTACAGGACCACGCCACGAGTCCCAGTCATAATAGTGATTCGTATTGATAGTGTAAGGACAGTTCCTGTTATAGTCGACAAACAATATAATATTTTGTTATACATTTTTTTAATGACTACAACTGAGACATTTTTATGAGTTTTAATTTGAAAAGCTATTTATTTTCTACACATGTTAGGTATAGTGTCATAAATGTGTACACTAAGTTTAATCAAAATCTGATCATAAATACAAGTGTTTACCATAAAATCTAATCTCTTTGGGAAAACGCACCCCAAAAGGGCAATTTTATGTAAATTGTACCCTTTTAGGTAATTTGTAAGGACTAACGGTAGCGCTTGTAACTACGCATCGACTATGTTTCATATTTTGATTATTATCATTGGTCTTATGTCTCTTCATACAATAGTTATGGATATAGATCACCGCTATAAACTACACAATCATGTACAGTGTTCTCTAGTCCAGGTGTTGCATCATTGCAAGGTGAGGGTTGGTTTATTGTATCAGATTCTGTGTAATAACACGGCCCGGGGCGGACCAGGCGAGCCACAGTTAATTGAAAACTCTGTAATTACATTCAGTATAATCCTGTCTAACCACTTGATTCCAACTTAACAACTAAGTAGCAATTTTCTGTAAGGTTACTAATGGCTTAATAATATGGTTTCTTGCAACTTTGGCACTTACCCAATTTTATTACATTGCTAATTTCCTTGTTTCCTGGTAGTCCAAGGTGTATTAGTACTTGATATTTGTAGTACAATCTCAAAATTGAGAACCAATCGTTGTGTTGCGCAGTTCATGCTGTTTTGGCATATTGTCCTTCATGCGTTTAACTTTTATTTAAGAGAGTATCGATTACGTTTCATTTCCACTCAGTTTCACAGTACGTTGGAATGTTCCAATAAAGTTTGAGAACTGTCACTTATTTGAGAAGTAAATAGTTTGATAAAACCACTAAAGTCACACTTGTACTCTTTTTCAATACTGTTTAAAATAAATTATAATTACGTCATAAACTGTACATTTTCTATCCATGTTGGCCAACTTATTGTACAGGGTGTTTTATTTTCAACGCAACTCAAGTTTCAAACTGTAGTAAGTCACTCTTTACGAGCAATAGATGTTGATACGTTTATTTCACTAGTTTGTTCGATTCAATATCTATTAATTGACGTGTATTGTTGCAGTAATATGCGGTTTTGGTTTCCTAATTTGATGTTATTGTTGAACAAACGCAATCGTGGTTTTTAGGACATCAAAGAGAGAGGAATACTGAAGAACAAGGTCATTTTCTTTGTGTCAAGAGGCGTTTGAGGTCAAGTGTGCAGGTGTAAGTAAGCAGCTTGCTTTAGTTGTTTCAAAATTCTTAAAAGATTTTTTTGGAAAATTGTCCAAACTATCTTCCAACATGTTTTCATTTTGCATAGTCAGCCTTTCGTTAAGTTTTCTGCTCCCTACAGAACCTATTTCTTTAAATTCTTTTACAAGTCTGTGAATGCTAGATTGGTTTAGAATACTCACTCCGGCAACTTGACCTCAAACTCCTCTTGACACAAAGAACCTTATCTTGTTCTTAAACATTCTTCAACAATTAACACGTTTTGATCTTTGCTAAAATCCATGATTGCGTTTGTTCACTATAACATCAAATTAGAAATCAAAACCGCAACATTACTGCAAAATACAAGTCAGTTGATAGATATTGAAGCGAACATTCTAGTGATATAAACTTATGAACTTATATTGCTTGTAAAGAGTGACTTACTACAGTTTGAACATTGGGTTGCTTTAAAAAAAACACCCTGTATAATTTCAATCCTTATGGCACATGTCAACTAATTGAGTATTTTTATTCTATACTGAGGTAACTCAAAATATTTGCATTTCAATTTTAACTTAAAATCATGTTGTAGCTGAGTTGTGCCTTTATAACTTAGGCTGTAATACATTAATATTGTAAACATATCAACAATCATGGCACACACAAAGTACAACACCTCGCTAACCGCAGCTGAATCGAAGGAACTTAATTTCACGCAAATTAAAAATACATCAGTTCATTCATTAATGGTAGTAAATCAACAGCCGCTTAGGCCAGTTGTCAAAAAGGAATGAATATCAGTGTTAATTAATTCACCTGCCATTCACGAAGCTATAGACCGGCCGTAAACAAACCTTCGGTTCCGGGCCGGCAGTTATGACATCGGTAGTAATTGCTTGTAATTAACGCCGTCATTCATCACATGGTCCAGATCCACATCCTGGCCGAGTAAACCGACATAAATTATCATTAGAGATAGATTAAAGTGAACATCTATCATAACCAGCTGACCAACTTATTTGGTTAAGCGTTTGTAATTTGGCTGTTTTCACTTTTATAAATCACGGTTTTTGAATCGGTGCCCTGGCACCACCAGTTGTTATATCACCTAGGTTGAAAGAATGTTGCGCATTTGGAAAACTTTCCAGAACAATAGTAGGGCGAAAAGAGTTGCTTATCGGAATAAGTGAAAACTCAGTCAGCTTTGCAACAATGGAATTGATATTATAATATAGGACATTCAATGAAGACGTTGAAAATGAGCTATCTATTTTGAAACGCTGGTTAAGGTTAAGATAATAAGAAAAGTTATTTAAAATGGAAAAATTCCACCTGTTTATTTTTAGATAAGTTATTCTGTATAATCTATGATGTAGCAAGACATTGAATTTACTAATACGAGTAAAAGCCAAAGTGAACGCTTATACTGTCAGTTTTCCCTTAGTTGGGGATTGATTCCTGTAAGCGCACCACTTGTCTGTTTTTGACATCTGGGCATTTTAATAGACTATGTTCTCTATTCTCCAACGCTTCTGTGGTCGATACCAGCAGTGCGCTAAGGAACGACATGCCTCATTGGTTGCCACTAACCTGGCCGAACCAATGAGCGCGAGTCTAATAAAAAGATTTAAGCGTGCTGACCGTTGCGAAAGGCAACCTCTCGTCACATTTCGTCGATTCTCAGGTATGGTAGGATTTTGAGATGGCAATTCCATAATTTTATTCTGATTCAAAATTCCTAAAATCTGATTTTTGTGGTACGCTTTGTACCAAGTAGTAGTTAATTGTATGTAGTTTGTTCAGTGCATAATTAAAATAAGTCAGAGAAGAAAGCTTTCATTTATAGCCCTACAAGTTTCTTTGAGTAGTGCACTAGTGAACCACCACTCGAGAAGTGTAGCAGTTTTATAGCTCTAGATTAATGGAAATAACATTATAAATTCTTTGTTTTAAATTTGTTGTTGACGATGGGAGGATTTCAGAAGTTGCACTATTATTGCGGACATTTTCCATCGTTAGTGAACAAAAAGGTATCACGACGTTTCGGGATCTGCAATCTGATCCCGTCTTCAGGTGAAAATAACCTTAAACATAACACAGAACATTAGAAAATAAGCTAGCCTAAAGTAGTCAGCGTAGCTGACCAGTCAAACTCTTTGGTAGACAACATGTAGTTGTTAAGTCAAACAACAAATTAAATCTTAGAATTTAGGAATAGCCTAGAGAAAACAAAACTACAATATTACAAACACAAGCCACACTATGAAAGTAAACAAGTCACCGGAGTAAATTCAAAACGAATCACAAAACACGTCCACTAACTGAACGAGCTAACCCTAGACTAACTGGTTGGCCGGTGACAGGCCAATCACCCACACTAGCAGCAGGCTAGACAACTGTAACAAAGAAACACAAAAATTCCTATTTATGCACAGCCAACGGGAGAAGGGGCGGCTTACGCCCCCTACGCTACAACCATAATATTCAAGTAAATTTTCAACAAGAAACAACTCAAAAAGCTCATAGCATGGTATTAAGGACGCAAAATAGGCCACAGTGAACTTAACTCACGTAAGCCACCCCCTTCTCCCATTGGCTGTGCATAAATAGGAATTTTTGTGTTTCTATGTTACAGTTGGCTAGCCTGCTGCTAGTGTGTGTGATTGGCCTGTCACCGGCCAACCAGTTAGTCTAGGGTTAGCTCGTTCGGTTAGTGGACGTGTTTTGTGATTCGTTTTGAATTTACTCCAGTGACTTGTTTACTTTCATAGTGTGGCTTGTGTTTGTAATATTGTAGTTTTGTTTTCTCTAGGCTATTCCTAAATTCTAAGATTTAATTTGTTGTTTGACTTAACAACTACATGTTGTTTGGTAGAGTTTGACTGGTCAGCTACGCTGCCTACTTTAGGCTAGCTCATTTTCTAATGTTCTGTGTTATGTTTTAGGTTATTTTCACCTGAAGACGGGATCAGATTGCAGATCCCGACACGTCGTGATCCCTTTTTGTTCACTAGCGATGGAAAATGTCCGCAATATTACTTCAACTTCTGAACATTATAAACATTGTTACTACTACCATCAATTAGAGAAATACATTTTAAATGTACATTTCTTTACAGCTGGGTTACTTCGAATGAAACTTGTTCAGCTCACCTGCTCACTTTTGTAAATCAAATTACAAAATTAACGGTTCCTCAAAACTTGTATGCTCAAATGATAATGTGTGGTAAGGTACGGTGGAGTATGGTAGGGTATGGTGCAGTATGGTAGGGTATGGTGTAGTATGGTAGGGTATGGTGCAGTATGGTAGGGTATGGTGCAGTATGGTAGGGTATGGTGCAGTATGGTAGGGTATGGTGTAGTGTGCAGGTGCAGTATGGTAGGGTATGGTGCAGTATGGTAGGGTATGGTGCAGTATGGTAGGGTATGGTGCAGTATGGTAGGGTATGGTGCAGTATGGTAGGGTATGGTGCAGTATGGTAGGGTATGGTGTAGTGTGCAGGTGCAGTATGGTAGGGTATGGTGCAGTATGGTAGGGTATGGTGTGGAGTGTGACTTACACCGAGACAGTCGCGTGGCATGGCGCCCAGTGACTCATCACACTCTACCATTGCACTGCTGGAGAAAGGATATACAGTCACACTGTGTCCAAGTATGGAAATAACAAACAAGACTCACTTGTGCCAACTACGATGTGCCTTATGCCCTGTTGCCTCATCTCGGCCTGACCCCCACACCACTCACTCAGCACCTTCAAAGCACACGACCATATGTTGAAATTTTGTATTTCTTCAAACTTTTAATTTTAAAACTTAAGTTACATTGTTTTAGTTATAAAAACGAAATTCCATGAAAGGTGGCCGGTCTCCTGTGTTAGACAGATTATTAAAACTAAATGTTTGCTGATACAGCGTGTTAAAACTTTGCAATGATCTTAGAATATAGGCCCTTGCCCAAGATCAATCTAACGTTACTGATGGACTGAAAGGTTGCGTTTTAAAATTTTAACTTCTTTCGCATAATAAAATGGTGCTTATTATTTATAAGGCTTCATTTTCTTACGAATAAATTAAGGTGAGCAAGAGTTTCTATGAAGTATTTCTGCGTGTCAGGTTCTTTTCAACAAACGTAAATATATGGATTTTGCAAGTAATTCGATATATTACACAGATTTCACACAAGATATGCATATAGACACAAAATGTATAACTAAAATACAAATATTTTATATTGAAGACTTTCTTTGAAGTACAAAACAAATCAAGCTTTTAGTATCCGTGTACAAAAACTAGTCTTCTTAAATAAAAAGCTCATATCGCATAAAGGTTACTATGTGTTTTGGTTTTATAATATACCGTATTGTATTACCCCTCAACGGTGTCTCACCCAATGTTCTCTTTTCAAGTTTCCATGTGAGTACAGTTTTCCAGATATATGTCTAAACACACGTCCACTGCAACTTGTCAGGGCTGATGTAATGAAGTTAAAAAATAAACTAATAATCTATTTTTATAAAAGGCTTTGTCCTGATTGACTGACACAATCACTCATCATCGCTGAGCCAAAACTACAAGGTCTAGAAACTTGAAAGCACTCCTTTTATAGTATAGTCACCCACTAAGAGAGAATTTTTCGATAGTGTCACAGCCAATGAGAACATCGACAGTTGGCATCCTGCTCCAAAGAAAGGTTGGCAGCCTTGCCACCAATAGGATAGCAAACAGTAAGTAGCTCAGTTACTGAAGCTGGTACTCCATAGCGAGACTGAAATATCTCAAGCTAATTATAATGATGTTTTGACGAGGTGTGAACCGGAAGAACTAGGTTATAGTCATGGCACCGGCCGCGAAAACCTAAGAGCTAAGTTGAATAATCACTAGATACTACACACACTTATAATTATGAAAAACATGTCATCAAATTCACTTGATAGCTTATCTAAATTATCTAAAGCACTACTTAATCACTTTCGTCCTTCCCGAGGAAGATCTTAATGTCTCTGAAACACTGGAACTTGAAACTCCTCTTTGTCAAGACACTGAACAAACTTTATGATATTCCCGGGACCATTCTGGGGTTTCTAGACGATCTGCTGCTGAAACAGTTGAAACAATGTCATTTTACGATACAGTTTTCAACTTGCTGCCCAATTTTCTAGCGTTTGGCTTAATGTATCCCTAACGTTTTACTCGTATTTTATTTAACTGGTTTGTAATATTATTTCACTCCCAGTATGTCCACTTTTTACGAAGCTGTTATCACTAGGAGTTATCAGGCAGGAGTTCATTTCGTCAAAAGACTACCAAATTCGTTCAAAAATTCCCCTGAGCCTAAGGTATTCATAGCTCGTCTTAAAACAGTTCTGATTTTTCAAGCATTTTTATGATACAGACGAGTTTATGGCATTCAATTGGGAGACCCTATGATTCACTGACTTGAGTGGCTACATTCGAATGCATGGGAGAGAGTGAGTGTAAAAACTGCATGTTTGAATGGGATTTAGATGTAAGAGTGCAAGGAAAATTTTAGATACTCAAACACTTGACGATTGCGATACATTTATTGTAAATGTCCAATATGCAATAAAACATTTATTTATTTACTATTCAGGTTTTGTAAATAAGCTCAAGTGCTTTGGCAGTGTTTACCCAGCACTAGCAGGATAGCCACTTTCCAGCCAACGACTCTCATGAATGGACTGAGGGCGCGTGGGCTAACATGTCCTGTCTGCTACAGTCCGGCCACTGTTGAGTTACTACTATTCAACTGCAATACTCCCAGAGTGGTTCTCTACCAGACTAGACTGTAGAGGTACCCTTCTACTCAAGTGCTGGGTTGGGAAACAGTGAATGGGCCTCAGATACAACTTGAGATTTGGCCTGACAATCACACCACGGCTTGGCTCCTCGCCATCTCCTGCTCCTGCCTGAAGTTGTGTGGGAAGCTTTGTTACACCTTCACACACTATTCAACTCATTGGAAAGTGTTTAATTTCATTTCAGTTAGGGTGATGTCCTAAATATGTATTACTTAGTTGCTGTTTTAATTTAAGATAAGTCATTGGTATTTGTACGGATTACTACCAAAAGATTGCCTTCCCTTGGTTCTTCTTTTCATACCTGGTGTTAAACCAAAAAATAAAGAAGAAAGTGAGCGAAATACTAGTAAAAAATATAAGCCGGAATTCACATAAACAAGCTCACTCAGAAAGCAGATTCCTGTAATAATACTAAAGCCTGACTCAAATCTAAAGTTGGAAACTTTATAGAAACTACGATATAGGTCCCCCTTAGACATCCTGACGTCCAATCAAATGTCTAGTTTCTAGTCCCTTAGGGTTTCCTAACTGTGATGTACGTTGTAACATGATTCTGATTCCACTTCTGTAAATTGAGAATTGAACTTTTATTTGACAATTTCTAGTTTTAAACAACTTAACCTAAGTTTTAACTGAAGTTTTTGTCCGTAAATGGTTTAGTTTACCACATAATGTTTGTAAATCAATATTTCGAACTTAGAGAGTTGTTTCATAGCTGTTGGGTTAGTTTTTAAAACAAAATACCTGGAATAAAAAGTACAACTTGATTGAAAAAGATAAAAAACATCTTGGCTAGTTAGAAAACATTTAAAAGGTATTACAAGAAAATAATGCCAAACTTTATAAAGATATGCTAAAACCTATATAGACCTCTGGTATTCAGCTGGTTGTGCAGCGTTTTCAGTTCAAAATCAAAAGACAGATTGCAAATGCACCACGATATATGTCCCCAAACCCTCCATGGAGACCTCAAGATACTTACAATCCGACAAGAAATTTCAAAACTAACCTCAATACGTTTCGAAAATTAGAAGGTCATTCCAACAAACTGGCCCTAAACTGTTTGGACCACAGCTTACCACTAGAGAAACTCAAAAAAGCACATATCCTTAATCACTCTTTCACCTCCCACAATATTTCTTTGGTGAGACTTCTAAGCATGTGCTGTTAGTGGACAGTTCCTTGTTCAAGATATGATTTTGTTATTTGAAAAGGTTATGTAAATAAATGTGTTGTATATTACACATGGATTTATCTCTTAACTGTACATTTTAAATTGTGTTTTTCATTTACCTACGTAATGAGATCATCTTCTATTTACTCTTGGGCTACATCTCAGCTGTTTCAGGGTCTACGTGTGCAGCACAGTATGTAGAGTTGCGGGTAGCAGAGGTGTGGGTGGTGAGCAGCCTGTGGGCACAGCCCCTAGCTCGCCTTGGGTCTGATGTACTACTCTGACCTAATTAATTTATTGCTCTCTGTTCATGTCCAGTATTGCGCACGTGCGGCGTCAACGTTGCGCACACTCGTACTGTACTGTACCTCCACTTTAATGACACTAATCACTTCCCAGTCTTCGAGGACAGGGTTGGAAATAGAAACTAGAGTAGGTTTACAAGGTGAAACAAAGCAAGTAATATGCTAATGACCGTAATTATAATTCGCTGTTAATTATCATGCAATATGCCTGTATAACGTATGTGTTATTGTGTCGTGGGATGGCTGTTTGGATTCAAATTTCACATTAACAACTATGTGAAATCCTAAATGGAATAACATACTCCATGTGACTTTTAATCTCAAATAGTTAAAAACTAAACATAGTATATTGTATGAAAGATACACTTAAGATCGGGTGCCTGTGTAAAATACGTTGTCACAGTTAATGACAAAGATATATCAAAATATTCAAAACTGAAATACACTTTTAAGACAAAATAGAGACAACTGTTATTGGAGTGGACGTTATTTGAATACATTAACGTGCGTATCACAAAACTTTAAGGTATTTATTTATGTCTTTTGAGTGTTTACATTATTTACATGCATGTTTATTCACGTATATCTATAGCAGTTAATACCTAAATTTACCATCGTTGAGGTTGTCAACTTTACTGTACACAGTACTTTCAACACAGCGAACCAAATACACTACGGCTTGGTTGTGCCATAAGTTGAAACTGACATTAAACACTTTTGACGCATTATAACTGTCAACCACTGAAGATGAAATGTTCTGTAGTAGAAAGGTATTCAAGAAAAAGGAATAACAGCTTATGTGGTGCTGGTCTAAAGTGATATACTATTTTTCTTACTTACTTAGAAAACTGAATTGTGAACATAGAAAGACTAGTCCACATAGTAACCCACATAAACTGTTCAATTCAAAATAAAGCCAAAAGGTTTGTGATTATTTGAACGTTTTGATTCAATACGTAGTTAATATCAATTTGTTATGAATATGTTTTGTAGCTGCCATACAATTTTAAAATAGAAAAACAACACTGGGATAAAACTAACATAACTAATGACGATGCAACTAAATCTACCGTTGGTGACCCAACTCAGCTCGCCAATGTGCCGTTTAGTTTTAAGGCCGGCATTTTATTTATTTTGAACCCTTCTGTCGGTGTTGTAAATACTTGTATCGGCAGTTTTATCACAGAAGATAAGAGCCTAAGGAACTGCAACCAAGCGGCAGGTGAACAGTTTGAGAAAAACGCGTTGAAAGTGTTTATGAGGCGAGATATACGTTGACAAATACGAGTTTATGTGAGCTGATTGTGGAGTGCTAATGAAGACATTATACTGGGAACAGAGAGTTAGTGAGTCAGATAACTGGACAGAGGAACAGCGTAACTGAACCAGCTCTGATATGGACAAGAGGAACACGAGAAAGAACCAGTTGTACTATCACGCGCTATCACATATGCCACGCTTATCTGAGGGCTATATAATAGAAGAAAAACTGGAGCCAAGGTAACTAAACCGCTCTGTACAATTTGATTTGGTATCAACTCGTATATACGGTAACACTTTGGTTTAACCTATCAAGAGAAAAGTTAAAAACCAATACTTAGATAATTCTTAAAACGATACTTACTACACCTGAGTTCAATGATATCCCTTGACAGTGATGTGTTTTAAATTGCTTGTTTATAGCTAATTTGGAATATTCAAGTCCTATTAGACGGCAGCTTTTAACAAAACGTTAAGCTACCCAGTTTTATGGCTATTAAAAAACCAGAGATAACCTGAACCATATTGCTACTAATGACTGCGATGTAACCATTTGGGCCCAGTAAACCAATTTTACACATTAGTGAGGCTAAAGATATCGAAATATCCACCTTTAATTGACTTAGATAAAGAAAACCAATAAACGTTAATTGCCGAGCAGTCTGCTCTGAATTGAAATTCTGTTCTGTGAAAGTCTGCTTTGGGTTTAAAGCCGTTGTGGAGACTAATAGTTCAGTGACAAAATATACACACGTTCATAAATTTTAATATTTGGATTCTGACGCATAAAATTTCCCTGAAAATCAAACTGTGAATTGAAGAGCATTTGAACAAATTTTCATCCATGCCCTGAGTTCAAACCCCTACAAAGGAGTCACTGGAGGGGGTGCACTGTTACCATCAATTACTGTGTAACCCAACTGAGTTCACTTCCACACAATATTATTTCCGAAACACCCACACCGATGATTAAAACAACGCAATGACAAAGTTAGTTTAGTTGTAAATTTGAAACATTAATTGTCGCTAAACGGTTTCGTTGATGTGCGTGTAACGTTGCAATGGAGTGGGGTCGGGAATCCATTAGGCGGTTAACAAGGTTCATGGCGGTGTCGAATGGACGCTGACACCCCACAACACCACAGATCACTCCACAGATTATCTACTGTAGTCTCATCTCATCTGTTATACACCTGTGGAGTTATATACCGCCTGGCAATTACATAATTCCCCACTAACGACCCTTGGTTCAGGCTGTTGATAGCGTAAAATTGTAAATGTTTTAAATCAATTTAGCTTTTCACACTTGTTTTTATAGCTCTTTATCTTTAAATAATTTATTCTTATGGGGAGTGCTCGTCAGTGCTAAATTAAAATCTGAATACAAATATTAAATTACATACATTTCATCTTTAAGTTTCCCGCTGTGATGCCATGCTCTTTCAGTACAAAGATGCGCAGAAGTCTTAGTTTGTATACCAAAATATGATAATGAATGAGAGAAAGCGTTGACAGGTAAGTTGAGAAACTAATACGCCATCTATTGTCTTTATAAGAGGATCTTTTCATCTGGTGGCACTGGTCAAAGAGGCCGCTAGTGCAGTAGCAAGTCTACCATTAGCACA
This sequence comes from Matsumurasca onukii, assembly GCA_018831715.1. Lineage (NCBI taxonomy): Eukaryota > Metazoa > Arthropoda > Insecta > Hemiptera > Cicadellidae > Matsumurasca > Matsumurasca onukii. The sequence goes on along the minus strand of CM032061.1, from coordinate 9,193,760 downwards.
CAATAGCTTGATCTAACCTCAGATTGCTACGGTCTTGTTACAATTATTGCTACTCATCCCTAGCTAGCTATCTAGATGAGTACTGCGCAGGCTTGTCCTGATTTATAAACAGAAAACCTTATCTCACCGACCAATTGACGATTGTAATCACTGTGCTCGCTGTTTTAATTGAAGTTTCATTCGCGAACTCCATTTTCATTTATCTATTACGTATGTACAGAGTCGCCCTTCACTGTGGGACCTTCAGAACGTTTGGGACCTTCAGCTTGAATTGGATCAACATCGTTAGTTATTATGCACACACTTTTTCTATTTTTGACGGTTTTGGTTAAACCTGGTTTTAAGGTTGAAAACCTAACATAAAAATAACTAAATATACATAGAACATGCTAGTGAAATGTAGCATACAATGATACAATAAGCCAGCCTGATTATATTAAGCGTAAAAAGGGGGAGTATTTATGCAGTTGTATATTACGCAACGCTTTGAGAGAGGGAGTAAAGGGCTGTGCGTTGTGTAGAGGGAGGTCATAAAACCGTTCCGTATCGCAGATACAGTTATTTATAAACAAATCATAATATTTAAGTTTTATCATGTACCTTGCTTGATTGTATACAAAAGAAAAAGTGGTTTATGTAAAGTTATATTGCCTTTTTTACGGGGTTTTACGGGAAAATATTTTGATCACCTTGAGAACGACGCCCTAACCGCGAGACTGAAGGCCAAGCGTCACCATAAGCGGCAGCGAAGTTATTAAGCGTGAATTTATAAAAAGCAGGAATGTTGATAAATGGGCAGATTACAGCCTTCATAACACGAGAACAACTTAATCAATTACGATGGTGAGTACAAGCCACGCGCTGCGGGAGCTGGGAAGTGTTAAATGTGTAGTGATGAGGAGAGTGTCAGCACGAGAGCTCTGTCTATATTTCTGTGTCTGGAGTCCTGTAGACACGACACGGCACCACAGCTCGTCTCGTCAGAGACTCGTTCACACTGGGCGAGAGCTGCGAGTGAAATGTTTCGCTTTTCAAAAGGTGCTGTCACGAGAGACGAACGCAGCGAGCAAAACGCCAGGAAAGGCTTTTATTTAAATCTCTTCATTGTAGTAAGTTAATGTGTACATTTTATTACAAACGTCATATAAAAGTAATTGGTCATTTATATTCGTTTAATAGTACAACAACTTACATTACTGGTAAAAAAACGTTTATACTATACGGGGTGTGTAACGCTATGCAGAACCTGATTCTACATACAAAAGTAAGTCGAAAATGTCAAGAAACACTTTTTATTTCAACTTGGTTGTAAACCACCATTTTGTTAATGCTTGAAACCAATTATTAATAAATTTAAAATTTGAGGTCTTTTTCTTAAACTTAGTATGAACCCTAACTGTTTACCGAATAACATTTTCCAAAAAAGTTTTAATTTATCAGATTTAAAAATGGCGGTCATTTAAAATTCTCAAAGTTAAATTCCAGTTTGATTCCATTTGACTTTGCAATTTTTAAATGGCCGCCATAATGAAATTCAATAAGTTAGATAAACAATATTTTTGGAAAATATTAGGAGAACAATTAAGGTTTATGCCGAGTTTCCCAAAAATATCTCAAAGGTTTTGAATTATTAATTATTTTCAAATATTTACAAAATGGTGGATTACGGCTAAATTAACCCGAAATCAAAAGAATTTTACTTGTCATTTTCGACTTACTTTTGTAAGTAGAGTCCAGTTCTGCATAGCACACTACACTTTTTATACCCTGTATATACACACAAAGTAATTAAATATAATACGGTAGTGCTTTATCTCCTTGGACGTCTATTTTCTGGTATGCCTAAACCTATATTGTCAAACAACCTTCCATGCCTTCTTCCAGTCCCATGTGAGTTATGGCACAAGACTCTGGGCCCCTTCAGTCACTGGAGTCCAGTGGGGTTGACAGGATCCTTCTTCTCCAGAGAAAAGCTGTTATGCTGCTTATTGGGAGACATCACCTCGAGCAATATAGGCTTTTGTTTGTCAACCTTCCGGTCATACCGTCTTCAATACGTACACCTTTCAGTGCCTCTTAGCAATCAAGAAAAGGAAGAGGAATTTGTGCAATTTTTACCAACAGTGACGTCCATAGTTACTCCACAATTGCAAACTTTTGTCACCAAATGTAGACTGAATAAAACAGCACAATCTTTGTTTCAGGAGTCGATTCTACAGTGCTCTGGTCTTGGAAGCAAGAGATTAAATACAGTAAATTTTGAGAGAATTGTGAAACGTTGGCTGATCAAGCACCCTTTTTATTGTTTACAAAGTTTTGTTTTTGGGCAGAGAAGGCAGATTTTTTCCTTCTTTGGATTGAGCTCAATGTAACGTTCTTTTTATTTCATTCGTTAAACATTGATGTTTTCATTTTTGCACAATTGACTGTTTTGTTATAATGAAGAAAGATTGTTACATCCAATTTAATTAATAAATCTAATTTGACAATAAATCTATTGTGAAAACTTATAGACAGAATAAAATCATTTAATCGTCGTTCAAATGTTTCGTGTAGGCCTAATAGCTAAATGGGAGATAATATAAATATATGAATTATTTCAACTAAAGAAATCACGTTTTCAGCTAATAGTTCTAGTTTACCACGCTATTCAGATTCAAACTATTATAGGCAGCCGACTTTCAAAGTAAATTATGCATAGACGTTTTTCATCATATACCCGTGGCTTATAAATATTGTTAGAGGATGAAGGATTTACAAAAGATAAACCACAGGCCTTCAAATTAAAAGCTTTCGAGCATTCGTATTCGCCCCGTGTGTGGTGCGGCGAGCGCGAGGCGTGGCACCGTTTGAACGCGCTTCTCGCCCTTGTATACATGACAAGTGTACAACTCAGGTTAAATATCACATGTACTCTGCCAGCTGAGTAGGCGTTACCAAACATTATGACAGCTGGAATGTTACAATAAGATGCCTCTACAAACCGATCCCCTCACAACCATTTGCATAATGTCATTGTTCGATATTTGAGGCATCGGATAAAGTGTTGTCCAGAACTTTATGTTTTTCGTGTGGGTTTATTTTATTGAGATAAGCTACATCTGTATAATTTAAATACATTTGGACTTTGATTTCTAAAAAGGAACGACAAGTAGGAATAGCTATGTTCAAATTGGGTGGCTGTTTAAAAAATCTCCTTCGTATTGAAATTTTTAAATTTTATCGTGAATTGTTTTATTATTATCAGTTAAAATGTTTAATTCCTCATATTTTTTAAACTGTGAAACTTTTAAACTGCTAAACCCTGGGTTCCGTAACGATGAATTGACATTATATTGGCAATATGTTACAGTATGTTATTAACAATATTAAAGGTTGTTTGACCAGTTAGGTTCATATTTAGCTAGCTACTGACAAGTTGCCAAATAAGTTGACCTAGGTTTTTAACATGAACATTTTTGCAATAATGGTTTTTATCTATTGTAACTTGTAATCTATTGTAATAAAGCTTTATTGATTAGTAAACTAATTACTCATTTTGATACAAAATTGTTATTGTTGAGCCCCTGCTATATCCCCGGCTCTTTACTGAGTGACTCAAAAATAAGGAACTTCCATACTTTTCTGTTAATGATCGGCGTGTTTCAAATTCAGCCTATTTGATTGAATGGCTAAATTCACATCCATAGTTTGATTCCTTAAATCATAGGCGCTATTAAGTCAAATAGTGTTGTTTAAATGAATACTAAGATATTAGTATCATTAGGTATCATTTTAATAATTATATTCTAGGTAAGTATCATATTGTGTCAAAAAAATCAACATAGTATTTATTGTCAGATCGCTTTGCCCATTCTGTGATGTGGCATCCTCAGTGACAGCTGTGTCCTTTACGATTTGTCCACTAGCGACGCCAGTCTCAGCTGTGTCACAAGGGATGCCACAGGATGCAATATGGGCGAAACGTCTGACAATGTTAATGTTAGTTTAACGACGCGGTGTGATACTGGAAGCCTAGAATATAGTTATGAATCCAGCCACTCAAGCCTACGTATTAAGAGCATTTTAATAAAACAGCATTTCTTTAAAGAACATGACCCGTTCATATTTAGTTTAGTAATTTCATATTCAAATATTTTCGGAGAAAATTACAAAGTACAGAAAAGAGGTTTTGTAACATATATAGGTACAGGGCTAAAAATGCTCAACAATATCTTAAATATGTTTACATTTATCTACAAAGGTAAGTAATACGGATGTGTGAGACTGGGCGGGATATCCAAGGAGTGTGATGGTTGTCAGCAGCAAGATCTATACCGCGGTATGAGGAGAGGAACATGATTGTCCCAAGAATAACTGCTGGACCCCAAGAGCGAGCTTGATCATAAACTTTGCATAAGTCCAGCATTTGTTTCCCGACACTGTCCAGTTTACTCGATCCATTTAGTTGTAGCAAAACACAATAAATCAAACAAGCATTTCTCAATCTGCTGTACCAATGAATTAACTGCATCTCACAGCAGCGTTGTGGGGTTATTGCGAAAGCAAACGTATGATGACATCATATTTCTTCTCGCGAAATTGTGTATCTCATAGCTGCTTTGTATGCTTTGCTGCTGTCTAGGCTAAATTTGGTGACATCGATGCAACAGTTAATTAGATAATAGGTGTTAGATAATTTATAAAATTTTGATCGCTAATCGTACAAGAAACTCCTGCTAGGTTTGGTGGTTTGTAAGATGATTAACTGCGAACTAAATGGCTCTCAGTGTTACAGCTAAATTTATAAGTTTTCACTGAAAAGTACAAGTGCTGATGTCAATTCTTTTTAATAAATGTTCACGGTATCTAATAAAAGGTTTGGTGTCATGTCAGGACTGTTTAGAAATGTAACTGATTATATTGGAAAGTACATACCTATTCAAAAATAAAGCAATTCATGTATGTTATTTTTGAGAAGATTTTATTTTCTGAGATCAATTTGCCCTGTATTGCGTTTAAAGAATTCTTTTCAAGCGTAACTACATGCAATATACTTTTTTTTACATAATACAGTGGTTGTACATTACATAGCTTGGAATTATTTTACTCTTTTGGGGTATTACCTTTATTACTATTACTTTTATTACCATTACTTTGGGACTATCAAGTATAACCTTTGGTTGTGACACACAAAAAGTAATTAGAGTAAATGAGCTAGGGTTAATCAATTTGAACACTATTTTCCTCTATTTTAAACAATGAAAACTCGTTCTATAGTTAATTTAATTAGTTTTAGACCGTTAAATATATTTGATTCACCTTCATGCCAAATATTGGGTCATTTACAAGTTTGTTCAAGTAGGTTAAGAAGTAGAAATAATTTTGTTATTCCCAGACCATAGAATTAATTTTGCAAGCGCACTTATTTATAGTATTTTTCCACTCTTCTGAGGTTAGTATTTATTTAATAATTCTGATGTTCATATCTGATATTGTTGAAAATAACGTTAAGCAGAGAATATATGATGTACATTTATTTCGTTTTAATAGAAGCTGCATATTTGTATACTTTGTATATGATCTTGTATTCTTAAACACTCAGTCAGTCTCACATATGTTCTTTTGTCCTCTTGTGTCTTTTCTGCATATATTATAGCGTTATTTATTTTTGTAAACAAATATTAAAAACTTTATTGAACACAGTACAGCACGCTGTCCCTTTTAAGCTTTACTTTTGCTATTTAAACTGTCGAAAGTGAATACGAATTATTATTATTAAATACACTTAGCCCAGCACTGCATTTCTTGAAATTTGAATCATTAATTAATGTATTCATTGTTTCTCACTACCACGGAGGTTTTCAATACAAATATAGCAGCGAAAACGCCAAGATCAATTTTTCACTTTTTCAACTACTGCCTTTTGACGTTAACTGTCTCGGCCCGTAAAGTCAAACATCTGTTGGCATTCTCCAACGCGTACTCAACTTCAAGTACCAATCAACTTATTGCACCTGTAAACTTGTGTATTTAAAACAATCAATCAGTTACAAATGACTTATTCTCGTATATTTTGTAGTTTTGTCTTGGTGAATATTTTACTGTTTATTGTGTCATTGATTGTCCTTAGTAACAAAGTCAAAATATATTATTGTGTATAATCATTGTATAATATTTTTTAAATACTAAACTATTTTATTTCTCTTTGAGCACAAGTGTTTGGTTAAGAATTAACCGACCAGTTCAGCTACAGTGGGAGAATGTTTTGCAAATAAATAATGTCACGTTTAGGTTTGTCTTTTCTTTTTACAAGTAAATATGGTTCCATCTAATGAATTTTTGTATTGGCTCAAAATCTTAACGGATCAAATTTGAATTCGTAAATATAAAACCTATAACTTAAATCTTGTTATAAGTGAAAATATTTTATGGTGTGAGTAAATGATAATTTTATAAACATATAGTTTCCCCTGCAAAAGTGAGACGCCGTAATCAAAGCATACTCGTTGGCATTACCAACCAAATATTTGCAGGTGCTTTGATTGTACACATTTTCCGGGTTTTATATACGTTGAAATGTGCATTTGCTTGAACTTTTTGGGTTCAGTCTTGCGTTTATTAGTTTCAAAGTTAAAAAATATCGAATTGTAAAATTAAAAATGTTTAATTGGTTAGGCCTTTCGACACTAAAGATGGTATCTTCATTCTTCAGGCCATTTGCAAAAAAGGTTGTTTAGTGCAATTTATCTTTCACTGGTTTTATAGTAAAACCCTATCAAAATAAATCCAACTAGTTTTATGAGAAGCAATGGCGTTTATCGAATTATCAATTTTGATTTACAACATGCCCGTCTGGATTCTTCGGACACGAACTCCCAAGTCTTGAATCCTTACGAGGGTTCTGCACTAGTTTTCTCCATTATGCGGGGTTCTTGTCATCTGGAACAAATTTCTTCGACTTTCCATTCGCCTGTCTAAAACAAATAATAGATCATTTGTAAACTCCTGCGTTACAAAAATATTAACTAACATTTTAGTATAAAGAGATATATAACAGTTATTGTGATGGTTAAAAAAGAAAGCTTACATGATGCGGTAGGTTGGTAGTTCTCTTCAAATAAATCCATTTTCCTGTCGATCCTTTGCCGTCCTTTGTTATTATGCGCGCTGCGTTACATCAGGGAGAGACTCTCCGGGGTAGGTTTCTAAGGGGTATATCCGGCAGTGAAAGCTGGCACATGATTGAATCTCAATGCTCTCCAAGCAGTTTGTACATGAAACACAAAGAAAACAAATGACACTAAGGCAATTTAGAAAACAACAGCAATCTAAAGGCTCCAAGGTTCAGTAGTATATTAATGGTTATATTAGTATTCCAGTGTCCGATATCACTTACCCATCGCGGAAGAGTGGACTACAACGGTATCCTGAGGCGCAAAGTCCATGCCCTGGGAGGTTTGAACCCGCTACCTCAAGTCCCGGAGTCCTGTGGCAGAGCCACTAATGGGGAACTAATCTATCCCTATATCCTAACCTAGTAATTGAGAGTGAATCATACATTTATATCAGTACTCCAGTGTCCGATATCACTTACCAACGCGGAAGAGTGGACTACAACGGTATCCTGAGGTGCAAAGTTCATGCCCTGGGAGGTTTGAACCACCTCAATCCCGAGTCCCAATGGAGACTATCCAACAGGTATCCTGAGGTGCAAAGTCCATGCCCTGGGAGGGTTTTGAACCCGCTACCTAAAGTCCCAGAGTCACTAATGGGAACTAATCTATCCTATATCCTAACCTAGTAATTGAGTGAATAATACATTTATATCAGTACTCAGTGTCGGTATCACTTACCAACGCGGAAGAGTGGACTACGGTATCCTGAGGTGCAAAGTCCATGCCCTGGGAGGGTTTTGAACCCGCACCTCAAGTCCTGAGTCCTGTGGCAAAGCCACTAATGGGGAACTAATCTATCCCTATATCTAACCTAGTAATTGAGAGTGAATAATACATTTATATCAGTACTCCAGTGTCCAGTATCACTTACCAACGCGGAAGAGTGGACTACGGTATCCTGAGGTGCAAAGTCCATGCCCTGGGAGGGTTTTGAACCCGCTACCTCAAGTCCAGGTCCTGTGGCAAAGCCACTAATGGGGAACTAATCTATCCTATATCTAACCTAGTAATTGAGAGTGAATCATACATTTATATCAGTACTCCAGTGTCCGGTATCACTTACCAACGCGGAAGAGTGGACTACAACGGTATCCTGAGGTGCAAAGTCCATGCCCTGGGAGGGTTTTGAACCCGCTACCTCAAGTCCAGGTCCTGTGGCAAAGCCACTAATGGGGAACTAATCTATCCCTATATCCTAACCTAGTAATTGAGAGTGAATCATACATTTATATCAGTACTCCAGTGTCCGATATCACTTACCAACGCGGAAGAGTGGACTACAGTATCCTGAGGTGCAAAGTCCATGCCCTGGGAGGTTTGAACCCGCTACCTCAAGTCCAGGTCCTGTGGCAAAGCCACTAATGAAACATATCCTAACCTAGTAATAGATAGTGAATCATACATTTATATCAGTACTCCAGTGTCCGATATCACTTACCAACGCGGAAGAGTGGACTACAACGGTATCCTGAGGTGCAAAGTCCATGCCCTGGGAGGGTTTTGAACCCGCTACCTCAAGTCCCGGAGTCCTGTGGCAAAGCCACTAATGGGGAACTAATCTATCCCTATATCCTAACCTAGTAATTAATAGATAGTGAATAATACATTTATATCAGTACTCCAGTGTCCGGTATCACTTACCAACGCGGAAGAGTGGACTACAACGGTATCCTGAGGTGCAAAGTCCATGCCCTGGGAGGGATTTGAACCCGCACCTCAAGTCCCGGAGTCACTAATGGGAACTAATCTATCCCTATATCCTAACCTAGTAATTGAGAGTGAATAATACATTTATATCAGTACTCCAGTGTCCGGTATCACTTACCAACGCGGAAGAGTGGACTACAACGGTATCCTGAGGTGCAAAGTCCATGCCCTGGGAGGGTTTTGAACCCGCTACCCAAGTCCCGGAGTCACTAATGGGAAAACTAATCTATCCCTATATCCTAACCTAGTAATTGAGAGTGAATAATACATTTATATCAGTACTCCAGTGTCCGGTATCACTACCAACGCGGAAGAGTGACTACAACGGTATCCTGAGGTGCAAAGTCCATGCCCTGAGGGGTTTTGAACCCGCTACCTCAAGTCCTGAGTCCTGTGGCGGAGCCACTAAGAGGGAACTAATCTATCCCTATATCCTAACCTAGTAATTGAGAGTGAATAATACATTTATATCAGTACTCCAGTGTCCGGTATCACTTACCAACGCGGAAGAGTGGACTACAACGGTATCCTGAGGTGCAAAGTCCATGCCCTGGGAGGGTTTTGAACCCGCACCTCAAGTCCCGGAGTCCTGTGGCAAAGCCACTAATGGGGAACTAATCTATCTCTAATTCAAACAAAATCTTAACAACTATTAATGATAATTTATTATTTGTATAGGTGTTTCGTAAATGAAATAATGTTTATTCTACTAGTAGAATAGTTATTAGTATATTTCTAGCAAATTATTACTTACATGAATCATCGAGCAGAATCTCAAGGAAAAGCGGAAGAAAATATGCTTACTTGAATAAAATGCAATATCATTATGAACTATAATAATAATTGTTGCTAGGAAACAGGTTAAATGGAAAATGTAGTCTAAGTCAAAACTGTTTATTGTTAACAAATAAAATTATTACAATAACAAACGCCATTATAACAAATTATCAATATTTCCAATTCTTATAGCCTCTACTTTTGGGTTCAGATTTTGTAGTCAGCACTAACCAAAGTGTGTGTCAGGTTCTAATTAAATTTAAATAAAATATGTAATTTGAATTATTATTTTAAATGCGTTTCTTCTGAATGATAGTACTAAAGCTTGTAGTAAAATACCAAGGGTAGTAAACCTGAGACCGAAGGCTGAAGCGAGACTGTGAAAGCGTATAAAACCCCTTAAAGCTTAAAATTGAGCGCAAAACGCAGAGGCCGCAAGCCAAATAGAGGCCATGAGCGTAACAAATAGAGTTACAGTTAGTGAATTAAGACACACATAATGCACAACACATTGCACTAAGATTGGAGGTAAAAATCATTTAGTGTAAAATACAAAACTGCGGCTAGTGGATTAGAAAACATGTTCAGACACATGTACAGTATAGTTATGTGTTAGCTTTAACATTCTGATAGCGCCCTGGATTGTATAAGGGTTCTTATATCCCTCTATTTTCAAAAAATTGGTATGTGAAAAGCCTGATTAACAAAATACGGCAAGCAATAACAAATCAAGCATTATATACTCTTCATCATTTGCCTGCTTAGAGATTGTTATTTTATATCGTTTGTAGGTCTTTAAATAGTACTTCTTCACTAGGCTCTAAAGTTACAATTTTTGACCTGAGGTAAAGTTAGCGTCCGAGGCGCAGCCGAGAGTACGTTAGATGACCGAGGGCCAAAACGACCCTTTCGGGCCGAGTGATGAACGATACTTCTTGTCATGATGTAAATATTAATGAGAAATAAATGTCAACACATGTTTTAATTAATTGAAAGCTGATAGACAGCACACCTTCTTTTCTAATAAAAATAAAACTATTTTTAATTACAAGTTGCCTTTTTGGCACCTGCTCTTAATTATTATTTTTAAAAAAAAGGTTTATTGTGTTTTGTAATCTGAAGAGGTTTCTGTCAGATACCGAAATATAATTATAAAATTAAAATAGTTTATTAGAAAAGAAGGTGTGCTGCCAATCAGCTTTCAATTAATGAATGAACCACCTTCAATACCATATCGACAAAAACTGAGACATGTTTAATGTTATAAAGAAACTTAAGTAAACATTGGTTTGAACTCATTAGTCTGAATGTTTTGAAGAAACAGCTGTTACACTAATTTACTTTAAGTCAGTGTTAAAATTCAAAACAAATAAAACAAACTCGTTGAATCAGCTGATGTCCACGCCACAAAAAGATCATTAAAAATTATATTTTGTTTCCTAGGGAGAAAAAGATCATCCAAACAATACTTTAGTATTATTACAAACGCAAAGTACGCTAAATGTTGTCTAATTTTAGTAAAATATATGTGCTTTGCAATATTACAAAAAACTGTTTTCATGGTTCATTTTGTTATTATTGCTGTTCATAGCCAAAAAATAACTAAATGTTAGTGTTTTTTGCTATGCGCTGCGGCCGTGAGTCAGCTGCTGCAAACACCAAACTCTGGAGTGTGTACTTTGCCGTGAAACATTGAAGGGCTATAGAAAGGTTTTCCGGGAAACACTGTGTTTGAAACGCTAGGAGTTAAAATAAATAATAATATACTGAGCATTACAATTAATGACTTATATTAAAACTTGAGTGTATTGTATTTAATATTGAATTGTGTAAGTCGAATACACAGTACTTATTATGTATCATAGCTTAAATTCATCTTAGGTATTGCCATATATAAAACAAAACTCGGTAATTGGGAGAACATACAATTATAATTGCCTAACAAAAGTAGTTCGGTAATTTATTATTCGGTAATTTCCCCACACTGGTTAGTACTAAACATAAAACACAGTGAGACATAGACAAAAAATTGCTTGAATGCAATCGGAGATCAATATTGGGATCGATTTACCGTTCTAGTTCAATGAATATGATTGTTGCACTCTTTCAAGTGTTATTGGTGGCGAGCCCTTTCATTCTTGCACATAGCAGCAAGTGAGAGGTTGCGTGAGTAAGCCAAACTCAAAAACCACCAATACGTATAGCTGGTGTCATTCATTTTCAAAATTCCGTTCCCTGAACATTAGTTTTTGTCTACTCAATTTACTTATTTTAGAATGATTGTTTTGTTGATAAGACTTATCCGAATCAGTTTAATGTAAAGAGGTTTGGAAATTCATTTTAGTTTCCATATTTTAATACTTGAAGGGGTCAACAATGGATACCGCCATTGTTTTTTGTGCCTATTTATTTTCAAATATTCCGAGATGTTGTAATAGGCCTTCTCAATCAATTTGTTAACTTCAAATTGTTAACTTTTCCTAAATGTTTCCTTTTTCTCTTAATTTTTTAATTTTCACAGGTTATTCATTATAAATTTTTAACTCGAGTAGTACATTCTTTTTTAATTACTTCCGTATTTACTCTAGGAACATGAATACTTTTGGCCTGTCTAGTATTATAGTGGCGAATTTCATTGTTCTTTTGGAAAAAGTTATTATTCTTATTTATTAAAATTGATACCTCCACCATATAAGTTTAACGTTGATGTGAGGATATTTAACTGCTTAAAAAGTGGTGTACAGTGACAATAGTATATTTCATGACTAACGTGACTTAAAAGTGACCCTAAAGTGACATTCGGGCCAAGTGATGAACAATACTTTTTGTCATGATGGAAATAAAAATAAATATCAATAAATGTTTTAATATTATAAAGAATTAATTGAGTAAACATTGTTTTGAACTCAGCAGTCTGAATTATTGTTTTGAAGAAACAGCTGTTACACTGATTTATTATAAGTCAGTGTTAAAATTCAAAACAAACTCGTTGAACCAGCTGACACCCATGCCACAAAAAGATCATTAAAATGATCCTAAATGATCATTAAATGATCCCCTAGGGAGTAAAATGTCATCAAAACTATACTTTATTTACCTGGTTGAAAAAGTGACACATTAGCATACATGTGTCTAAAGCAGCTGTTTTCAGAAGAGAACGACAAAAGTAGTATATCTTACATAAGTTTCTAACTATTCTTTTTGGAGTTTGAATATTCTCATGGCTATTACCCCAAATACTGTTCCGTAGATGATAAAATCTTTTTTACAGATCGTCATTATTCCCAAATGTGTAAGAAATATATTTTTTAAACAATTTAGAGTTACTGTACCATACGTTTTAAATCCCGCAACTGCAGAGAGCAACAGATAAAACTCTAAAATCTAGCGGCTATGAAGTCGCTCTAAAAGCGTTTAATTTCGTAGTTTTGAAAGAACAGTTAATGTAAGACCTTAACTTAAGCCAATCTAATAACGCTTATTATCCAAATGTTTAAAGTAAAATGGGTTTTAAAAGGCAAAGTTTTATAGACCAAGGTCGTCGGGTCTAAGTAAGCCCACATTTTCAGCTATGAAACAAAGGGCTTTGCATAATTGGGGGAGCAGTAATTAGATTTCTAATGTCATACAAAAGTTCAAACGCTTAACACTTTTCAGGCAAAAACAACTATTGTCAGTAAAACAATAACTCATTCAAAAGGTAGTAGGTAAATTGAGACAGCGATGAATACAAACTATATCTAGTTTATTTGTACAAATGTAAAAAAGCTTCACATTTAACAAAGCATATACACAATCATTCTTACTTACTAAATAACAATATTGATCAGAAACAAAATGTAGTAGTATTTGAAGTGATTTCATTGATTTATAAGCCTAAACAAACTAAGTAAATATTTAGGCTGTTCGGTGTTTCTTCTAATAAAAGATGAATTAATTGTTATTCAGAAAAAATATATGTTATTCCCTTCAATAACGAGAGTTAAAACTATCGTTATTATTGAACTTGTTCATAATGTTGAAAATTAGGCTCTAATATTAGACTAATAATATATGAAACTAATTTAAAATCCTTTTAAATGTAAGAAATATTTTTAATATAAGGCGTCTTTTGATCAGTAAAGCTTTTTCGTCAAATAACCTAAAAAGTCAAAAAATAAACATGGTTTTTGTACTTTTTGAAATTACATGTTAACAATAGTTTTTAGTTTTTAACTTGTAAGATCATCTGACGAAGACAGCTTTGCTGATAAACAGATGCCTAATACTAAACGTTTAATATTATTTTTATTGATTTGAAATAGGTTTCACTATTGATCATAGTATTAAGAAAAAAATACTTTACATTCAATATTTGCATAACTATTGTCGTTTTTGTATTTGCGATGTAAACTAATATTTATGTTTCTGCTTACATTTGTCCACAGTTCAAAGGCGTGCATGCACGTGATGACAAAAATAGGTTTTGTACTAAATTTACTCGATTTCCTCATAAATCATTTGTAATGATTTGACTCACTGGTGTGTGGTATAAGAAGAGGTCGAGTTTCTTGTTGTGTACATTTGATTTCAAAGTTTTGAGAAACTCATGATGCTGTAAGTAGTTACTTCACAGGAGACCATGCTGATGATGAGTGCTTACCCAAATCAAACAGTTTGAAAATAATTCATCTTTATACGTTCTATAAAAGTTATTATTACAATTACACGTATTAGGAAGTAGTTTGATGGATAATTGTATTTTGTCTCACATAGGCCTAGTTATGTTCAAAAAGTTGCTTTTTTAATTACTGGAAGGTAATATTTGTGGTGGTGGTCTTTGATTCACTAGAGACCAAAATCAATCATTTTGATCATCTTTTGGCAGCTTAGACGTCAGCTTTCCAAATAATTTTGTTTAACACTAACTCATTCTTAACTGAGGTAGTTTACAAGCAGATTATTTTAAAATACCAGGCTACTATGTTTAAAAACATTTCGTATTGTAGTATTTGAATAAATTTAAATCATTACTTATTTTTCAATACTTTGCTTCATGATAAAACTGTTGTTTAACACTCTTACCAAACGTTTGACTTTGATTCTTGTAGATTGCAAAATTTGAAACGTTATAACCTTTACCTCGTACCTAAACGCTTAGAACCCAGTGATGACATATACTGGTACTATTCTGGTAATAAAACTGTTGCTATTAAACAAGAACTATTTCCTTAGCAGTTTTTTTTAACTAAGATAGTTTTTGGATCAGTATTCAACTGTTTTTGACACGTATAAGCGGTATTTTCCTTCGACTTCCTCAATATACTCGTATTTAAACTATTGTTCTCAAAATCTTGAAACTTCAATGGTAAACCCTTTGGTTTTGTAAGAATATACAGTTTATAGAGCTAAAAGAATCAGTCTAAAATAGGAAAAAACTAAATTAAGATTAAATGGGCATTTTAAGCTTTTTTGGTGATATGGACCGGTACAGAATGCGTTTCAAAGGTGACACTTTGATATGAGGTCGCTACGTTTGCATCTCCACCTCCAATAGAAGACCTGCCGGTGATTCCATGGTTATCTCCAAAACTGTACTTGAACGTGCCACTGTTTCCTGCAGGACTTCTTTCGCCACTGGAGATCTCCAGGCTGTTATCTTCAGCACTCCCTTGAGATCCTCCTAATGAGTTGCTGTTTCTGTAGGCTGGAGCGGCTGCTGTGTTCGCCCTGCCTTCTTCGCTTCCATACCTGAAACTTTGATCAAAGTCGGTATTTTCGAATCCTTTTGATTGATGTCCTTCTGCGCTTGTTTCAAATCCTCGTTGCACAGTCGGATACGCGTTTTTGAAATCTCTTCCTTGATCATCGTCAAAGAAATGTTGTCTCTCATTTTCAGCGCTCGCACGATTCACTTCGTCAAAACTGTGTGACCTTCCTTCGTTGCTGTAATCTTGTTGGTAGTCAAAACCTAGATTCCTCCCATGAGGAAAGGCAAATCTTTGACCTTGAAACTGTGGGTGGCCACCGAGAGCTTGAATTGGAACGAATATGGGACCCTGGTGGCCTAATGCAGCCTGGAAGTTGCCCTGGAATCCTTGGTTGACAGGAAGAGCTTGGAATATGGGCTGGCCATGTTGAGCAACAGCCCAGGACTAGCGATGGTGTGAGACAATGGAGACAGTGTGGCAGTGAACGGAGATGGCGATGCGTAGTTTGCAGTAGCGGGAGTTGGATTGTTCTGATGATTTTGAGTAGGAGAGCTTTGACTCTGGTAAGTAGGTCTAGGTGATTGGTTCGCTGGTGATTGCTGGTTTTGGTACTGAGCAGTTGGGCTTATCGGGGCTAAACCTCCCTGAGGGTGTCCTAAAATAGGTTGAAGTTGATGAAATGGCCCAGGGTGTGCTAATGGTTGATTGAAGAGGATTGGAAAGGTCCTGTAACTTATTTCTTCATTGTTGTGCCTATAAGAGGAATCATGTCCTGTCGGACGAGCTGCTCTGTAGTCATTTCCGACCCCAGCTTTCTGTGCCGCGAAGCTCAAATGTTGGCGGCCTGCTTGGTCCAGCAAACCTCGAGCACTGCTGTTGGGTACGTATCTGATACCTGGCTGTTGCAGACTCGAGTAGTGTTGCTTGAGGTCAGCTTCCAACTCCTCTAGACTGTCCTGGCTGGCTACTCGGGTGAACACTCTGGGCTGCTGGGTACCTACGATGACTATGTGAGGACCTCCTCCTCCCTCTCCACCACCGGGCCCCACATAGCTGCCTACAGAGTGGCCGGCGTGAGCCAGGTGTAGCAGTCCGGGGTTGCGCGCTGTCCTCTTCAACTCTTCTGTCTTTTTCTTGTCTTCAGCTCCAACACTGAAGAATCCAAGGAAAAGAACCGTCAATACCTGAAACATAATATAAATATATTTATTTCAATCCAACTTTGACCACTGGGGATTGGTTAGAGACCCCAGTATTCGGTGAAGATTTCTGTTACTGTTCAGTTTAGGCGTGTTTCACAAATATTTGTAGAAACTGAAATAACTGAAGAACAACACAACGAAGGAGGACTAATATAAAAAAGTACTCTAAAGATCAAGTTCTTCCGAGGTATCGTGTAAGAGAGGCAAATTTTAAATGACCAGCTTGGCCTATGAAACACTACGCAGATAACAAATTTTACTGGTATACAAAATGAAATCCTTGATTTTGTACACCTCATACAGG
This sequence comes from Matsumurasca onukii, assembly GCA_018831715.1. Taxonomy (NCBI): domain Eukaryota; kingdom Metazoa; phylum Arthropoda; class Insecta; order Hemiptera; family Cicadellidae; genus Matsumurasca; species Matsumurasca onukii. The sequence goes on along the minus strand of CM032061.1, from coordinate 9,176,923 downwards.
GCGTTTGTTTCAACGTTTAAAACGATATTTTACGAGTACAATACACAAAATATTGTAATCTCTTACGATATTGAATTAGTCTAAATTGAAGATCTCAAGGAAATACCAGTATGTTCATATTATTCTCTTAAGCACAAACAACTTCCTGGATAATCAATGAGTGTAGGCACACAACAGTTCTCACAGCTAACGAAGGATCATAGCTACTGCATGTATGAGATGTCAGTAATGGGGTAAATGTAGCGGCAGCCCGGAAGCGCGGGACGCGGAGATTATGACGCTAAAATTGGCTTCACTTTCCCGCTCCAACAGTCTATTCAAGGGATCACACGCACGAGGGAAAATATTCAATTAACAACTCCTCGGGGATCTTGTTTCAAGAGAAGAAAGTTCTAAATGCCCTTCGGTTTTCAAAATTGGCAGCAGTTTAAGTTTCACTTCGGGTATCGAGTTCACGTAACAGTGCGCATAGCTGAAATGTACAACTAGGTACGATATATTGCGTGGCAATGTTACTCTGTTTTGTTGTACCTGCTGATAAAACCAAAAAATTACCGAACGAAATTAATCTGGACTTTGTTGTAAGGAAACTGAACAAGTATCTTTTTAGTTTGACAATGAAAGTGGTTTGCTGTGCCTAAATGTACACGATACCATTTCAAATCGAGACATGAGATACTTTAATGGGGGCTACTTAATTGAACTGTATAAAGCGATCTTAGTCTACCCTTTCCCAACGCCTGTTTTGTGGGGTGGGGTCACTCTTATCTATGTGAAACCCTATTTTATGGTATATAATCTAGTTCTGGGCTAGAATCTAGTATTGTACTATTTTATCGTCAATTTTAAATGCACGCGCGTTAGAAAATGTTCATTAGTTAAGACGTGAGCACTACTGCGGGACTCGATGTACGAGTATGTGCTCTACAAAAGTGGATTATCTCACTCATCAGTTTGTTTCCATCTGTCTTTTAAATTATTTCAAATCAACAGAATTCCGGTAGCCCAACACAGTTGATATAAAACTAAACCAAACCTCAAATACCAACTCACATCTTAGTTATATAGCTGCATGGGTACATTTTAAATCGTTAGCTTGGATTTTTTCCAATGCCACAGTTATTAATAATGTAAGTTCGCAAAAATGCTATTGTGCAAAGTTGTACAATTAGCTACACCCTGCAGGAAGTCTCAGCCCAAAGGATATTTATTTACATTTTATTTATATACATAAAATCTGCTTGTTAAGGTTGGGTTCACTGTATATTGCTTTTCAATAACTGGGTCTTTAATTTAATTTAGAATTCAACATTTACCATTTTAAAACTACATATGGTTTTAAACAACACAAGGCCTCGTTAAGAAAGAATACTGCCACAAACCCGACCAAATAATTGATTGTGTTCAAAGTGGCGGCCACAAACATCAAATTTCAGACAATTTGTTATGGGGGACCTCCTCAGATCCAAAATAGAGAGACTTAAAACCAACAAACAAACCCCTACTCTCCGAACATGTTGGGAAAACCTGCATTAAAATAGGTTTTAGAAAACAACCGGTCTCTTGCACTCTTCAAAGTTAAGTATCTAGTTTTTTAATTACAGTGACTTGACACTAATTAATTTCCAATAAGTCCATGAAATCAGTCAAGTAGCGATAAAGAAGTGTTAGATGGGTAAAAGATAATTGGAAAATATTCACTTTTCTTCATTTCAATCTCTTTAGCCTACGTTAATAACAACGTATAAATAACGTAATTATTGACGATAATAATTATTATATATTTTATCTCTAGATCCTTGAAGAGCTTTTCTATATGAGCTAAGATTAAAAGTGTATTTTTCATTAATAATATTGATATGGCAAATGATATTGAGAAAGAATGGTATATTTTTATGACTTCAGGTCGTAGAGGATCAAAGGTACACTGTTGAGACAAATAATTCACGAGACATATTGCCCTCAAGGTATGACAGACAACAAACACGCATACTTGTTCAGACCCAAACACTACCCCATCACACTCTTCTCTTTTCCGTCCTAAGTCTCCTGTAGTAGAACTTAAGTTTGGGGTTTATACTGTGGTATAGTAAACACAGGGTGACAGCGGTAACCTGTCCCAAACGAATAACGCACAAAATAATCGTTTTAGACAGATACTTTCAAGCTTCTAGCTAAACAGTGTACAAAAAACTGTCGGTCACAGTTTGAATCTCGGAATTTCGGCATATAAAGATAGGTTATGTCACACGGTTAGAAATCTTGTTTCATCTTCAATATTTTCGTGAAAACAAAATTATAAAAAAAAGGTTCGTTTAAATTTTTACGTTTACCGTGATTTTGACGGATTACTCTGTATTTATCTTACAAATGTATCAAACAATTCCAACAAAGAAAGTAATTCAAAATGATTTTAGTTTCCAACAATAAGTCTCATAGTGCATATTTTCAATAACTTACTCACCCCAGGAAATACCGATATAAGAAAATCTGTATAAAAAACATAAAACAATAAACAACGCAAAATTTTATACGGGAAGGAATAACACATTTTGTTGTCAGCAGGTTGTTAATCCTAAGTTTTGGGTAAATGTACCGTTTTTAAATGTACGCAAAAATGGTACATACTCGTACGTTTTGGACAACTACGTAAGAACTCACTACCATACTTTATACAGACCCTCAGATTTCATCAAAAAAGTGTAATAAGTTTCAGAAGTTTTTACATTTCAGGACTAATATTAGTTGGACATGACTAATTTAAGTATTACTACTCTCATCTGTTATTTAAATATTAGTTTTCTTAGTAAAGCTTAGACGAATAATTGCCAAAAAACGTAGGTTGCCTAGTCAAATCCAGTCCTGGGATGTATTTCAAATCATTAAACTCCGTCAGAAATTAGTAGTCAATACATTCCTTGTGAGGCGAAGCAGTGTCAATTAACGTCAAACTCGATTTTGTATAAACATACTATCAAGAAAACTTAATAAAGTCTTAAAAAAATGTTTTAAAATGATAAACAGCATGTCAAACAAAGCTCAAAATCAAGCGAATGAGTATTTAAAACGTTGGAGTATACCAATCAAACTGTAGCAGTTGAGACAATTTTTATATTGGTCAAACAGGTCGTTCTTTTGAGTCAAGATATAAAGAACATACAATACAAGCTCTACGTACAAACAATACCACTACTATTAAGTCATCATTCGCTGAGCATATACTACAAGAAAATCAAGAATATAAAAGCATTAATGACAACATGAAAGTACTTTTGAGTCAGAAAGGAAAAGTTTAACTCTTTAGAAAATTTTCAATTTTCATGTATATAAAATGTCAATTCTTAAACCAAACAGTTAAAATGATAATGTTGACTTTATTTGTTTATTAGTTAGTTTATATTTTAAAATGCTTTTACCACGACTATGGCATTATTGGTTAATGTCGGTTATAAAAATTTAAATTCAGTTTGCTTAAGGGTACTTGGTTTCAATAATTTTAACCTTTAATACTATCAAGAGTAATTTTGTCAAGAATAAATGTTAACTCTAAGTTTGGTGTCTTATGGTGAAATATATGTACGCAAGAACTGAAAATTGTTAGCAAATAAAAATAACCTTGCATTGAATTTGACCAGCCAACTCATGTTTTCGGTAAATGTTTACATATTCTTCAACATAAAACAGGTCCCGTACAAATAAAGGAAGATGGTAGAAACACCTATGTAGGATATTTCCACTTTAGTGGAAATAATATAAAAACCAGTAAAACTAAAACACATTCGACATATTTGTATGTATAGACTCACCCTGGTGTACAACATGATGTCCAGCTTGCTCGCACACTGGCACTGGTCACTCAGCACTTCACTCACAGTGCCGCAGCAGCGCGCTCTGCACATCTTATACCCCACTTACCTCCCGCCACTCTCAACCACTCAGCCCTTCACAACGTGATAAATAAACTGTAACATTTTTAAACGTGAGCTATGAAGGAGACAATTCTAGTTGAATTATTGTTTTGTATTGACATTTAATCGTAAAACCTGTCTACGCGTGCCATAAACTGTTGGCAACACGGTTAATTTCGATACAGCAACGGATCAACATAGTGTGACAAACTGTTATTACTTGCGTGATTTGAGTAGTAGGGGAGCTTATGAAAATGCGATTAAATATTTTGATATCACGATGAAAACAAAACAATAAGAATGAGTCGTCGAAAATCCAAAGTAATTGAACTCAGAATTTGATAATAAATACATTTAACGACGACCTGGTTCTTGTTTTTTAAGGGTAGGTGATCACAAGAGCTCTTGTTGTTGATTTCCTGGGGAAAACTCTCCTGTTTTTCTTAACTTTCCTCCCTCCCAAGCACCAAGCTTTACTAGATTTTAACGTTATACTCCTCAATGCGTCGAACATAGGACTAATCATATCTCTTCATATTACCAAAATTGTGGGTCAGTGATGGATTAGACAGACTATCCATGTTTGCATTTCCGAACTTAATATCATCCAACTTAACATCTACTTCTATCCAATGCACTTAGCAACTCGGCATGTTTGGCTAACCTTTTGTACACTTTGCGGTCAATACTCCCCATAGTTGAATTAGCACCTATGTCATATGATCATCCAATGTAACTGCAGGGCACACAAAGGTAATTTGTTCTTCAGTGGTGGTAAAAGATTGGCATCTCACTTTTGTTAACATCAAATCGACGAGAGTATGGCCAAAGTAATCTGCACCATTTTCTCTAAACCTATTTGGAAAACCCAGTAGACCAAGAGAGCAAATTGATGATCGCATATCAGTAGACTGTGACGTTTGCGATATTCTTCAACAGCACGATATTTTGCAGTCGCGAGTTAAAGTATTATTGGTTCCTCTCACCTTACCGTCCAAATGATTTAAACTATACTTCTGTTTCCTGTTGATTTGCTTTTCTGTTAATAGTACTAGCATCTGACAGTCTGAATACTGACAGGTGGTTGGGAAATCGGGTCTCCCGAATCCCCCAAAATCTAATCTAAATCTTGTGGCGAAAATAGCTCGTACCATGTAGCGCGAAATGTTACCATCGTCCTCTGATTGCTCTCTGAGACGTAAAAACGGTAATTGAATTTCGGTCAGTTGACAGTTTGGTATGGAAAGTGGTAGGAGCTAAAGAAAGAGGGAGCGTGCGTACAACAACGACAGACAGCTCAGTGACAAAAACTGTGGACAAGTGACTCAACTGATGAAGCGGTGAGGCAACGATGACCCAACAATAAGTTGAACTACGCTAGCAAAACTATGACCACTCGTGCATTAGAGAGGGTATTTTTCTTGGAGTGTAAACAAACATAACTCACTCAACATTTCGATAACTGATACATTGTAAATAAGAATACGTTTAATTAACTAGTTACGTAATATTCATTTAAACACTGTTTATTGATTTTGTTACTAATACGAGTAGTCAAAACGGTTTCCTACGAACCAAAACCACGTGATCGTAGAAGAAGCAAAAGTCGTAACGTAAATTGTAACGCCAAAGATAAAGTCTGAGGTCGAATCCCAGGATACTATCCTTTTTTATAGTATTAACTTAATGTAGTAACTAGCACACATAAAACTTTTAGCGTTATTGTTTTAGACAAACCGGAAGATTGATCTCCCGACAAGATATTTACAGACCAGGCTTTTTAAGTCAGAACTATTCAACGCAGAGTTGATCCTTGGGCCGGTTCATATGGAAAAAACAAGCTAATATTATCTAACATTTTAATCGAGTTTAGGTAGAATTGATGACAGTTCTTCACCAGTCCTCAGAGCTAAGTTTGAAAATTATGTAGTAGTTTGGGAACATTTTCTAGAACCTACAACTGGAACTAACTCTGTTCGTTAGAGTGAAGTGTACTCACCAAATATTTCAAATTAAAAGGGTCAGCGAGAATTTAACGTGTTTGTAAATCTCTTGAAACCTTAAAACGCTTTTGAATATGTTGAGAAGTTGAGAAACTCTTTGAAGATCTGTTGAGTTATGCATGACAAGAAAGCAGTGTGTTTGATCATACTGTGTTTGCTTTGTTCCAAACCGTGTATTTCCTGGCTATGGCGAATCACCTGTTTACAAATTATCCATGCCAACGGTTTGCATTCGCGCATTGTTGCAATGCAGTTGGAAGTTTCATTTGTATTTCGCGACACTGATACAATGTAATAATTATTATCGAGATCATTCAAGGGCTAAAATTTACCAAGCTAAACCATGTTAAATTCAATAAACTGATGTTTTGTCATTTTGCTCTAAGGACAGCTGCTTAAGCCACATGTATTGACGTGCTAAAGTGTCACTTTACACCCAGGTAAATAACAAAGTATTTTATAGGTTTCGTGGCCGGTGTCACAACTATAAACTGAAGTTCTTTCCGGTTCACCGCGTCCAAACTTCATAATTAGGTTGAAATATTTCGGTCTCGCTGTGAGTACCATCAGTGATTACTGAAACTATCATCAGTTAGACCTAGTGATGAAATATACCAGTTTGATGATCTTTTCTCCCTAGGAGAAAAGTAGCATTTTAATGATCTTTTTGTGGCATGGGCGTCAGCTGGTTCAACGATTTTGTTTTGAATTTTAACACTGATTATAGTAAATCAGTGTAAATAGCTGTTTCTTCAAAATAATAAAATTCAGACTGCTGAGTTCATTTAATGTTTCGTCATGTTAACTTAAGTTTTTATAAAATTAAAACATTTATTTCTCAGTTTTATTTGATCACACATACGACAAGCTACAATTTAAAAAGTTTACGATAGCATGCTGATGTATTATTATGCTCAATGTCGAAATTGAAGTGCTTACTAACTAGACATGAAAGACGTTACAATAGATTAATAAATATACTAAGAACTAGATAACCATAAGTAATTAAACATAAGTAGTCAAACATAGTTAATCACAAGTATTCACGTTACAAAAATTATTTAAACTACATAACAAACATATTAACCTAGGTAATTATTGAAAAGAATAAATCGTTTAGGCACTCAAATATTCAAATTAAATGAAAAGACAGTTCTAATAAGTAATTATTACAAAACGTTGATCGTTTTATTCTCTTTTACTTTATAGTTATGTGATATATACTAATATTAAACAAGAAGAGGCTCAAGCACCAACTCAAACGTTTACAAACCGAACCACTGATAATTGTAGCTAATAGCCAGGAAATGCGTTTTAGCTCGTAACAACGGGAAATGCTACAAAACTAATAAAATGAATTGTAGAGGTGCTGTACGACGCATGATTTGGCGGGAAATGTGCCAGTCAGCTGATCAGTGGTCACAACACCACAGAGAAGCACCTTTCACCTACACCTCCGTCAACAGCTGACAGTCCGTCCGGGGTCCGGCACAGAGTAACACTGTTGTTTACATTGCGCAACGCGTACAGTTAGGTAACTAAGCAGTACCTAATTGTTAACCACTTAAGTACCTTGTGAAACCTTTTAAATAAGCAATAAATCGTGACTACCGGTCCCGTATTAGTGTGTTCTTTGAGTAACTGATAATGGCGTTTTGAAGCAAAAATATTCAATTGCTATAGAATTGTAGATTTAAATTAATAGGGCATGAATTAATATAGATATACTTTAATGAAACACTTTCATTGAAGTGTCTATTTTAGTTTGTTTACTGAGTATTATTGTTTGACGCTTCGCACTTTATTGATTGGTCGGTCCATTTAATTGATAAAATAACAAAAACCTACACGTTGCTTTTTTTCAATAAATTATGTCTACTTCCAAATGTAGCAATTCCATCCGTTTTGTTTCTAAAGTCAATGAAAATTATCAAACTTAACTTTGAACTTTTTACTGGATCAACATAAATAAACTATGTTCAACTAATTATACGTTTACGTACCCATAAACGAAAGCCTTTTAGTTCAATACGAGAAAAGTTATTGGCCGTAAATTTCAGAATTGCAATTAGTAAATTAGAGCATCACTCGCGCCAGAGGCGCTTTAACACTTAGCTGCGTGTCGGGCTTGTGTTTTTTACCGATGTACATGCCAGTTAACAAATGCCCGGTAAATTGCTTACAAGATTCAATTCAAAATTCAATTAAATTCAATTCGAATATCTTTATTTCCGTAAATACATACATCGATATAGTAGAATTTGTTTGCACAAGCTTAAAATAAATATACATTTGTACAATAAAGTATACACATAAAATAATGTCCACATAGGAAGATTCCTGACTGCGTGAGGATGAGAACCTCTACGTAAAAGTACTAATTGTATACAAAGGAAATTCTTCTTACATTTTTTGCATTCTTACATTTAGAAAATAAGCAATACAAATCTTTTGTTTGGTTTGTTGTAGACGATGCTATTACAACAACTTCAAGCAAAAAACTATCATAAAAATACAACGTGCACAAAAAAGTCCAGAAATTTTAAGGAATTAAAGAAACCGCTTACGCGTCTACGGCTCACATACGTCATACGTCTACGTCGGTGACAGCTGCCCACACGCAGCAAACGACCAATCACAGAGGTGTATCAGGCTGGCCAACTGTAGCAGAGAACAAAAATACCTGTTTATGCCCAACCAATGGAGGGGAAGAATTCTTTAAAGTTTTGATTAATGAGTCAGTGTAATTTAAACTGTCCCATAAGATCAATGGGAGTCCCAACAAACATTTGGGGCATTTTTTTGACACCTCACAAACCTACGATTTTCATAAGATTTTGTGTAAATGGTTTTTATTAGAAAGATGACAATTAACTGCAGTGACTCTGCTGACTAAAACTATATTATTTCACTAGCAAAATCAAAATAAAACATTTCTTCAATTTGGATGGTGAAGATGGATTCATCATGAGATTTTTAGTTGGCATCTCATCTTCTAGAAATGTATTACTCTATGTATAAGTTTCTCTCTGAAAAGTGAGTAATACATTTTTAGAATGATGAGATGCCAACTAAAATCTCATTTCTTCAATGTTTAGATTTATGTCCCAGATTTTATAATTTAAAAAATGGCTCAGCGAAGTCATTAAAACGTTTAATGAACTTCATGAATTTTAAAACAAAGTTCATACAAAATGAAATTGGTAGGTGTGAGGTGTTTCTAAAAATGAAAATTTTACATTTGTCCTAAATTTCAAAATTTAAGAGACAAAATCCAAGGTCACTGCCACTATTACGGAATCTTAAGTGATTTCCTGATTAGGTGTGGTCGGTGGCAGAAGTACACGTTGCGTGTTATGCAAACTAATCCCATCTACCCCCAATCCAGTTTGATGACAAAGGCTGAACAAGTGAACCTAATCTTCACTTTCCTTTCCTTGATAGTGCTTTGCATGCTGGCGGATTGAGTGGCTATACGTGAATGCCACGCCATGATGAACCATTGGTTGTTGGAGTGGTCTACATACACAGAACTGGAACACTATTAACACATCGCAGGCATTTCTTAACTTGAGTGATAGGATTGACTCGTTCTGAGCTGCTCTGATATAACAGATTGATTCTATATCACCGTCAATGGTCTTTCTAATCGAAATATGTGTGAAGGTAGAGTTAACGCCAGAACGTAGTCATTTGATAATTAGCATATGTGGTCCACTGAACCAATAGTGGAAGAAAACATCATGTCATTTGTTCAAAGATATACACTTAATAGCGTGCCAAAGTTGCTCTTTTATTCCCGGGGAATAAAAAAATTGAGAAGATAATTTTGATGGTTCCAATGATAGCAGCGTGTTGATGATCCTTTACCCTTAGAGCTCTTTGAAAGTCATTTGTCCAGTTCATTGTGTTGAAACAAAGAGTACCGATGAAGCTACGTCATTAATGTAGACTAGAAATAATAGAGGACTAAATATGGAGTCCTGAGGTGTCCCCGAAGATTTAGCGTCCGAAAACCCTACGAATGGTGTTCTAATACTTAGATTCGATTTTAGCCCAGCGTGTGGCGTAATATTCCCACTTTCAGTTCCTTCCACCATAATCTCAGCTAGACCAACGACTGAGTCGGTTGTTGATTTTCTACTTCGGAAACCAGGTGGTTCTTCTTCTTTGTACCTGGAGACCTTCATAACTTTGATGAATATTGGTGGAGAGATATCGAGCACTAATTTTGGGTAAGAAAGGGTTCTCTTTAAAAGGGTTTAACTTTAGAGGGAAACAGTTCTGGAGTTAATCAAGTGTTCAAACGGCCCAATAAGTGCTAAGAGCATCGCTTAGCATACTTTAGCCTACTCTGACACACATTTAAAACCCTCCTAAGACTAATTCCGAATTCCACCGCGTACGAGGCCGATACTGTGCCTATGCCAGCGCGAGGCTGTTTGAACTCATAGGGGATAATATGCCACAGGGCAACTCTTCATCGTCCAAACCTCCTAGACACCACTCACACACCAAAACTCAAGTTTGAAGAGCACTCGTATTGTTTCCTGATTTATGATTACAGAAAACTAACGCTTGTTCCGAAATTCCGGTTGCCTCGAATTTACCATCCCAAGAGCAGACTAATTTATTCCTATTCTGGAGAAATGTTTGCTGAGGTCCAGGCGGGAAAAGGAAACACTTAAACGACACTTAGAACCACTTATAATTCGATTTCGCGGCCTGAGCGAAAGATAAACCTGGAGACCATCCGTACAAAGAGACTCAGAGGAGACGGTTGCACAACCGGGACCCCTCCTGATATAACCGTTCCGATCACGGGAGGAACCGTTCCAGTTGCACAACGTGGGATCGGAACTAATGGCTAAACTGTGTTCAAGTAGTCACCGGCTCATATCTTCCCACACACCTCACTCTAGACCATAAGAAACTGCGATTGTTTAGTTGCAAAAAGTGAATATGTCTGGCAGGCTTGACATGTGATGTCATATTTGCTTTTGTGTCGCCTCAGGATGTCGCACGGTACATCTTTAACAATTATGTTTCTAGTTGACGTTCGGCTAGTAGTGGTTTTGTACTCTCTAGTTGGAATCTGTCTTGCTCTTTCCCTGAGCAGGTAAGAGATCCGGTCAACAAGTCCTAACTCCAAAACCTATCACCTCAACAAATACACAGTTTTATAATAAAACACAAATTTACAAACAATTATCAAATTTATAGGTCAGCTTTGGTAAAGCTGTTGTAACACTCATATAAATTTGGATAAAATATATTATTCCATCAAAGAATGCATTGAAGAACACTCACTCTAACATTTGAAGTTGGACCTACAAAGCTTAATAGAAAGAAGACCCCTTGACAAGAAAAAAAGAAACTTGACGGCTCTTTTATACCATTCAGGATTGAAACTAAAACGTCACATGGTAATGATGGTGCAGTATTGGATAACGTTTTTGGAACACAGCAAATCGATATAGTTTTACAAGTTGAAATTGTCTTATCTATTATGGACTTTTTTGTGAGTCATGGAAGATTGGGTGAACAGCCGACTGGCAGATCTATGTTTTGCACTGGTCTTTATAGTATATAAAGACCCCTTTATACGTAATAGGGGATGCGGAGGGTTCACCTTGTAACACCAGTGGTTTTCCATAACCAACCAAAGTTTAGTTCAACTTTTATTTTCAGCGTGATAAATTACTTGTCCACTTTTACTTAAGTGTATATGACACAATACAGGTCTGAACTTCGTTAGGAGCTAATTAATGATTTTAATATTATTAAAATAAACTATTGTATTACTTTCTGTTCTCACACACCTGAGAAACACTGTTACGTATCACCGGTCAAGTCTCGTCATTAGTTGGTGTGAAAGTATATTCTGCATCAGGACTCTTACGTAGCACAATTATTAAATATTTATTAATGTTTGAATTACGTAAATTAGGAAATATTCAAATATTATTAATATAATAATATATTACTCGTAGCAATATTACTTGAAATTTTATCATTCATTTATCACATTATTAACATTTTATTACGATGATTAATTATTTCATCTATGACGATAATTGAACAGCAAGCTCGAATATTCACTCACTTGAGATCGAAGACTACTCGACTGAATTCGAATACGTTGATTTGACTTGGGATTGTCACGTAGACAGTGTCTCTTCAAAATTAGCCTCGGGCATTTATGTTTTGAGGCAACTATCCTAGTACTGCCCAATTCAGGTACTGATGACGGCGTATTACGGAGTAATGTATCCACACCTGTCTTACGGATTAGAGTTGTGAGGTGGTTGTTCAAAAACGCAATTTTCCAGAGCTTTCATTCTTCAAAAAAACCGTTCGGACAATCGCAAGACTTCAAGAAGAGAGTCATGCAGGTCAACGTTCCAAAATTTGAAATTGTTGACTTTACCTTGATTCTTCATTCTTCAAACTTGTCTTCTTTTCAGATTAAAATGTGACCCCATAAGAGGAAGTGACATTCACTCTTATTAAACAGAAGGCAGGGAGAACTGGGAGACACAGAACGATAGTTCATGAACGTTTGCCTTCTCAGGCAGGAGTTCAGCTAGTCAACCGGTTACCAAATTCGATTAAACGTGCGCAAATGCAGAAAGCTTTCAAAGCTCGTCTAAAACAAATCTTGATCACAAAGGCGTTTTACAGTACAGACGAGTTTATGGCACATAACTGGAAGACTACAGAACCTAAAGACGTACAATAGAGCTAGAGTGGAACAATTCGAATGAAAGAGAGAGCGAATGAACCAAATGTATGTTTGAATGTAAGAATGCATGGAAAATTTTAGTTCAACCTATCATAGATGATTGCATAGCATGTATATGTTTCCGCAATAAACTATTTATTTATCTCTAGTATTTGAATCACCTGAGACACTAATACACAAATAAGTCCAGCTACATAAACAGGTGAAATTGAGATGATTTCCTACTTTTGTATGGTTGTTAAAATGTTCAGTCAGCTGACTGAGCTGGTCCGAGAGCTACAGGACGCGGGGCTTCACCTGCAGTTGTGTAAGCAGTGTTAGTGCACCAGTAACTGCACTGGGAAGTGACCGGGGAAAACAATCGCCCCCCGACAGTTAAAAGTAACAGTGAAATCTCTCTCTGATTGTTAGATCCATAACGTATCTCTGGAAAACAAGAAAAGAAAGGTACAAGAGAAAAGTTGGAGCCATATACGTGGCTCACAATGGTGTTAATGTGAGAATTGGAATGGTATCAAACTGACATTTGGTTATTTATGTCCTACTTCCACTCAATGCGTTATTTTCCATGTGAATTTGTCGAAATCGAGTGGATAAATAAACTCATACAAACTTGCTGTTGCATTTCCAATCAAACTTATATCAAACTTATTTATAGTCATGTTGTCTATAAACTTATTTTGGTCATGTTGTCATATTCAAACGTCGTATTGATGTACGGTATCATTATCATTCAATAATTGCATGTTTAGAAATGGATGGATCAAACTGTTTTAACTATGAACCATACAATATAAGAACTTAAGATTCATTCTTTAATATGATTCAATCCACAAGACGTGATAAGGCAATATATTGCCATTTAATTCAAAACTATAAACAACTATGTTCCAATTTTCAATAACCTTCTAAAAAAAATATTAAAACAAACATAATTTTTAAAAACTTCTATTTCCCGTTAATAGAACACAAATTAACAACAACACATAATAAATCCAAAACGTTTCGTCTATTCTAGGTTATACATCATCAGAAGAGATAGAAATTGTGTCGTTTATTAATATAGTTAAAACACTTTAGTGATTGAGTTAAATGTGTTACTTCTTTCTCTTCCATACAATCATACCTAACCATAATCATAACAGTTTGAAGTTTCAATGTCAAGATTTTAGTGCCTTTATGTTCTAATACACCATTCACTCCAAGTGTTTCAATGTGTTTCCTCTGTGTTAGACACTAAATACAAAGGGTCGATCCTTTTGTTGGTATAAAACTAACCCTGCATGAATCTCTTCTATTATTTCCATTTTTCGAAACACCCAATCGACAGCCTGGTTTTATTCAAAAGATTTAATAAAAGGTTTAACTATATTCAATCCATAAATACTTGAATAAATCCACCGCCTGGACCTGGCCATGTTCAGGTTCACTGCAAGGTTTACATCATGTTTGCAAGCCTACTGGAGTGGTTGCTATTGCAGGGGTCGCGGCAATGGTCACACAGTCCAACCTTCACGACCGCGACTAACGCGACCCTACCTGCAGTCCTGAGAGTTATTCATAAAGCGATTTCTTTGTCGGCCGGACATTGACAATAAATGTTGGTTTTGTTCCGATTCGGTTTGGAGATGGTTGGGTAAGAGTTGTCGGTTTCTCCATTTGTTGTTATCAGCTGAGTTGGTGGGGGAGGAGAGTGTTCGGTCAGTATATCCTTGACCACCTGTGAATAGATAGACGTCAATATGTCTGCTCTGATAGTGACATCAGGCCAGCTATTGCACTGATACTCAGTACAGTTTGATTGCGTCCAAGGCAATGATGCTGGCACGTTGCAAGGACACAGGCCTGCTTGAGAAATGTGTTTAAATGTATACTTTCTCAAATGTTCGCCGTAAAGAACCCTTTTAATAGGGGATGAAGCTTTTTACATTGATAAAACTATCTATTTTTAGACTGATTGTCATATCTTTCAATTAACCGTGACAAAACTTTAAACATCTAAAATCAACAAATGAACTTTAAAAATAATAACTCTTAGCCAAGTTCAGCCAATCAGATTCAACCAATCAGAAACTAAAGATGGTACTCCACAGCGAGACCGAAATATTTCAAACTAATAATTACGATGTTTTGACGAGGTGTGAACCAGGAGAATTAAACTATATCTTCAAAAAGCACAACATTTCTAAAGAAAGAAAAAACAGGTGAACCAGTATGTTGATTGAAAAAATAGGGTTTCAGGCATCAATCGTGGAGTTGCCAGTTGTTTAACAACGCATTCAAACATTCTAATGTGTTCATCTCTTCTTAGTATTCATTGTCTACCATTAGGTCTATTCAAAACAAAGTACATTTTCCTTTTGAATGTCCATACATCAACATTACTCAACATCTGATCGTTAATGCCCAAAAAATATTAAACAATTATAAGATCTTCTTAGATTTTAAAACTTAGTTACTAATTATTATTTATTTATTTATTTATTTCCAACGGTGAACACCATTTTACATTTATAACCAACAAAGGTCAGTGCAAGAAATTACAATATTTTGAAAGTACACAATGATAAATAGCATGCTGATGGGATGAATATACAATGTCAATAGAGTAATTACATGAAATGGGTACTATAATAATAAATAGACTAGAAATAGATAACAGTATTAACGATTTTGTAATAAATAATAATGGTGAAGGTTAACAATGATAGACTATAAGATAAAGGTAACAATGAGATAATATGATAGATAGCAACATGCTGATGAGATGATTAAATACGTTATACTATAATAAATAGATAACAGTAATGATTTGTAATGAATAATAATGAATTTGAAAAGATTAACAAAGATAAGTATAAAAGGTAACAATGAGGTAATATATGGGTAAATAATTACTACAATAAATATGACAATACAAAATATACAGTGACATTGAACAGATGATATCCACAGGGACGAGTCGCCTGGTCAAAACTTCTCACTCTACACAAGAGGGGTGTGACCCTTTAAAGGCGCCACCAACAAAACACTGCACAATCACTTGGGGCATGGAGCTTCAGAAGAGTAGTCTCTGGACGTCTCGCTTGAAGGATGCTGGCAGTGGTGAAGAAGTCCAGCTGAGTAGACGTCTTCTTTGATTCTCAAGCCTGGAATTCCGTGGTTACAGTGTAGTTGGTCGGCTGGTACCTCCTTGTGAGAATTGTTCTGGATCTGGTGCCCCTGGGTATGTTAATGTCTATATTGTTCAGGAGTTCAGGACAATCAATGATCCCATTTATTGGTTTTTTTTTGAAGATGATGTCGCAGACTCTTCGTCTCACCGGCAACGGTTGTATCCTCAGCGGCAGCCTCAGGGGTCCAACCCCGGGGCGCAGGGAAGGGTCCAGCTTCCGGGGTCAACCCTGGGTCGAGGACTGGTGTCCAGCCCTGGGTCGAGCTGGGCTCCAGCACTAGGGTCGAGGCCTGGGGTCCAGTACAGGGGTCGAGGGTTGGGGGGTCTAGCCTCAGGGATCCAGCCACAGGTCGAGCCTGAGGTCCGGAAGAGGTTGAGGTTTGGGAGTCTAGCCACCAGGAGTCCAGCCTCGTGAACAATTTGACCCATTTGAGTTAAATGAAATAATTCCATATTAAAGTTTCTCAAAATTTAAAGTAAAAATGATATTTGAGTTTTAAGTATATTTGGTAAAATCCATTGGTTTGAAACTTGTTACTGTATTTTACGTGGAAAGTAATGTTGTTCTAAATTTTAAATACCGTTCCATTTTTGAGGAAATGGTGAACAAGAACTGAAAAATATTCAACCTTTAAGATTGCAAACAAAAGGCGTGTAAAATAATAATATTAACGAAACACCCTGTAACCTCTCTGCAATTGCGTAGATTTCCAAACTAATTCTACAGTATTCTGATTTTTATGTGAAACAAAATCATTTTCCAACAATACGTCACACGGCCATATTTATTCGTATAGCCTATATTCAGAAAAGGATTTCAAATATTCTAGAATATGTTTTTGAACACTATTTCATAGAAATACGAGTATATTAGTAAGTAAAAAGGTGTACATTTAAACCATGGCACTAAACTCAATATTTTTCAAGATATCCCTCGTATTTTACAATCTATCATGAGTTAGAGTTGTCAAGAAAAATCTAAAGACTTGAGCATCAACTAGAGATAAGGTAAAAATAATTTAAAATATAATTTAAAAATAATAGTTTTAGATTTAAATTTGAAAAGTTTTTTGTAATACTCTACTAAATGGTGTACCACAAACATACTCGTATCTTGTTTCGAACAAGAATCTTAGATTAAACTTTACCTCAGGCATTTGCAGAGGTTAGTTACAGGGCAGCCCGTAAATATGTTGTTTTTACGTAATTCTAAAAGGATCTAATATATTTTATTCAACAATCTTCTTAAAATTAAAAGACATTATTGTAATGTGCTACTATTGTCTTTTACAACTCAAAGAAACGAAGTTTGATCCCATGACCTTTGGTTTGGATACCCTCTCGCAAATCATGTTTCCCTTGTAATTTGAGTAATTTGAACAAGACTTTTTCATTTCACTTAAGTAAGGCAACCGTTCTTGAGATACACATGTGTTATGGGTGGTCTGAGACACCCTGTGTATATTTGTACAACCTCACTGTCCTTTGAAAACATTTCCACTCAGAGTTGGAACATTGTTTGCTGTAACATCGTAGGTGGCATACTGTTTAAGTTTTTTTATTTATCACGTACCTTCAGGTCCTGCCTCCTGGCTTATAGACAGCATACCGTTTCTAGAAGACCAGTGACTGTTGCGCCTTCAAAGTCTAGAAATATTATTCTTGTAGCGCTACTGTACAGTTAAAGTAGATTTCTTCCGCAGGCGGTTATCAAGAAAGAAGCCTGCTGTTGACGCTGCTTTTATTATCTTGTGTTCTAGTAATGTGTTCGTATTTCACCGTTTAGTCTTTTCGTGACATCTGGCTTCCCAAGTAAACCTAAGGATTATAAAAATTGATGGTTTTTATGAGCCCCGTGTTTTCCCCTTTTATTGAATTTATTTAAAAGTTTTTATAAATGTCCACTTTCCATTTTTTTTTTCAGTTAAGCTACTTACTTATTTCTGTTGCCAAAAGTTATTTTGAATACGAACCTTTGTTAGAGTTTGTGTTTTAAGGATAATTAATGTCAAAATATTGAAACTGCATAATTTATTTTAAGCTTGCCACGAGCGCAGCGAATCGGCTCAAACCCAGCCTGAGGCCGGAACGACACGCTGGACGAAACAAACGGCCGATACCAACAATCTCACCTTGAGCATAGCTCGCATGGATGAGCATAAGCCCCAACTCGCGCGTTTAAAGGCCGGAGTGTCCAACATGAACGAAGCAAACGGTCAAAGCCAACGATCCTGATGCCTTGAGCGAGGTAAAGAGTCCAAACCCGCGAGGCCGAAGGCCAAGTGTAGCGAACGTTGCTGAGGCTGTAGACGATAGCTTTCTATAGTGGGTAGTTTTTCATGAAACACTATCTCTACCAACTTCCCAAGTACTGATAAAAGCGAAACTGGCCAATAATTTGTTTGCCTTGGCAGTTTCCTTTGTTACACATGAGTAATGAGTAATTGAGCTATATAAATCTAAAATAATTAACATTTCTGACGTGTAGTCACAATCGCTACCATGAGTCCTAGCGAATTTCCTATCAGTGTCCTTTTTGACCCTTTTTATAGAATCTTATAATCACTCTACAGGTCAGAATTTTTATCATTTTGTAATTTTGTTATGAAATTTGGTTGAAATTCTTTTGTAAATATCTAGATCAAAAAATTATTACCAGCAAAATCGGATCACTGGAAGGGGGACACTTTCCTTTGGGCGGCCTTTACCCCAAAGCAATGGGTTTATATGTTATAAAACTGTATTATGAACTGATTTTAATCAAACTTAATGTAACCACTTATGATAACTTACGTAACATTTTACCAAAGTCAACGAAATCCATTTAGCCAGACCAAAATGGCAGATGAAAATAGTTTTGTCACCGCCATTTTGTCTATAGCGTTTTGTTCTATTTGACGATAGAAATGAAAAACTCTATTTCCTTAGAAAATTTGCTAGTATCCCCCAGTAAGGTATAACAATATGACAACAGGTGGTACAACATGGAGAAAGGTATCACATTATTTGAACAAACTAGCAGACATTTCGTACACATCAGCAGAATTTTTGGCAGGCGTGTTTGCATATATTTTTATTAGCCAAACAGATCAATGCACGTTTCAAAAACTTGAGTCATTGGCTGTAAAGTCTGTTAACATACCAACGATGAGTTTTATGAAATATAACTTTGCTGAGCATATGAAGGACGAAAATTATAGAGGCTTAGAATAAAAGGCGTAGTCATTCTGGATTATGGAAAGAAAGAACAAATAATGGAATTTTACAATAATTGTCCTGAACAAATTAGATTGTCCAGGGAATATGCTTAACTTTACCCACGGCATCATGTGAAACCCTATTTTAATCAGTTATAGGGAACAATACAACTAACTATAAAATAGGGAAAACAGTAACTCGTATACAAACTACATTTATCTGTTTTCATGTTTTTCAATTTTTATCAGATTTTTTACACCTTTTAACAAGCTTGCTAATTTTATTGGACTTTTATTTAGATGGATACTAAACTAAACAACACTTGTGTATCTAAAACATGTGCTGATGTGCATATAGTTTACAGTAAATCGTTACTCTTCAAGTTTTAATGTCCAAAATAATTTTAAATAGCCATTATTTTAAAAATAAGAACCTTTTTAAAATGTTTATTTTTTGCCCAATGCAGCAATATACATCCAATAACAATACGCACAAAATCCATGTTGCATGGTATTCATTCAAATCTACCAGAATAGTTTATTTGCAGACTCTTGGCGGGTTGGTATCGCGCGCGATTCAGGTGGTGTGAGTTCGATCCCTGAAGTCACCTCTGACGATTTTTTAAAATATGACTTTGTCGTTTTAATTTCACCTCGTTTAACAAAACAAACTTTATCTCTTTAAGTATAAATATACATCTTTTTGTTTTAAATCACTCAGTAAAATTTAGGCATTACACCGCAATTTTGCATGAAGGATCACCACATAAAAAGCAACCGTGCAGTTATTCAGAGTATTGTGGCCAAAGAACAAATTTATATCAACATAATATTTTTCTTCCTAATACTGCAGGGTGCACCCTAAATTCTGAGCTCTAAACTTCTAAGCTTTAAAATTTAACCTTTTTCAACCCCCAAAACACCTTGGCATCAGTTTTGTAACTTTCGTCATCACCAGAAAGTTAAGATTCGATTACCTCTCGAAAGTCTTTTTGTTTTGTGTGACTTGTTAGTTGTCCAAGGTCCCTTTCTAAACGCAATATTTGTCGTACTCTTAAATTAACAGTTTTGAGTACATTAAAACCATGTAAGGGATAAATTGCAATTTTTATACATATATATAGCTTAGTATTAATCATTAAATACAAAAGGAACAATGTAATAATGTCCAAGAGATAATTACAAAAGCCTTTTAATAGAAAACAATGAGGATGATGACAGCCGATATTCTTGTACAGTAAATGGTATGGTTTGTGAGTGGTAGGTCAATGGAGAGATCAGTTAGTAGTGTCCGTGTCCGTCGTAGTGTCCATGTCCATGTCCATGGCCGACATGCACCTTGACGGGGTGGTAGCTGTGCAGGTTGTAGTTCTGGTAGCTGGTGGCATGTCCGTGTCCATGTCCATGGTCGTAGCCTCCGTGAGCGTAGTCCGGAGCCGGCATGCCTGCTACCAGGCACACAAGCACGACCAGGAGGACGAACAACTGAAACAAAAATCACTGAATTAATTTAACACATACAAAAACTGACCAAGGCATGTCCGTAGCCTTAGCAGTGCCCGCTGTCGGCGTATTCCAGGGTTTACAGGCAGACAATCCTGAACAGTAAGGACAAAAAACTTGACATACCCTCATGTTACTCTCACATCAACATAATGTTAATTATTTCCAAAGATTGAGACTCAGATTTTCTGAGATGCGTGTGATAAAACCCTGAGGTCCAAAGCCTACAAAACATGACTAGGATGCCTTCGAGTGTTGACGAATTAATAATTGCAATGAAAAAGTTCGTTGTCCAACAGAGCTTATGTACCTGGACTAATTAGGTCTAGGACTAAATAATAATGACTTTTGGTCAGCTGAATAATGTTGTGGTTATACACAACAGCCCAAACCCACGAGGCCGAAGGCCGAAGCGTCACCGTGAAAGAATCAAACTACCCGAACCACGATCTAGCCACGGTCGCCATTTCAACCGTTTCATGGTTCACACAGTTCTTTTATGAAAAACGGTGGCCTAGAGATTGTAGGTGACAATAGCCGTTACCTTCGACAAGAAAATCAATTGTAGTTATAATTTCAATAAGAGACACGTGGTGTATTGTAGGTTTCGTCACTTAGCACTTGATACTTGGTCACGCTCAGCTCGGGGTCGGTTGACCGCGCGACTGATGAAGCATGGGTAACTCTGGTCCTGCAACTGTCACCAGCCCGGTAACCAGTGACCTACACGCACTGTGACTGATCACGTGACCTAGACGCACCTTTCCACTCTTTAACAATATCCTTCTTCTCCCTTCATTTGTAATTAGTTTGGGTCTAGTGGCCCGGGTTAGGTAAGACAGTATTTGGGGAAAGGTTCGAGTTTTGCAATTTTCCTATTTTGTCTACCAACCTAATACTATGCGTGACCTTAAACACGTTAGTTATAACTCTCTTCATGCACCGAGCGTAAGCGAGTTTCAGTAATACAGTACATATAACTGTTAATTATGTAGAATGTATATGTCTCTTTAATGAAAATTGATCAAGAGAGTAAAGAGTTGGCTAATTTATTTCATTCCTTAATACATATAATCAGTATTGCGACGTTTAAAGTTCTTGTTGTAAACCTTAACAGGACTTTATAAATAAACCAATTATTAAACTAGATGATTATGAAGATTTTTACATGAATTATGGGAAAATTATGATTGGGTTTGAAAAGGTTTTTTGTATGAAATTATGTTGACGAATTTCCTAGATAGCTACCCCATGTTTTCTGACACCGTGGTATGAAATTGAAAACTAAATGGAAGTTATGTGTTCTTATTAATAGTTTAAAACTGCTCAATATTGTTGGCTAACTCGTCTGTACTCTGCAGTAAAATTAATCCTATACTTTAAAAATATTGTTATAAATCCTAAAATAGTTAAAGAACTTACATTGGTCAACCTATTTATTTATCAATTTACGTTATCTATTGAAGCCAATGACCGTGAGGAAAGTTATTACCATGTCCATAACAATACATAATTTACAAGTCTTGCCCAGAACATTTAGCAACTGTTTGTGAAAGGTGACATTTACGGGAGTTAATAGTGTTTTTGTGTGCGGCGACGGGGAACGGGCGACACTATGGGCAGTATTTGCCGCATGATTGAGTACCGCAGTTGCCTCATGCCGCATGCGGTCCTTGTAACGAGCCGCATAGTCTGCACTGCACAACATGGCAGGTCATTGTATATAGCCAAGAGTAAGTGGACAATATTCATTTTACATCTCATATAGTATTTGTGTACATAGGATACAGATGGTGAGCCACAAGATGAGCCTAATTTTTTTTATGTGTCAGTAACGAGTAAGACCTGGAAAGTGTTTATATTAAGTTTCTTTAATATGATCGAAAACTATTTTTAGGCTTACATGTTGGTATAAACTTTGGATAGGCCCTAGCTATATAAAACAGTAAGCGGCCATCAAGCTTGGGCTCATCTATGCCTCGCTACTAAAAGGGGTCAATGTATAACTAATGGGGCTAATGGGTTGCCATTGTGATAGTAGAATGCCAATTCTTCGTAATTTGTACACAATTCGAAATTCAAGCATAATTGTCACATAAAATTATACAGTTCATAAACCTTGCTAATAAAATTGTAGAACTGTAATGTTCTGTCTTTAAAGTGCTTCGAGTTCCTTTTGTGCAACAAACTCTTAATCTGCAGAAAGGCCAAGATAACTCCCATTTAAATATTTTCGGGACGGTCAACTGAACCTTCAGGTAGGCTGATGCAAGTCTGGATGACCGAATAAAACTAAATCTTTAAGTAATGCTATCTCTGGATGACCAACAAAATCCTCAAGTAATGACAAGTTTCAATAAATAGCCAACTAAACCTTCAAGTAATGATAGGTATCACTGGACAGCCAACTAAATCTTTACGTAAGGTAGGTATCACGATGGCCTAACGATATCTTCACTTCAAGTAATGATAGGTATCACTGGACAGCCAACTAAATCTTTACGTAAGGTAGGTATCACAGGATGGCCAACGAAATCTTCACTTCAAGTAATGATAGGTATCACTGGACAGCCAACTAAATCTTTACGTAAGGTAGGTATCACAGGATGGCCAACGAAATCTTCACTTCAAGTAATGATAGGTATCACTGGACAGCCAACTAAATCTTTACGTAAGGTAGGTATCACAGGATGGCCAACGAAATCTTCACTAAGTAATGTAGGTATCACTGGACAGCCAACTAAATCTTTACGTAAGGTAGGTATCACAGGATGGCCAACGAATCTTCACTTCAAGTAATGATAGGTATCACTGGACAGCCAACTAAATCTTTACGTAAGGTAATATCACAGGATGAAATCTTCACTTCAAGTAATGATAGGTATCACTGGACAGCCAACTAAATCTTTACGTAAGGTAGGTATCACAGGATGGCCAACGAAATCTTCACTTCAAGTAATGATAGGTATCACTGGACAGCCAACTAAAT
Source organism: Matsumurasca onukii (assembly GCA_018831715.1). NCBI lineage: Eukaryota > Metazoa > Arthropoda > Insecta > Hemiptera > Cicadellidae > Matsumurasca > Matsumurasca onukii. The sequence continues at coordinate 9,153,403 of CM032061.1, read as the reverse complement.
CTTTACGTAAGGTAGGTATCAGGGATGGCCAACGAAATTTCACTTCAAGTAATGATAGGTATCACTGGACAGCCAACTAAATCTTTACGTAAGGTAGGTATCACAGAATGACCAACGATCTTCACTTCAAGTAATGATAAGTATCACAGGATGGCCAACTAAATCTTCAAATAGTAGTAGGTATCACTGGATGGCTTACAGAATCCTCAAGTAATGCTAAGAACTGCTGGATGGCCAGGTAAATCTTCAAGTGAGGTAGGTATCACTGGTAAAGCGAAGAATTACTGAATGACCAACTAAATTTACATTTCAAGATTCAAGTCATGATAGGTATCAATGGATGGCCAACCAAATCTCCAAGTAATGACAGACAACACTGGATGGGCAAATAGTTCTTCAAGTGATGATAGTTATAGTCCTACTAAATATTGAAGTAACCGTTTGATGGCCAACACAAACTACAAGTGGGTAATTCTAGGCATAATTGAACGAGAAGCCATCTTGGACTTCAATTACTACCACTACAATGGTAGACATCTCCCACTGTTCACAATAGTTCTCCTCCATTTCTGTATGCATCAATCGTAAGCGAAATTATTCTGACAGTTCAAACTGGAACTCAACAAAATAAATTGTTCTTCACACTGATTGCTGAACACTTACTTCAATCCAACCATTCCTACACAGGTATGAGAGAGAATGTAGAAATATTGGATTTTGAGAAGAAAGGGGATTTCATAGACTGCAAGAGGATTTGCGCATTTACCTCAACAAATTAGCAGATCCAAACATATTAAATATTATTTGTAGACATTTTTTAGGCTACGTCTGTGGTAATAAAATGTATAAATTTAAAATTCAACAAAATGTGGAACGCTTCACGATTTAACGTGTTATTTTTAGGATGATACGCAAATCGTGAAGCGTTCCAATTTTTGTTACATCATACATTTTATTACCAGAACGTGTAAATAATCTACATGACCATCTCTGTAACACCTTTCAATTTCAATTAAATATTACTCACGCAACAAACAAAATCAATTTTCGAATACATTCATACCAGTAATATAAAACAATTCCACGAATCAACCAACAATTAAAATTTTATTTAGACAAAACTATTCATTACCTGCCTAAAACAATTGATTTTTTCCATATGTGTATATTTAGAAATAGTGTATTTGTTATAACCTAGATGTACTAGACGATTTTTGTATACACTTGATAATGGGCTCAGCCTTGAAACTAGTCGTGTAATTAAAATGTTCATTCAGGGAACTTCATCGTTTACTTCTTAATTAGTATTATACTAAAAGTAGCCCTTTCCGTGAACTATTTTCCAAATGTATGTATGTATATATGTGTGTACTCTTTGTCGCATCTTTGTCCGATTTATTCAAATTCATTTATTATAGTACACATATTCCTTTTGTAAATATCTCGGTCAAGTTCATTAACCAGCAAAATCCTTAACCCCTTTTGGTCAAAAATTGGCTTGATACATCTTAAAACCGTACATTTCATCCGATTTTGATAATATTTGATACATATATGTATTTTAAGAGTATCCACCAATATACTAAAAATTATGAAAATTCGCCAGTCGTATTACTTTACGATATGTAATAAAACGTGCAGTACAAGAACACGTAAGTCTGAGACCGAAGGCCGAAGCGAGGCTGTGAGCGTAGCGAACAAATTGCTAAGTAAATTCGATTCACTCATGCAAGCGGCGCTTTAGCCGTCGGCCTGTTTTTTGGAAAATATGATGCGCGGTTTTATGGAGTGCTGGCAAGTGCACTTTGTGGTACTGTACTTAGATTTGCCATCTTACCGGTATTGCCAATAGTGAATCTTATGTTTACCTTTTTCTATAAATATTAATTGTTTAAATAAAATTATCTGATAAATTTGTTGTGCTCATTTGCGCTTCATTACAGCATACGGTTTTAGAGACGTTAACAACTAAAGGTTTTTGACATTTTATGCAGCTTTTGGATTATGCCTAATGAACCTAATTTTTGAATGAATATTTAATTCTTAGGTGTTTAGTCATAATAAAAGCTTTATCAATGTATATTTTGGAATAAACTTATGGAAGGACTTGACGTGGCGTGGTCCTGTAATCCAGCTTCATGGAGGTCAGGTTTGAGGATGATATAGGTCTAAAGCGGCTCAGATAGTCTCAGTGATCATCTGATGATACCCATCAACTCCCACCATCGTTTAGACATATCAGACCATCACCTGCGTGGTTCGGAAGTCACGTTAAGCCGTTGGTCCTTGTATTTCCATTGGTCATTGGGCTATTAATTAATGACCCATTCTAGGAAGAGTCGGCCTTAGTTTGTAACAAGACTACACCTCATAACTCATTACTACCACTCATCACACTCATCCTACACATATTTGCCTTAAAATACCCTCATGAGTGGTCGGCATCTCAAATAGTGATTTAGTGATTTAGTGGAAGTATTCATATAAACAAATACCTAATATACCTCAAATATAACTGTTTCAATTTTTTGGCTTCTATAAAATATACGCTCTTTGGGTTTTAATGTAAGCCGTTTATCGCTTTTTACTTCATAGCTTTAATGTCCATACTTTCACATCTAGTAAAAAGCGTACTGATAAATTCACAAATACTCTGGACACCACTTTTAAAAGCCTCAAACTGAGATTTCTATCACAACTTTAACTATATTCGAAAAATTAAATCGGCCTCATTATGGACCAATTAATAGTACGAGTATAAAGAAAGCAACCATACTTTGGCATTGTTTACAGAGCCATACCTGGCGTCCCATATATTACCGGTGCACTTAGTAAATTTATTTCACAAACCTTTAAGAAGTGGGTTCGTTCACGGATCCGATGTTTCACTATACAGGGTGAGTTTTAAATGCCCCTTAACTTTTGAAAAAGGAAAAAATTAAAACCTATGAGGAATGTTTTTATAGGATTCTGAAGTTTGTTTTGACGTACTTTTCGTCACCCACCCCACCAAAACCGGGGAGAGCCCCACCCCAAAATGTTAAAGACAAATTCCCCTTTTGTGGCACCTCAAAAGAAAGAGAATTTTAATACAAACTCACCGACGCAAAGAAACATTTTTACCTGGACTCGTTTTTTTGTAATACTCATTTAAAGATTACAAGAAATCAGGTTTAAATGCTACATTTGACATTAAAAAGTTGTCATGACAATTTTTTTAAATATATGGGATTACGTTATAGGGTTGTGATGTCTCCCTCAAAAGAATTTTAAGAAAAGTTTGTCGTGAAAATTGTACTGTATGTAAAATGTACTATTTTAAAGCTGATTTCTAGTAGTCTTTAAATGGTATTACAAAAAAACGAGTAAAGTTGTTGAGTTTGTATTAAAATTCCTTTCTTTTGAGGTACCACAAAAAGGGGGTTTGTATTTAAAGGTTTGGGCCCCCTGGTTTTTGGATGGGGGTAGGTGACGCAAGTACGTCAAAACAAACGTCAGAATCCTAGAAAAATATTCACCAAAGGTTTTTAAACAGTCCTTCTTTTTTCTAAAGTTAATCACACTGTATAGCATTTTTGTTTAAAAAACCGTTAATGGAAATTTTAATTGTTTAGGTATTTTGCCATAGTGACAAATGTTCAAAGATAAAGTTTCTACTCTGGATTGTTTAGTACTGTTTTTATTTTCTTGTAATGTATATGGTACTTACTGTGTCAAGCTAAGAATTGCAAAAAAAACAGTCACTTTCCATCAATTAAAAACAAAAACTAATAATACGATAAACTCTGTACAGCTTTAAAGTATAATGGAGGGTATTATTTATTTTCAGTTCAATTTCTGTTAAATAAATAAATATTGTGCGCAGTAGCAGCTGTGACCTTGAACTTCGTCCCATGAGAGCAATGTAAAAACATGCATTTTCTTGGGACAATTTACGACTACAGTTTCCATCAGATTTTTATGAAATAAAATTTGTCTTTAAGTCTATAAAATGTTTAAGCGGCTTCGCTGAGCTGAACTCCCATTTTTAACTCCTTTGTGAGCCTTAAAAAAATAATCAAAAATTAAAGACCTTTTGTATTTGATTTTCTTGTTTTTACTATGAAACTAGTAAACTTTTCGAAAAAGTTGTCATTGATGTCATTGCAGTACATCGTCAACCTTATAATAAAACTTATTTCAAAAGGTTCTAATGAAAACTGTAGGCATAAAGTGTCTCAAGAAACTATTTGTTTTTACATTGTTCTTAAGGGACAAAACAAAATGGCTGACAGTTACTGTGCACACTTAAACAACGCAGTAAAATACTTAAAATTTGCACCAAACTTGACTTAAAAACTTATAAATAATTTGATCGTGTACCTGCAGGGTCTTGAACATGGCTGCGGGTGTTGATAAGGTTTGCTGATAGCGGGAACAGATGACAGATGACTGATGGAGGCTACTGCGCAGGCGCTATATATACGCGCGCGCACAACGTTTCAACAACATTGTCAGAGTAATGCCCTTTCCACCGTGACACTAGCTGCCTGGCCTCGCACTAAACACAAAGCATCACAAAATGGGTCATTTATAAATTGGTATTTTTCCACCATTTAGGCTTTTCAAGGTTCACTACGTTCGCAGCCTCGCTTCGGCCTTCGGCCTCAGAATTGTCTTGTACTATCACTGGATATCTCTTTGCTATGCTTAAAATTTCACCTCAGCTTTCGGCCTCAGTTTTTACATAAACCTTTACTGCAATATTTAATACATGTCATGAAGGTAAGGAGTATTTTAAATTTTATAGAAATCGGACTAATCAATCCATTGTTATAGCAAAATCAATTTTTGGCCGCCATTTTCAAATGATAGAAGGGGTTATCATAGTTTTGGTATATTGACTGATAACATTGAGTTTTTAGAGATATATATGATTTAGTAATACGATTTGGTGTACAGCTCTGAAAACACAGTTCCTTGACTATTGGTATAGAGCAAGTTAGGTGGAACTCCTAATGTGTCCTAATTAGGTATAGATTACACTGCATACCATCAGCATACGAGGTGGTGCATGATTGCACCTCCTATTATTTTGTTTGTTGAGTATTATGTTCTCAAGTGGTAAACGAATTTCTAAAACTGTACTTAGCCAAGTTAGTAATACAATACGACTCAGTGTTTGTCTTGATTTTGTAAAAATCATTGAAATGGTGCAATACTGGTAAAAAGGGAAGGAAAACCATTTAATAACGATTAACAGATATAAGCCACAACTAAAAGGTAGTAATTCCTAGAACAGCAAAAGTAATAGGTAAAAAGCAAGATTTTGCCATAACGCATGTTAAGCCATAACGTCTGCTATAGAGTATTCGAGACTTTATCAATAATTTAATATTGTTACAATAGAAACTCTATATAAATTAGGAGAGAGGGGATATCGACACATAATAAACGAAATGGTAAGAAAAATATTTACAGCATGACGGGATTCATGTCTCGATTACCAGACTTTCATACCGCAAACACATATTGATCACATCATCAAGAGGTGCCATTTCGTTTTCTACATTTGTAAACAAATACACATAAACATAATTTTTGCTACCTTATCACCTGTGTGCTACCTGGTGGATTACCTAAACTGTGAAGGTCACGGGCTAGCCATGACTCTAGTGATTAGTGGGTTTAACCATCTATGAACAGTGAACCACGTTTTCTCTCAATTTCCCCCCTACAACACACCGTACACTCCTCTCCATCTCACTAGTTCTTGAAAATCCTGTATACAAATCTGAGAACATAAAAGACTTTACTTCGTGTTTACCACGGAATACACTTTGGATCCACAATAAAGCCAGGGGTCCGCTCTATCGAGTCGCGTCAGGATGAGCGCTTCATTGTAACGTGCTGTAATTGCACGAACCACAGGCTTAAGTGCTCTATAACCACGGCTATAAGAGGCATTATTTTAGAACACATTATAACTTTTACTTGAGGTTTTTCAATCTAAACCGAAATTTTTACTAGTGTACGCACTATTAGTAAAAGTAGCCGATGATGTTTGTCTTGTTTAGTTCTCTCTCCAGGTGAACCTAGTGGTTTCTCAGATTCTCATGAATGTCAGTGTTACCTTCGGATATCGAACCCGCTCCACCAGGCTTGCTTGGGACCCTCTATCTACCCGCCACAGTTCCACTAGGGTCAAATATTAATATTTTCTTGTAACTACAATATTGACGAAAATTTTCAAATATTTTTCAAATGAAACAGCTCGATTAAAAATCAAACATAGCTGACGCGTATAAAAACTGTAGCGTCAATATTGACAAATTTCCAGTATCCATCCCTGCGTGTCTTTATTTTTTAACCAAATTTATTGTCTGATCTAGATAGAACTTCATATGCAGAATTTTATCACTGGTACTAACATTTTCACCAACTAAAAATAAAAAATCTGACAATCCAAACCGTGTTACCGGTACAGTTTCCTAATTTGACTCAGACTTTGATAAAAATTTCAAAACTGGTTTAGGCTACGTTTTGTTTTACGGCCTCTCGTTCTATATTAAGAGGATTAGTCAACCAAGCAATAACCCATGTTTACCACTGAAATAACGGAGTATTGATTATTTCTCTCCGGTAGACGAGGGGTAGGTGGAAATCCAAGTTTATCTTCTGTTTCAAAATACGGCTCTAGTAGGGTTTTCTGGCTCAGTTCTTTGTAGAGTAAGCCAACCTTGCCAGTCAAGAGAAATGGTAGTAGCGATATTCCAACTTTGCTCCGCTCATTTAAAATTTGACAAAACATGGTTTCGCAGTCCCCTGCTTCCGACGCCGTTTATAAACCGAAACGTACAAATGCGGTTTTATATGATAGGGTAGGAGTGGTTCTATTTTCCTTATACACGAAAAGGCAAACACTGCTTTTCAAAAATATATTATTCTTTTAAAATAGCCAATTTTTTGCCAACTTTAACATGTGTTTGCTAATATTGGTGTACGATTTTTTAAAGAAAAGGTTTTACAAACCTAGAGACCTTTGAGAACATAGAAAACAACGTTTCTAATTCTTACACCAAAAATTGTGTCCCAAACGGGAAACTACGAGAGCAGATTTTGAAAACCATTTCTGGGGTGATCAATTTTCTCAATATATTTCACATTTTATGTGAATGAGATACAATTCGCCGATATGTACTGATGTATGTACTCATGTAAAAACGCATTGCCAAAACTATACATCGTTTAGACATATCAGACCATCACCTGGGTGGTTCGGAAGTCACGTTAAGCCGTTGGTCCTTGTATTTCCTTTGGTCATTGTAATTAATGACCCATTCTAAGGAGAGTCGGCCTTAGTTTGTAACAAGACTTCCCTCATATCATAACTCAACACTCATCCTTCAACATATTTGCCTTAAAATACCCTCATGAGAGTGGTCGGCATCTCAAATAGTGATTTAGTGATATAATTATGATGGATGAGGAAATCTGGATAATATTTTTCAGTTTCGTGTAATACGTATATTAGTTTAATAGCCAAGCTGTACGAAACCCAGCGACTTGGTTCACGCACGCCTGGCGTTGGTTTGTTGTGTTTGTGTAAGCACGAGGTGTAGAAGCTAAGTAGGAATTAATGGATCACTTGCACAACTGCTCCAAAGTACTTTCGTGTTCTACACTACATGAAGACGAAGAGGAACTAGGGCGTAGCTCCGTAACTGATAGAAAATCTCATAAAAGATTTTCAGGTGCGTAATTTTAGATCGAATTTGTGTTATACTTATTTGATCTTTTTAGTTAATTTTTGGGTTCCATAATATTTCCATTAATTTCTACCACCATATTAACGTTGTAGAACTTCCCCTTTAAGAACTGAATTTGTGATCTCATTTCAATGAGGATTTTATGTTATGTTCCGTACGTTCACAAAAAGAAAATCAACTAAACCGATTCATCCAGACTAAGACGGCAGATGAAAATCGGACTTGGTTGATTTTTGATATGCATGATGGTTCCAGTTACTTAAATGTAACTTCCATTTAAATCGGATAGTTTTTATAGGATATAACCCCATTTTTGGGGTTGGTTGTTGGAATTTCGCTAGGATTGACGGTAGCGCTTGTGGTTTAAGTTTATTGAACTAAATCTACAACTAAAAATCTGTGTTTGCTCAGTTTATTTTTTATGTATTACTTTATATCGTTACATGTGTTGCAATTAGTTTACAGTAATGAAAATCTACTGAAACCTTTATTGGAAATCATGAGTTGTAGCTAGAAAAGGTTTTTGTCCAACGATGTTATGGTAACAAAAACCTTTACCAGCCTGAATTGTGTTTTAATTTTGAGTTAAAATTAGTTTTAACATAAATATCTAAAGTTATACAATGGAAGCAAATTGTACTTTTTACCACATAATTTTTAAAATTAATTTTCACTCTCCGTTATCTTCAGGTTTCCCAAATGAGTAGTATTTATTATACATATATTTTATTTAACTGTTATACATACTCCAATTTATTTTTACATATCTACTGAAAATTGTTCCCGAAGTGTTTGTTTGTTTTTAAAAATCTATTTGTTTAACCTTTATATTTTCCATCAATATTTTATTTATACTGATAATGCTGAGGCGAAACGTGTCTATGTAAAAACTAAAAATTATGTGGTAAAAAGTACAAAGTTTTTTCATTGTATAGTTACGAATACCGCAAAATAAATGGAGATAACATCAACAATATCTAAAATTAGCTTGTTAGCATTTAATGTTAGTTTATACTCGTAATTTGCTTTAAAAAGATTTATTTTGTTATACTTTTCAATTTAACACGTTTGTTCTTTTTCGCATAACGTGACGACGTCTAATATTCTTATCTGCATTCTACATGAATTACTCTTCTCTATTAAAATAACAGAATTTGAACAGCATTTGAGTGCAGTTCAGTGTATTTCTATTTCGTTACCTTTCTACGACGGAAAGAAAGGTATCCCGGCTGCGCCAGCGACTTCCTGGGATGGTATGAGGACTGGTCACGCATGCGCCAAGTAGGCTGATAATGAAGGACCACCGCGAGCCTGGGCGTGGAGTTGAGGTGGAAGTAGTTATCAGGCTAAATAATGAACTGTCGAGTACGTTCAATTACGACAAGGGCTTATTCTGATTGAGTTGGAATGCTCAGAATATGCCAAGTAATGGATATACTGTAATAATAAGTAAAACGACTTAAACCCCTATTTTTTGTGAAACTATTCTGGTATGTACATATTTATGTATTCAAACATGTATTTTGATCAATAAACTATATTCTTATTTTAATGTTATTGTAGTTGTTTAAAATGCTTACTGCCTATAAAGAAATCACTGTTCAAAAATAAAAACGACAGGAAATTATTTGAATGGGTAACTTTATTCATCCTGTCCAGGTAAATACCACTTTCAAAAGTTCTTCTGCCAAGTTAGATTAGTTTTTTTCTATTTTGGCTCTGTCAACATGGTTTTGGGATCTGAAATGTGATTCCGTCTTCAAGTTATTTGTAACGTAAACCATAACATAAGTTATTATGAAATTAGCTAGCTAAAAGTTAAAAGTAATCTAAGCAGTAACTCACCAACAAACAACATCAGTTTCCTCTTTTTTCAACGCTCAGCAGGAAATAGCACAAAAGTCTCATATCATGGTATTTAGGACATAAAACAGGACACAGCAAGCTTAACTAGTGTAAGACACTCCATACTAAAATTCTACACCTCGAAATCATAAACCTAATCCACCTAGGCCTATAACCAGATACTGTGATTCACCATGTTGAAACTTTCTAAATTTTGTAAGTAAAATTAACTCTTTTGTTAGGAAAGCTGACTCATTCATTTAAACTCTAAAGAATTTCTTTCCCTTCTTTGGCTGTGAATTAACAGACGTTTTTGTGTTCTCTGTTGCATTTCTTCAGTCTCATACACGTCTGTGATTGGCCCTCTCCTGCTCCCAGGCAGCCAGCCAATCGGTGGGCAGCTGACACTGGCTTTCGACGTGCTTGGTTTCTCTAATCTTTTTTATCCTAACGTGTTTTTGCATGTTGTTCTATGCTAGTTGATTTACAGTTAAATAAATCAAGGTAAAAAACACACAAAACAAACAAAAGGGAAAACTCATGTTGTTTGGTGGTGGGTGACTGGTCAGCGATTACTTTTAGACTAACTAATTTGTTCAGCAGCCCAAGCACAGTTAGCCCTGCGATGGAATTATTTTAAGAGTCTCAAGTAGAGCCGAACGCGTAAGTTTGTTCGCTCTCGAAAATCGCACGATTTGGTCACATTTAAGTCATTGATATCAGACAAACTCGGACATGTCAAGACGAGGGGGGAGAAAGACGGCAAGAGATGGCAGCGCAATCTGTGCTCGTGCTGCCACATTTATATTGGTTTCCTGCCTCAGCCACGTGGCATCTATGCCTAATCTACCTACCATAACATTATCTTTTCTACCACTCAACCTCCACGACCCTGCAAGTACACGGGACTCAAGGCTAGCCATGTGGACCCAGAGCTCAACCAGAGCTAAGTGCTGCAGCATGCAGGTGAGCGTGACAAGGCAGAGTGACGGGCAGCTTCACACTTCCTAGCAGCTAGAGCATGTGGACCCAGAGCTCAACCAGAGCTGTATGCTGCAGCATGCAGGTGAGCGTGACAAGGCAGAGTGACGGGCAGCTTCACTTCTAGCAGCTAGAGCATGTGGACAGAGCTCAACCAGAGCTGTGCTGCAGCATGCAGGTGAGCGTGACAAGGCAGAGTGACGGGCAGCTTCACACTTCCTAGCAGCTAGAGCATGTGGACCCAGAGCTCAACCAGAGCTATGTGCTGCAGCATGCAGGTGAGCGTGACAAGGCAGAGTGACGGGCAGCTTCACACTTCCTAGCAGCTAGAGCATGTGGAGAGCGGCTCCTGGCAGCAACAAGGACGTGGAAAGTGCGACACATAACAAAGCATAATGTCCGTGATTAGCACGAGACTGGTGTCGCAACCTTGCACTCGTTCTTACACATTACCTCCCTACACAGAAGCTGATTTTTAAACCTACAGGCGAGAGGTGAGTGGTAACGCGATAGGTGGTAGTTGTTCAAGCAGCTGGAGTATTGTAGTTAGGACTACGTAGTTTTCGCTGTCGTATCGAGCATCGGCGAGATTATTTTACGGTAGGCCTACTTATTTCATTGGGCTACTGGTGTAACGAAGAATTTTAGGACCCATGTTTAAAGGAACCTTTTCATTGTTTTTGCATAAGGAACCATCCCCCTGAAATTTGGCGCCCTCTTTTAGAATCACCCTGTATACATATGTACGAGTGTATACAGGGTGATTTTTATATGTCCTCCCCCCACCTTAACTTTTGAAAAAGGAAAACAAATTTGAATCCCTTTGGGGAATGTTTTCATGGGATTCTGAAGTTTGTTTTGACGTACTTTGCGACACCCACCCTTCAACCAAAACTGGGGGGAGGGCCCCCAACATTTTAAAATTGCAACCCCCTCCTTGTGGCACTTCAAAAGAAAGGGAATTAAATACAAACTCAACGACGCAAAGAAGCTGTTTTATCTTCACTCGTATCTTTGTAATACCCACTTAAAGATGACAAAAATCACGTTTAAAATGCTAAATATCACATTAAAAAAATTGTTATAACAAACTTATTTTCAAAATACCCTATAGGGTTGTTATGTTTCCCTCAAAAGATTTTCGAGAAAGATTTGCCATTTAAACAAAGTTGTATGTGAAATGTGGCATTTTACAACTGATTTCTTGCAGGTTTTAAACAGGTATTGCAAAAAAAACCAAGTAATTATAACACATTTGTCTTTGCTTCGTTGAATTTGTATTAAAATTCCCTTGAGATGCAACAAGGGGTTTTAATTTAAGGTTTCGGGGCCCACCCTCCCTCGGTTTTGGTGGGCGTGGGTGACGCAAAGTACGTCAAAACAAACTTCAGCATCCTAAAAAATTCCCCAAGGTTTTAAAATGTTTCCTTTTTCAAAAGTTAAGAAGGAGGAACATTAAAAACTCACCCTTTATGTATGGAAAATCCAGCAATTTAGTGTAAATTTGCATTCAAACCTCGGACGAATTTAAAATTTTCACAGCTTATCAAAGCATAATTATAGCTCACTTTTTTTTTGCTATAACAACTCATTTCCATAAAGAAAGTAGTGCTACCCATAAGAAAATCTCAAATGTACTGCAATAATTGACACTTGGGGCTTCAAAGAAATTTTAGTTATTTTTTCCAAAAGTATAAATTAAAACAAGAAAATGCCGTTTGTTTCATTAAAATCCCGTTTGTTTTACAGAACAGGACTAAAAAAGTTTATGACGAAAACACATTTTGTATAATAGCCAATTAAGGGGTGCGCGAAAAGATTTTTGAAATGGGCTTAAATTATCGCACTTTTTATTTTTGGGCTTGTATGAAAAATGTCTGGTTTAGGATATCCCCATTGTGAGCATAAAATTTGGAACAGACTGTATGTGTATAATCTCTAAAGGTCGCATTTTGTCAGATTTTCGCCAAATTTGATACAAATGTTCCTTTTATAAATATCTCGTCCAAGTTCGTATGAACATATTTTATTGATTACAATAATGATCAGTTAGACTCTACCTTCGTAAGGCCTTTCGTTCAGATTGATAAGAACACCTTTAAAAGTGTAACATTATTTTCATTAATTATGCTTGTTTGAAATTTGAAATCGTTCATAAATAGGTCATCACTGAAGGTCCTAAAGTGACGCTTTTTGGTAGGAGGTAAAGTAAGTGAACGAGGATCAAAAAGACACTTTTGGGACGAATGATGAACGGTACTTTTTGTCTTGATGCAAATAATAGTTAGAAACAAGAACCCTTCCCCCTCCCCTTAGAGTTATAAAGAAACAAAAAGTAAACAGTGTTTTGGACTCAGCAGGCTGATTTGTATTTGCTTGAAGAAACAGCTGTAACTCATATTTACTACTAGCTGAGAGTACCCGAAGTTCGCCTCGGGGCTTTATTAACATAGCTGTGTGTATATTTTTTTTAAATTGCTAATTTAAAGTAAAATAGACGAGGGGGAGAAAGACGGCAAGAGATGGCAGCGCAATCTGTGCTCGTGCTGCCACATTTATATTGGTTTCCTGCCTCAGCCACGTGGCATCTATGCCTAATCTACCTACCATAACATTATCTTTTCTACCACTCAACCTCGACGATGGTACTGTAGTAGAAAGTTTAATAATTTAGAACTATCTCAGTGCCATCGACCGCGTGCAGAATTAAAGAGCAGCCTCCTTACACTCAACCTAGTTGAGCTGCGGGTCCGAAACACCACCGGAAGCCATCTTAAAAATTGTAGTTCTACCCCCTCCACGACCCTGCACGTACACGGGACTCAAGGCTAGCCATGTGGACCCAGAGCTCAACCAGAGCTATGTGCTGCAGCATGCAGGTGAGCGTGACAAGGCAGAGTGACGGGCAGCTTCACACTTCCTAGCAGCTAGAGCATGTGGACCCAGAGCTCAACCAGAGCTATGTGCTGCAGCATGCAGGTGAGCGTGACAAGGCAGAGTGACGGGCAGCTTCACACTTCCTAGCAGCTAGAGCATGTGGACCCAGAGCTCAACCAGAGCTGTATGCTGCAGCATGCAGGTGAGCGTGACAAGGCAGAGTGACGGGCAGCTTCACACTTCCTAGCAGCTAGAGCATGTGGAGAGCGGCTCCAGCAACAAGGACGTGGAAAGTGCGACACATAACAAAGCATAATGTCCGTGATTAGCACGAGACTGGTGTCGCAACCTTGCACTCGTTCTTACACATTACCTCTCACACAGAAGCTGATTTTAAACCTACAGGCGAGAGGTGAGTGGTAACGCGATAGGTGGTAGTTGTTCAAGCAGCTGGAGTATTGTAGTTAGGACTACGTAGTTTTCGCTGTCGTATCGAGCATCGGCGAGATTATTTTACGGTAGGCCTACTTATTTCATTGGGCTACTGGTGTAACGAAGAATTTTAGGACCCATGTTTAAAGGAACCTTTTCATTGTTTTGCATAGGAACCATCCCCTGAAATTTGGCGCCCCTCTTTAGAATCACCCTGTATACATATGTACGAGTGTATACAGGGTGATTTTTATATGTCCTCACCAACCTTGAAAAAGGAAAAACAAATTTGAATCTTTGGGGAATGTTATGGATTCTGAAGTTTGTTTGACGTACTTTGCGACACCCACCCTTCAACCAAAACTGGGGAGGGCCCCAACATTTTAAAATTGCAACCCCTCCTTGTGGCACTTCAAAAGAAAGGAAATTAACAAACTCAACGACGCAAAGAAGCTGTTTTATCTTCACTCGTATCTTTGTAATACCCACTTAAAGATGACAAAAATCACGTTTAAAATGCTAAATATCACATTTAAAAAATTGTTATAACAAACTTATTTTCAAAATACCCTATAGGGTTGTTATGTTTCAACAAGATTTTCGAGAAAGATTTGCCATTTAAACAAAGTTGTATGTGAAATGTGGCATTTTACAACTGATTTCTTGCAGGTTTTAAACAGGTATTAAAAAAGCCAAGTAATTATAACACATTTGTCTTTGCTTCGTTGAATTTGTATTAAAATTCCCTTTCTTTTGAGATGCAACAAAGGGGGGTTGCATTTAAGGATTTGGGGCCCACCCTCGGTTTTGTGGCGTGGGTGACGCAAAGTACGTCAAAACAAACTTCAGCATCCTATAAAAAATTTCCCCAAAGGTTTTAAAAAAATGTTTCCTTTTTCAAAGGTTAAGAAGGAGGAACATTAAAAACTCACCCTTTATGTATAGGAAAATCCAGCAATTTAGTGTAAATTTGCATTCAAACCTCGGACGAATTTAAAATTTTCACAGCTTATCAAAGCATAATTATAGCTCACTTCCTTTTTGTGCTATAACAACTCATTTCCATAAAGAAAGTAGTGCTACCCATAAGAAAATCTCAAATGTACTGCAATAATTGACACTTGGGGCTTCAAAGAAATTTTAGTTATTTTTCCAAAAGTATAAATTAAAACAAGAAAAATGCCGTTTGTTTCATTAAAATCCCGTTTGTTTTACAGGAGCAGGACTAAAAGAAGTTTATGACGAAAACACATTTTGTATAATAGCCAATTAATTTTTGAAATGGGCTTAAATTATCGCACTTTTTTTTCATTTTGGGCTTGTATGAAAAATGTCTGGTTTAGGATATCCCCATTGTGAGCATAAAATTTGGAACAGACTGTATGTGTATAATCTCTAAAGGTCGCATTTTGTCAGATTTTCGCCAAATTTGATACAAATGTTCCTTTTATAAATATCTCGTCCAAGTTCGTATGAACATATTTTATTGATTACAATAATGATCAGTTAGACTCTACCTTCGTAAGGCCTTTCGTTCAGATTGATAAAGAACACCTTTAAAAGTAACATTATTTTTCATTAATTATGCTTCTTTGTTTGAAGTTTGTTGTTGACGATGGAGGATTTCAGAAGTTGAACTATTATTGCGGACATTTTCCATCGTTAGTGAACAAAAGGATCACGACGTTTCGGGATCTGCAATCTGATCCCGTCTTCAGGTGAAAATAACCTAAAACATAACACAGAACATTAGAAAATGAGCTAGCCTAAAGTAGTCAGCGGCTGACCAGTCAAACTCTACCAAACAACAAGTTGTTAAGTCAAACAACAACGTGATCCTTTTGTTCACTAACGATGGAAAATGTCCGCAATAATAGTTCAACTTCTGTAATTATGCTTGTTTGAAATTTGAAATCGTTCATAATAGGTCATCACTGAAGGTCCTAAAGTGACGCTTTTTGGTAGGAGGTAAAGTTAAGTGAACGAGGATCAAAAAGACACTTTGGGACGAATGATGAACGGTACTTTTTGTCTTGATGCAAATAATAGTTAGAAACAAGAACCCCTCCCCCCCCTTAGAGTTATAAAGAAACAAAAAGTAAACAGTGTTTTGGACTCAGCAGGCTGATTTGTATTTGCTTGAAGAAACAGCTGTAACTCATATTTACTACTAGCTGAGAGTACCGCGGTTCGCCTCGGGGCTTTATTAACATAGCTGTGTGTATATTTTAAAAAATTGCTAATTTAAAGTAGTAAAATAGTAATACTATATATCCTTTGAAAACCCATTTAGTTTGCTTGTTAGTTCACCATCTTCTCCTTATAAGTGTTGGCTACCTTTGGGAGTCATAGTTACTCCGATGTTCCGCCCGTTTTTAGGGCTCGCTTTGGTGCTACTAAAGCAATATTATCAAAAGAGTAGCAGCACCGACTCCAACAATTTTTAAGTGAATACAGATTACAACACCCCACAAATTAAAGTTCACAATATGGCAAATAGTGTGCGCATATAGTGGTAATCTAATATGTATTGGCAACTTAATTTTTATTATCTTGGTTACCACCAAATGAGTACAGCAGTAATATCTTACTGTAGTGTAATGGATAAACTATTGTCTGTAAAACGCTGTAAAACATTAGAAACTCATTGTTTATGAATGTAACATGTAAAACAATACATATTTGCATTTACCCAATTATTTCAAACTTTTAGAGCATTTTACTAAAGTTTGTTTTTGAAGTCGGTTCAATTTTTTTGTTAAAAAGTGTTTATGACTACGTTGGATCCCTTAGTTGTAGAGTAGCGTTCGTGTCTCAAAAACTTCAAAGGCATTGCAGTGAAACTCATTACTTTCATTTCAAATAAGCCAAAGTGTAGTTTTACACTTGAACTAGAATAACCCACATAGCCACCGTAAGCCCACGCACTTTTCTTTAACAGATTCCTTGATAAGATCATATCAGTCTGTATCACTTTTATTGGAGTTTTAATTATAATCAATCGGATTCAAAACGCTGCTGTAAACGTGAATCCGAATATATAAATTTTAAACCCACATGTTTTTTTTCACCTGTGCATTGCGTAATATGATGGGGTTTTTCTCAGCTGATTACTAATAGTTAGCGAGGTAAAAAGCTAAAAAAAGTGTTTCTTTCCATTTTTAGGAATTCTCAGTTTTTTTCAAAACTTTTAAGTTGCTACTGCGTAAAAGCTTCCACGTACGTCCAATGTTAAAAGGTGGGCGGAGGGGTAAGCTCAAGGAGGGGCCGGGAACTTTGGAAAAACAGTACATCAAAGGAAGTACTAACAATTTCACCGTCGAAAAATCAGCTTTTCTCTAATCGTTCCGACATGGGCTCATTTTTACCTTCCATGGCGGGTAAGTGCAACTTTATTGCAACTTTCAGCATGTTGGCAAAGCAGAAATTATTAAGTTTAATGATAAACTGTTTTTATCCAAAATATTAAATAGTACTGTATGTTTTATTCTTAGCTACTGAAAGTGACTTTTCTGCGTATCACGAAATTTTGCGTGCGAGGTGAAGCCGGATAATTTTCTGGAAAAAATTTTTTGATTGTGTTCTACTTTGAATATTTTAAAATGTGCATAGATGGACAATTATAAAAATTAAAGGTAATTCAAATACTAATATTCTACGTTTTGGTGACTTTTAATTTTATAGAGCCGTACCACATGATATTTAGTAAACAAACCCTTAGGTAAAGGGTGCGTCACAAAGAGGGGGTACTGTATCCCAAAGTTAAGGCAAATACAGCAAAATAAACAGAATAACTAGGTCTATACGTTGCAATGGAAATGTAGAAAAACTAGCGCTGGTGGTGTCAAAACTCTAATATAGCAGTACGGAAATGAAAACATGTCTTTTGTCCTTTGCGATGCATATGATTTCTCATTTTCTGATCACTTCTTCAATTTCCATCAACTTGATAAAGTGATCCGCAATCAGCTCCTTTCAAAACGAAATCGATTTTTGTTAAGTTACAATTTTAAGAGGAGTATATAATGAAAATATGTTTCATGTTTTAAAAGATTTGTAAAGAGATAAATACTTAGATCAAAACATAGCAGTGTGTCCGTCAAACTATTCCCGATTAATGATAAATTATTTACAAATATTTAAATTATTCAAACGGCAATGTGACTCAATCACAGACCTTATAACTTAATCAGTGATAACAATGAGTTAACAAGTTGTTAATTTTGTACAGGTAGGTTTCAAACAAATCACTTGCTAATTTCAATAAATAAATTTATTTCTATCAAAACATAGTAAAAACGTAACAACAATTTACCTATCTAATGTGCAACTAACAATTTTCTAAGACTCGTTTCATGAATCGTACTCTACCTAAGTAATCATTGGAAGAAATAGTCCTTAAAGTAATCATTCTGTCCCACGAAACCCTTGTTTGATTCCAGGTAGCCATGAGCTGCTTGGAGAGCTTCTTGAGCGTAATCTTTGTGGGCTCCATGAACTCCATGTCCATGTCCTTCATAAGCCCCATGACCACCATGAGCCCCGTGAGCACCATGAGCTCCATGACCACCATGAGCTCCGTGAGCACCATGAGCTCCATGACCACCATGAGTTCCGTGACTAACGTGTCCGTGACCACCATGAGCTCCGTGAGCACCATGACCTCCGTGACCATGACCTCCGTGAGCTCCTTTGTGACCTCCATCCCCATGACCTCCGTGTTTATGTCCATGTTCGTGTTTGATGTACACCGGCACAGATCCCTTCACGTAGTTGTTGCTGACCTGGTAGGAAGTAGCTTTGCCATGTTCGGTAACGCCCTTATGACCACCCTCGTGGCTTCCATGACTCCCGTGACTCCCATGACTCTCGTGACTCCCATGACTGCTATGACTGGGAACTAGATGGGACAGCTGGTATCCTCTAGGTTCTGCTTCAGCTGCTGCGTCAGCTGCCTCTGCTGCTGCTTCTGGGTCGTACACGCTGTACACTGGCACGTAGGAGGATGGGTATTGTCCAGCTACCACAGCCATGCAGCAAACCGCTGCCAAACTAACCTATAAAACATAGCAGTAGTTTATTTTTAAACTGTCCTTAAAACTTTAACCTTTATTACCATTTACCAAAGCCTTATTATTACTTCCATCTCCATTTATAACATAACTTTTGGAATTTATACAACAGTAGAGTGGTAGGAGAAGTTTACTTAATTCACCTACGATGTTTTAATTTTTGTTCAAGTCAAATCCCAAGAAACCCCTGTTTAGGCAGTCTCTACAGAATTTATAAATATTTGAAATTGCTTTGTTGAACGGTCTTTGAAATAATGTTTTACTATAATCTCAAACTTTTAACGTATATATCCATAAAACAAAAAGGTGTCTGAGATGTTTTACAAACAATGACAAAATTAAACATGCAAAAGAAAAATTCGGATTATTACGATTTCCAAATGAATTATAATGTGTTCTCGAATGAACACATAAAATACTTGTTTAAGAGTGCGCAGTAGTAGATACGACCTTGAATTTCGTCCCATAAGATCAGTGTAAAATCATGAGTTTTCTTGGGACACCTCATACCTACACCTTATCGGATTTTATAAAATAAACTTGGTTTTGAATTGCGTAAATGTGTTAGCAAAACCGCTTAACCGAATTTCTGTTTTTAATACATAAGACCGAGACCATAAATCCAAAATTTAAGAAACTTTGTATTTTAATTTCTTTTATATAGTAAACTAAGCAATTTTCAATCATGAGGTAAGCAAAGTCACTGCAATATGTTGTCAATTTAAAAAATATGTATTTCAAAAATATCTTATGAAAATGTAGGCGTGGGGGGTCTCAAGGAAATCATTGATTTACATTGTTCTTATGGGACAAAAAACAACATGACCGACAAGTACTGTGCCCTCTTTTGATTGGTCCGTTCACGAGAATAAGATTCTTAAACATTCTCCATTCCTCTAAAGATACTTAAATACACCATATTATTGAAATATTTGGAATATGCGCTCATCCTTTGAATATAGTTAGCAATGCCAAATATTTGTTAAAATGTACTGTATGTACTCGTAATTCGAAATCCTTTTTTACCTCAACAGATATAATGTTATATTAGTTAATTTGGCGATATATCTATTCGAGTGCTCTTTAAAAAAGTATAACTGTTAGTAGGGAGGGATCAGTGTAATCAAAGTAAAATTGATTCATTTAAGTAAACGACCAAAAGGTTTTCTA
Source organism: Matsumurasca onukii (assembly GCA_018831715.1). Lineage (NCBI taxonomy): Eukaryota > Metazoa > Arthropoda > Insecta > Hemiptera > Cicadellidae > Matsumurasca > Matsumurasca onukii. The sequence goes on along the minus strand of CM032061.1, from coordinate 9,133,278 downwards.
TGAATGAGATGGTAGCATAACCATAAGCTTCATAATGAAACTGAAGAGAGAAAAATAGTATTTTTAAATGGTGTATTTTTAAATCTGGTTGTATTTTTTGTTGTATCGTTGTTGATTTGCTCTATAGGTTCTACTGCTTGCTTACCTGTAACGCTGAGTTCATGTTGGGCTGAGTGTCAATGTTGAATGTTGATCTAGAGCGTGGTCGCGGTTATATACACTGAAGCCAGTGAACATTCGTCGCGCTTGTTTTGGTAGTTTACCGCAGCCCTTGCACTGCGTGCGTAATGCCGTGCCACTCACCACGCTGTCTAGTGTCTACATACTCACACATGCAAGCCTACTGAACATACGAAACCAGCCTCATAGCTCCTCACTACTTAGCGTTTGACTGTGTAAATCACAAAATTTTCTTAAAAAGTTAAGTCAATATGGGATCCGCGGTGTCGCTCATGATTGGATGAAATCATATTTGAAAAATAGAACCCAAAAAGTAAAGGTCGAAGACAGTTTGTCCTCACCAAAAATGATACAATGTGATTGATGTTCCCCAAGGTTCAATACTCGGTCCCATTCTATTTTTAATTTACATAAACGACATTGGCTCCAAAATGGACTCAAACAATGTGATTCAATATGCTGATGATACAACTCTAGTATTCAATTATAATAAGACAAATGAAGACTTAGAGCGTTTGTCTCATGAGAAATCAAATTTGTAGTTCAATATTTTCAAAATTTAGGTCTCCAAACAAATTACAAAAGTCTAACTATGTAAATTTCCAATTACATGATAACACTGATAATTATCAACCAGCAGTGGTTATTAATGAAGAGTTACAGGTAACCTCTTCCATAAAACTTTTAGGTGTCCACATTGATGGCAATTTAAAGTGGACTAATCATATCGACGATGTCTGCATTAAAATATCTTCGGGCATTTTTCTGCGATCTTTATCCTGACATTGCAAGTCTAATGTCTTGAAGATGGCTTATTATGGATTGATATATCCTCATTTGTCATACGGAGTTAGCATATGGGGGTCATGCGCTGAACAACACCTTCTCAGGGTTTTTATTTTACAAAAAATTGCCACACGAATTATTTCTAAACTCAATTTTTGAGACTCGTGCTGTGACGCATTCAAACAACTTCAAACGCTTACTCTGCCTTGTTTGTACATTTATGAAACTGTAATGTTCTGCATTAGTAAATGTGTACTACAACTAGGCAGAGATATACATAGCCATAACACGCGGTACAGACAAAATTTTAGGCTAACTTCCCACAGACTTTGCTTGTATGAAAAGATTCCATCTTATGCAGGAATAAAATTGTTCCATGCACTTCCAGAATAAATTAAAGAACTATCAAATCTAAAACGTTTGAAATTAAAATTGAGAAAATATTTAGTTACCAATTCTTTCTACAGAGTGGGTGAGTTTATGGATCAAAATAATTAAGCAATTCCCTCATCAAAGTTTGAGCGAATTTCAAATTATATGTACTCAAATAGTTGTTCCTTAGTTGTCATGAGTGACTTTAGTTTTTTTCTTGATCTTGTAAATATGTTCTGTTTTATGTTATATGTTTTTGTCAACGCTACAAAAAATGTTTGTACATTGACAAATAAATTGTTGAATAAATTTGTTGAAAAATGCGCTACTGGTTAGGTTTGGCTATTTGCAGTTTATGATTAGACGTGCCTTGTCAGAACGGTTCAGAGCGTCCGCAGACTCCTCCCTTAAATTGTTTGGAAAGCTGTGAACATTTGAAATTCGTCCGAGGTTTAAATGGAAATCCTTCTTTATGGTTGGATCCTTATCTTCCTTAAGATAAGGACAATCCTTATCCTTCTAAATCTTCTAAAAGATCCTTATCTTCTATAAATGGCTGGATTAGATTGTCGTATACGAAGACCCTTTTAACTTTATAAAAAGAAAAAGTTTGAAACCCCTGATGTTGTTTTTGGTCCTGAAGTTTTTTTACGTACTTTGCGTCACCCACCTCTTACCGAAAAGCCGGGAGGGAGGGCCCCAATTTAAAAACAAACAAACCTCCTCTTTGGCACCCTAAAGAAAGTTAATTTTTACACAAATTATACAACACAAAGGATAATTTGCTACCCCAATTAACTGTGTTGCTGTTATACCCGTTTAAAGATTGAAGTTGTCAGGTTTACATGCCATTTCACATACATTTATTTTTATTGACACTTTTTTCTTCAAACTCCTTTGAGAGAAATGTTACAACCCTGTAACAAACCTCTTGGAGGGGTTTGAAGAAAACTTGGTCAGTAAGAATAAACTGTATGTGAAATGTGTCATTTTAAACCTTAAATCTTTAAATGGGTATAATAGCCAAATTAATTTATATAGAACATTTTTTGCGTCGTTGAATTTGTGTTGCAATTACCTTTTGTTTAAAGAAATACAAGAGGGGATTCGTATTTTAAAAATTTGGTGGGCCCCTCAACCTTAGTTTTTAGGGTGGGTGTTTAGGTGTTGACGCAAAGTACTGTATGTCAAAAACTTCAGGACCCCATAAAAGCATTTCCGAAAGGGTTTTTCAAAAAAGGACAAAAGTTAAGAGAGGGAAAATTTAAAACTTACCTTGTATAATTATACCCCGAGGCCGCAGGCTGAGGCGTATGCAAATCCACAATAAATGGTTGGATCGTAGCACAGACGCGAAGTCCAAAGACCGAGGCGTAAGGAAGTTCGCACTAAAATGTTGGGTTGTATTGCTAATCACTTACAAGTAGTATTACAAACTAGGCCTATGATTGATTTCACTCCTGACGACATGTAGGTTACAGAATAGGTTACTTTATATATTTGAGTTTAATTGAGCAACGTATTAGTAAGAAACTTTTCACTCAACGTAAAATGAGTGATCGCTCATCCAGATAGTCCACTTCGTATAGCGTACCTGGATGTGTAAAGATTTCAAAATAAGTTGATGAGCCAATTCAGAATTGCGTAGAGTTGAGGAACTCTACTCTACGTTTTAATGTGGATTAATTTTGTGAACAGCCGTGTGGTTATAGCAATTTTCCTCATTTTTGTCATGTTGAGCAGGGTATTGATAACCAAGTGTAGCTTTGTGTACCATATCAAAACGGTGGCCAGTCATTCTGATTCACATAAAATTAGAAGTTTGACCAGTATCATCTTTTGGACAGTGTTTACACGATAACTGGTAAACCACGTTGCTGGTTTCTCAAGTGGAATCACCGACTGTTGGATAAACTCGAGTGTCCGTGATGCTAATTTTGAACGTTGGTTTTGTATTAACCATTTTACATATTCCACATCTAGGTTTGATTTTTTGTATATAAAGAAATTAGTTACACGTGGAGCTCGACAGTAAGGTTCCCTAAAGATCCCTTTAAATGGATAAAGTTCCATTTAACCTACTGAACCCAAAGAGCAATAGTTGAGATCTTTAGATATTAAAATCAACTTTGAGTTTCCAAAAGGACCAAAACGTGAGCCTATACTGTTTTGTTAAATATAAATTATTAATTATATAAACTACTATACCATACATACAAATAACATGGTCCAATATGCCCATGATACAACTTTAGCCCTTACTTCGAAATCTATGTCA
>CM032061.1:8324192-8529562 GCA_018831715.1 Matsumurasca onukii | reverse complement strand
TCCTAATTCCACATTAGACTAGACGATGCTGTCTTAGAGCACAATTGAGAAAAAGATTAGATGGGGAAATGACTTGATCGAGAATTGAATTGATACTTCAGAGCACGGAGCTCGACTTGATAGACGGCTGCACAGTATCTCAGGCACCAGAACGCTAACACTGGCTGGAAGCGCCTGATATTGCACACACTCTGGCAACACCATCCGTGACCTTCCCAATTCCACATTAGACTAGACGATGCTGCCCTTAGAGCATGATTGAGAAAAAGATTAGATGGGAATGACTGGATCGAGAATTGATACTAGAGCACGGGCTCGATTTGATAGACGGCTGCACAGTATCTCAGGTGGCACCAGAACGCTAACACTGGCTGGAAGCGCTCCGATATTGCACACTCTGGTGAACACCATCCGTGACCTTCCCTAATTCCACATTAGACTAGACGATGTTGCCCTTAGAGCATGATTGAGAAACAGATTAGATGGGGAATGACTTGGATCGAGAATTGACACTAGAGCATTGAGCTCGACTTGACAGACGGCTGCACAGTATCTCAGGCACCAGAACGCTAACACTGGCTGGAAGCGCCTGATATTGCACACTCTGGTGAACACCATCCGTGACCTTCCTTAATTCCACATTAGACTAGACGATGCTGCCCTTAGAGCATGATTGGAGAAACAGATTAGATGGGGAATGACTTGGATCGAGAATTGATACTAGAGCACGGAGCTCTCGACTTGGATGGGACGGCTGCACAGTATCTCAGGCACCAGAACGCTACTGGCTGGAAGCGCCTGATTGTGCACACTCTGGTGAACACCATCCGTGACCTTCCTAATTCCACAGACTAGACGATGACATGCTGCCTTAGAGCATGATTGACAAAAAAATTAGATGAGGAATGACTTGATCGAGAATTACTTGATACTGAGCCAACTTGATGATAGACGGCTGCACAGTATCTCAGGCACCAGAACGCAAAGCACTGGCTGGAAGCGCCCGATATTGCACACTCTGGCGAACACCATCCGTGACCTTCCCAATTCCACATTAGACTAGACGATGTTGCCCTTAGAGCATGATTGACAAAAAAAATTAGATGGGGAATGACTTGATCGAGAATTGACACTCAATGGGGCAATGTCCAGTGGGCGCACAGAGAGGCAAAGCTTTAGGCTCTGCACAAGAGAGCACGGGCAATTGGTTTTAGTACCAAGGAGCCGACTTGATAGACGGCTGCACAGTATCTCAGGCACCAGAACGCTAACACTGGCTGGAAGTGCCTGATATTGCACACTCTGGCGAACACCATCCGTGACCTTCCCTAATTCCACATTAGACTAGACGATGTTGCCCTTAGAGCACAAATTAAAAGATTGATGGGGTGACTTGATCGAATTGATACTAGAGCACGGAGCTCGACTTGATAGACGGCTGCACAGTATCTCAGGCACCAGAACGCTAACACTGGCTGGAAGCGCCCGATATTGCACACTCTGGCGAACACCATCCGTGACCTTCCTAATTCCACATTAGACTAGACGATGCCCTTAGAGCAATTGAGAAAAAGATTAGATGAAATGACATCGAGAATTGAATTGATACTAGAGCACGGAGCTCGACTTCGATAGACGGCTGCACAGTATCTCAGGCACCAGAACGCTAACACTGGCTGGAAGCGCCCCGATATTGCACACTCTGGCGAACACCATCCGTGACCTTCCCTAATTCCACATTAGACTAGACGATGTGCCCTTAGAGCATGATTGAGAAAAAGATTAGATGGGAATGACTTGGATCGAGAATTGATACTAGAGCGGCCTGACTCTGGGCTGCACAATATCGCAAGACCAGAACGCTAACACTGGCGGAAGCCCTGATACGTACCACTCTGGCGAACACCATCCGTGACCTTCCTAATTCCACATTAGACTAGACGATGTTGCCCTTAGAGCATGATTGAGGATTAGATAAATGACTTGGACGAGATTGAATTGATACTAGAGCACGGAGCTCGACTTGATAGACGGCTGCACAGTATCTCAGGCACCAGAACGCTAACACTGGCTGGAAGCGCTCCTGATATTGCACACTCTGGCGAACACCATTCGTGACCTTCCTAATTCCACATTAGACTAGACGATGTTGCCCTTAGAGCATGATTGACAAAAAAATTAGATGAGGAATGACTTGATCGAGAATTGACACTACAATGGGGCACGTCCAGTGGGCGCACAGAGAGGCAAAGCTTTAGGCCCCTGCACAGAGCACGGAAGCCGAGCCTAGGGGCACCATGAGCCGACTTGAGACGGCTGCACAGTATCTCAGGCACCAGAACGCTAACACTGGCTGGAAGCGCTCTGATATTGCACACTCTGGCGAACACCATCCGTGACCTTCCTAATTCCACATTAGACTAGACGATGTTGCCCTTAGAGCATGATTGAGAAACAGATTAGATGGGGAATGACTTGGATCGAGAATTGATACTAGAGCACACGGAGCTCGACTTGATAGACGGCTGCACAGTATCTCAGGCACCAGAACGCTAACACTGGCTGGAAGCGCCTGATATTGCACACTCTGGCGAACACCATCCGTGACCTTCCTTAATTCCACATTAGACTAGACGATGTTGCCCTTTAGAGCATGATTGAGAAAAAATTAGATGGGGAATGACTTGGATCGAGAATTGATACTAGAGCACGGAGCTCGACTGACAGACGGCTGCACAGTATCTCAGGCACCAGAACGCTAACACTGGCTGGAAGCGCCCGATATTGCACACTCTGGCGAACACCATCCGTGACCTTCCCTAATTCCACATTAGACTAGACGATGTTGCCCTTAGAGCATGTAAGAGAAACAGATTAGATGGGGAATAACTTGGATCGAGAATTGATACTAGAGCACGGAGCTCGACTTGATAGACGGCTGCACAGTATCTCAGGCACCAGAACGCTAACACTGGCTGGAAGCGCCCGATATTGCACACTCTGGCGAACACCATCCGTGACCTTCCCCATTCCACATTAGACTAGACGATGTTGCCCTTAGAGCATGATTGAGAAAAGATTAGATGAGGAATGACTTGGATCGAGAATTGACTACTAGAGCACGGAGCTCGACTTGATAGACGGCTGCACAGTATCTCAGGCACCAGAACGCTAACACTGGCTGGAAGCGCTCCGATATTGCACACCTGGCGAACACCATTCGTGACCTTCCTAACCCAATACTAGACCAAGACAAAAAAAATTAGATGAGAATGACTTGGACGAGAATTGACACTACAATGGGGCACGTCCATGGGCACAGAGAGGCAAAGCTTTGGGGCCCCAGACAAGAACGGGGCTTGAGCCTAGGGCACCATGAGCCGACTTGATAGACGGCTGCACAGTATCTCAGGCACCAGAACGCTAACACTGGCTGGAAGCGCCTGATATTGCACACTCTGGCGAACACCATCCGTGACCTTCCCTAATTCCACATTAGAGACGAGCGTTCTTAGAGCATGATTGAGAAAAATTAGATGGGAATGACTTGGATCGAGAATTGATACTACGATGGGGCACGTACAGGCGCATAGAGGCAAAGCTTTAGGCCCTCAGACAAGAGCATGGGCTCGAGCCTGGGCACCATGAGCCGACTTGACAGACGGCTGCACAGTATCTCAGGCACCAGAACGCTAACACTGGCTGGAAGCGCCCGATATTACTCTGGCGAACACCATCCGTGACCTTCCCTAATTCCACATTAGACTAGACGATGTTGCCCTTAGAGCATGATTGAGAAACAGATTAGATGGGGAATGACTTGGATCGAGAATTGATACTAGAGCACGGAGCTCGACTTGACAGACGGCTGCACAGTATCTCAGGCACCAGAACGCTAACACTGGCTGGAATCGCTCCGATATTGCACACTCTGGCGAACACCATCCGTGACCTTCCCTAATTCCACATTAGACTAGACGATGTTGCCCTTAGAGCATGTAAGAGAAACAGATTAGATGGGGAATAACTTGGATCGATAATTGATACTAGAGCACGGAGCTCGACTTGACAGACGGCTGCACAGTATCTCAGGCACCAGAACGCTAACACTGGCTGGAAGCGCTCCGATGTACACACTCTGAACACCATCCGTGACCTTCCCTAATTCCACATTAGACTAGACGATGTTGCCCTTAGAGCATGATTGAGAAAAAGATTAGATGGGGAATGACTTGGATCGAGAATTGATACTAGAGCACGGAGCTCGACTTGATAGACGGCTGCACAGTATCTCAGGCACCAGAACGCTAACACTGGCTGGAAGCGCCTCGATATTGCACACTCTGGCGAACACCATTCGTGACCTTCCCTAATTCCACATTAGACTAGACGATGTTGCCCTTAGAGCATGATTGACAAAAAATTAGATGAGGAATGACTTGGATCGAGAATTGACACTACAATGGGGCAACCAGTGGGCGCACAGAGAGGTAAAGCTTTAGGCCCCCAGACAAGAGCACGGGGCTCGAGCCTAGAGCACGGGCTCGACTTGATAGACGGCTGCACGGTATCTCAGGCACCAGAACGCTAACACTGGCTGGAAGCGCTCCGATATTGCACAATCTGGCGAACACCATCCGTGACCTTCCCAATTCCACATTAGACTAGACGATGTTGCCCTTAGAGCATGATTGAGAAACAGATTAGATGGGGAATGACTTGGATCGAGGGGGGGGTGATACTGGAGCTTTGAATCGACTTGATGGAGGCTGCACAGTATCTCAGGCACCAGAACGCTAACACTGGCTGGAAGCGCTCCGATATTGCACTCTGGCGAACACCATCCGTGACCTTCCCTAATTCCACATTAGACTAGACGATGTTGCCCTTAGAGCATGATTGAGAAAAATTAGATGAGGAATGACTTGGATCGAGGGAATTGACACTAGAGCACGGGCTTGACTTGATGACGGCTGCACAGTCTCAGGCACCAGAACGCTAACACTGGCTGGAAGCGCTGATATGTGCACACTCTGGCGAACACCATTCGTGACCTTCCTAATTCCACATTAGACTAGACGATGTTGCCAGAGCATGATTGACAAGAAGGAGATTAGATGAGGAATGACTTGGATCCGAGGTGATGACACTACAATGGGAGGGCACGTCCAGTGGGCGCACAGAGGCAAACTTTAAGGCCCCAGACGAGAGCACGGGGCTCGAGCCTAGGGCACCATGAGCCGACTTGATAGACGGCTGCACAGTATCTCAGGCACCAGAACGCTAACACTGGCTGGAAGCGCTCCGATATTGCACACTCTGAACACCGTGACCTTCCTTAATTCCACATTAGACTAGACGATGTTGCCCTTAGAGCATGATTCCAGAAAAGATTAGATGGGAATGACTTGGATCGATGAATTGAATTGATACACTAGAGCACGGAGCTCGACTTGATGAGACTTGGCTGCACAGTATCTCTCAGGCACCAGAACGCTAACACTGGCTGGAAGCGCCCGATATTGCACACTCTGGCGAACACCATCCGTGACCTTCCTAATTCCACATTAGACTAGACGATGTTGCCCTTAGAGCATGATTGGAAACAGATTAGATGGGGAATGACTTGGATCGAGAATTGATACTGAGCACGGAGCTCGACTTGACAGACGGCTGCACAGTATCTCAGGCACCAGAACGCTAACACTGGCTGGAAGCGCTCCGATATTGCACACTCTGGCGAACACCATCGTGACCTTCCCTAATTCCACATTAGAAAAGATTAGATGGGGAATGACTAGACGATGTTGCCCTTCGCATGATTGAGAAAAGATTAGATGGGCGAACACCATCCGGACCTCCCCTACCTATTAGACTTGGAGAGCGATTGAGAAACAGTGATGGGGAATGATACTGGAGCTCGACGTGACAGCAGCTGCACAGTATCTCGCCTGGCACCAGACCCTTCCCCATTCCCACATTAGACTAGACGATGTTGCCCTTAGAGCATGATTGAGAAAAAAGATTAGATGGAATGACTTGAGAATGATTACTAGAGCACGGAGCTTGACTTGATAGACGGCTGCAGTATCTCAGGCACCAGAACGCTAACACTGGCTGGAAGCGCCTGATATTGCACACCTGGCGAACACCATCCGTGACCTTCCTAATTCCACATTAGACTAGACGATGTTGCCCTTAGAGCATGATTGAGAAACAGATTAATGATTGGATCGAGAATTGATACTAGAGCACGGAGCTCGACTTGACGGAGACGGCTGCACAGTATCCAGGCACCAGAACGCTAGCACTGGCTGGAAGCGCTCGATATTGCACACTCTGGCGAACACCATCCGTGACCTTCCCTAATTCCACATTAGACTAGACGATGTTGCCCTTAGAGCATGATTGACAAAACAGATTAGATGAGGAATGACTTGGATCGAGAATTGACACTACAATGGGGCACGTCCAGTGGGCGCACAGAGAGGAAAAGCTGCCCCCACAGAAGAGCACGGAGCTGGGCTCGAGCCGAAACCACGAGCCACTTGATAGACGGCTGCACAGTATCTCAGGCACCAGAACGCTAACACTGGCTGGAAGCGCTCCGATATTGCACACTCTGGCGAACACCATCCGTGACCTTCCTAATTCCACATTAGACTAGACGATGTTGCCCTTAGAGCATGATTGAGAAACAGATTATTGGGGAATGACTTGGATCGAGAATTGATACTAGAGCACGGAGCTCGACTTGACAGACGGCTGCACAGTATCTCAGGCACCAGAACGCTAACACTGGCTGGAAGCTCCGATATTGCACACTCTGGCGAACACCATCTCCTCCCTAGGCACCAGAACGCTAACACTGGCTGGAAGCGCTCCGATTGAGAAAGATACCGGGGAATACTGAGAGAATTGATACTAGAGCATGGAGCGATCGACTTGATAGACGGCTGCACGTTGTTTGATAGACGGCTGCACAGTATCTCAGGCACCAGAACGCTAACACTGGCTGGAAGCGCCCGATATTGCACACTCTGGCGAACACCATCCGTGACCTTCCCTAATTCCACATTAGACTAGACGATGTTGCCCTTAGAGCATGATTGAGAAACAGATTAGATGGGGAATGACTTGGATCGAGAATTGATACTAGAGCACGGAGCTCGACTTGATAGACGGCTGCACAGTATCTCAGGCACCAGAACGCTAACACTGGCTGGAAGCGCTGATATTGCACACTCTGGCGAACACCATCCGTGACCTTCCTTAATTCCACATTAGACTAACGATGTTGCCCTTAGAGCACAATTGAGAAAAAAGATTAGATGGGGAATGACTTGGATCGAGAATTGATACTAGAGCACGGAGCTCGACTTGATAGACGGCTGCACAGTATCTCAGGCACCAGAACGCTAACACTGGCTGGAAGCGCTCCTGATATTGCACACTCTGGCGAACACCATCCGTGACCTTCCCTAATTCCACATTAGACTAGACGATGTTGCCCTTAGAGCATGATTGAGAAACAGATTAGATGGGGAATGACTTGGATCGAGAATTGATACTAGAGCACGGAGCTCGACTTGACAGACGGCTGCACAGTATCTCAGGCACCAGAACGCTAACACTGGCTGGAAGCGCTCCGATATTGCACACTCTGAACGAACACCATCCGTGACCTTCCTTAATTCCACATTAGACTAGACGATGTTGCCCTTAGAGCATGATTGACAAAAAATTTAGATAGGAATGACTTGGATCGAGATTGAGGGGCTAGATGACGGCTGCACAGTATCTCAGGCACCAGAACGCTAACACTGGCTGGAGCGCCTGAGCACACACTCTGGCGAACACCATTCGTGAGACTAGACGATGTTGCCCTTAGAGCATGATTGAGATTAGATGGGGAATGACTTGGATCGAGAATTGATACTAGATGGACGGCTGCACGGGCACCAGAACGCTCACTGGCTGGAAGCATATTGCACACTCTGGCGAGACCTTACAGCATTAGGCCCCCAGGGAATAACACTGGCTGGATCGAGACGGCACACCAGCCGGTGGGCTTCCCCCAGATTTCTGCACAGTATCTCAGGCACCAGAACGCTAACACTGGCTGGAAGCGCTCGATATTGCACACTCTGGCGAACACCATCCGTGACCTTCCCTAATTCCACATTAGACTAGACGATGTTGCCCTTAGAGCATGATTGAGAAACAGATTAGATGGGGAATGACTTGGATCGAGAATTGATACTAGAGCACGGAGCTCGACTTGACAGACGGCTGCACAGTATCTCAGGCACCAGAACGCTAACACTGGCTGGAAGCGCTGATATTGCACACTCTGGCGAACACCATCCGTGACCTTCCTAATTCCACATTAGACTAGACGATGTTGCCCTTAGAGCATGATTGAGAAACAGATTAGATGGGGAATGACTTGGATCGAGAATTGATACTAGAGCACGGAGACTTGATAGACGGCTGCACAGTATCTCAGGCACCAGAACGCTAACACTGGCTGGAAGCGCTCCGATATTGCACACTCTGGCGAACAATATCCGTGACCTTCCCTAATTCCACATTAGACTAGACGATGTTGACCTTAGAGCATGATTGAGAAACAGATTAGATGGGGAATGATTTGGATCGAGAATTGATACTAGAGCACGGAGCTCGACTTGACAGACGGCTGCACAGTATCTCAGGCACCAGAACGCTAACACTGGCTGGAAGCGCTCCGATATTGCACACTCTGGTGAACACCATTCGTGACCTTCCCTAATTCCACATTAGACTAGACGATGTTGCCCTTAGAGCATGATTGAGAAACAGATTAGATGGGGAATGACTTGGATCGAGAATTGATACTAGAGCACGGAGCTTGACTTGACAGACGGCTGCACAGTATCTCAGGCACCAGAACGCTAACACTGGCTGGAAGCGCTCCGATATTGCACACTCTGGTGAACACCATCCGTGACCTTCCCTAATTCCACATTAGACTAGACGATGTTTCCCTTAGAGCATGATTGAGAAACAGATTAGTTAGGAAATTACTTGAGACAGAGTTTAGATGACTAAGGATCGAGATTTGACTAGTCAGCATGTAGATGTCATACAATTATATTTACGTGTTATGAATGAAGATAGGCCCTTTATGGCCTGTAACTCATGATAACCTGTGTAACATCTATACTATTAGTATTTCGGTTAGGGTTGTCCGAGTGTTGAGAACTCGGAATCTGGCTGAAGTAATTCAGATTTTTTAAATAGAAATGGTCCTTAGTGTGTGGAGGGTGGGGAAACGAACAAAATTATATGGATTTTTATTTTTATGGGGTTTTGAGGTCCCCAATTCCCCATGTTATATTTCTTTTTTAGTAAATATCAACGGATTTGTTTGAAACTCGACACATAGTTGTATACCATTAACCCAAAGACCCCTACTGATTTTGGGGTTCGGGGAGCACAATATATGGATTTGGGAATCAAAGGGGCGAGGGGGCAAGAAATAAAAAATTTGTCCAAAGCAAATAAGCCATGAGATAGGCCGGCGGGATGGCCGAGTTTTACAAAGCGGGCACCGAGGCCGTAGGTCTCATTTTAATTTTAAGAGGTAATTTAATTTTTTTTAGGGCTTACCCTGGCGCAGCTAGTTATAAATATTACTTTAGTTACTACTTGATTCTTACACCTACAAACGTAATGGAAAATTGTATATTACTTTATATCTGGCTAAATCATATTTATGAAATGTCATGCCAACCTGATGTTTGCCATGCATGTCTGTAATTTGTTCTGTAAATGAAAAATTCTGATTCTGAATCATGTCATACTTGTCTTTTCGCGAAAACATACACAACTTATAAATTATACCATATTACTAAGGAAAATCTTAGAAACTGAAATTACGTCTTATTATAACACCTTTTACAAGCAACAGTCGAAAACAATGGTAAAACTCGAAATAAACACGTGAGTTAAAAAAGTACCGAACAGCTAGAAAACACCATCTTCTTCTCCTGAAGTAACAATCAAACTGTGCCGTCTTCTTTCTTCAAAGTACGCACGACGTCAAAAGTAACGGAAAGATTTAAACAAATTAAAACTACTACAGTATATTTAGAACACAAGAAAATCTACTTCACCATGCACACCACACCATACACAAATCTACTCTCCGTTGCTTCTTGAAGATCTCGTTGTTCCTACCCTGAAAACCCTAAACTAATTTTTCTTCCTAAAGTTTAATATTTCTGTGCTAGAATATTGAATGGTTTTAATAATTTTAGATCTGTCACACTAGTTTTGCATTCCTAATGTATATTATGTCTATAATAAACCTCAATAATTATGATTTTAGCAATTGTACAGCCCTAATTTGCGCTGAAATAGTGCAGAACAAAGTACGTTTTAATTTCTAATTTCCTGCCCTGAAAACCGGTTTGATCTCGGTTAGACATGAACATCTGCAGTTTAACATTAGAATACTTTAACTTGATTACAATACAAAATGTCATTACAATACAATGTCATTGAAATTCCCACCCTGTCAATGTGACCGGTGTCCTATGGTTATAATTTTATTACTGTAATATTCAATGGAAGTCGTACCAAAATAATGTCTCAAAAGTATTATTTGAAACGGGTTTCTACCCTGGATAAAAACTTATTGTCAATATCAATACGACCTACTGAAAGTCCTAAATTACACAGTTCAAACAAAATAAATTGTCTTGCAACTTGTTAGGAACCTCAATACCAAAATTGTTACCTAATACCAAAATTTCACAACAATATTCTAAATTTTCAAAAGTTAAAATTTATATTTAAAATCTTCTCAACTCCAATGTGTAATGGTTAGACATATTTGTGAAAACGCGCTTAACATTTAAAAGCTTTCAAATAACGACGAATTCAACTGCTTTGGAGGTAGAAAGATTTACAAACATGTTTAAAAACAAGCATTAGATGATAATCTGTCTACATGTCAAAGTGTTGCCAAACTCGTCTTCAAAACTAACACTTAACTCACTCCAATACTCTAAATAACTAAATATTATTTAAACTGCGCTGTAAAAGGGTCTATAAGCTAAAAGGCGTTATTTTCGTCAAAATTTTCAAAATCCCCAGGGTTTATCCACCCTCCCTCGACCACAGTTACCTGTCCATTGTTGTGTGTGAATACACACAACACATACTGTTAAAAACTGTTTAATTATTTATATCCGGGTAAGCTATTAAAAGAATGTTTATTTATTTCGGTGTTTTGTCTTAAGGTGTACCATGACTATTAGGCCTATAAACAACTGGTTAAGACTGCACGTCTGACGATGATGCGTCCCGCGGATGTAACAACCCTCAACAATATAACGGTGAAAACTACAGCGAACGACCTTTTATGCCTTTTACAATATTATTTAAAATCCAACGGTCATTATTAACGAAACATAAAAATGAACCTTAAAACACGGAAGAGTAACAATTATGCATAATGTAGTTTGGAAAAATCGAACATTTTGGCGTAACAATTTACTTGATTAATTATTGACAGTTTTCATACACCTACTGACTTTAATTCTACAAATCAGTCTGACAAATTTTACATAACGTGGTACAAATACAGTAATCAAGAATTTGTAAATGGCTGAAAGCTATTTAGAGCCTCATTTGCGGAGTAAACAACCGTTATTGTATTACTTTTAACTTTCAAAGCTAATAACGTAAATTGAAAAAAAATTAAACTAATGATTACTTACTCAGCTTTTATCTTAGTTGTCAAAAACAATCTGGCCAGCATTGCATTTGATAACAAGACTAGAGGTCCAAATAGCTAAAACCATAATACAAGATCTTGAAATTACATACATTTCAACGTTTCACACGGTATGTTTTAAGCTGCCGGTTTCGTTAATAATTTAACCCCGTACGTACGTTTTAACGCACACACACACTAAATACCAAATCAGGATAAATTATAGACTAAGTGATCAATTTAACAAAATGTGCTATCAAATTTTACGCTAGGTTGAATTTTCTGAACCACGTTACCAATATCACAGTTATGTATCCCATATGAAGGCCTAATTCTTACATTTCTAGTAGATATACATAAACTTCTGTATATTACTTAAGTTTACAACATAGAATAAATTTAATTAATAACCATAATTTAATACGCTAAATGAAAGTGTCAAAATTATTTTGATATATATACAAATTAACTGATAAAATATTGCAGAATGCAGACTTATAGCACTAAACAAATGACCAAGCTAAATTTTGGACACTGTCAATATTGGACAAATTTACTACAAATCTTTCCTTTTTGAGACAAATATGAAAATACGGGTTTATTTCATGTTGTTTAAGGTGATAGTGTAAAAAGTTGCTACTAAGTTCGTTTTAGTACAGCCCAGATATGAGTTTAGACAAAACAAATTTAAAGTTTCTATTATGTTTTAAACTATTTTAAATCCCTTTTATATTTATAACCCATTTTTTCTAACTGGCGTTAAAGATTCACCGTGGGTTTGCCTAGAAATGCTTCGTCGAAAGACATCAGGAAACTACACGCAGAACTAAGAGTGTGTGTATAGGCCTTCATAACTTCGTTCAAGTTGCAAAAAGCACCTAACCATTTTAATAGATAGGAATATAATTCGTATTTAAATGTAAGATAAGTCCTAACTCCCTAAGTCCTAACTGCCTGACAGTCCTAACTCCCTAACAGTCCTAAGTCCCTAACACTCCTATCTCCCTAACAGGCCTATCTCCCTAACTGTCCTAACTCCCTAACAGTCCTAGCCCTCTAAGTCTCCTAAACCTCCTAACTCCTTAACAGTCCTAACTCCCTAACAGTCCTAACTCCCTAACTGTCCTAACCCCTAACAGTTCTAGCTCCCTAACTCCTATAGACAGGTCTCGATGTTCTTGTAGATCTCGGCGAAAATGCTGAAAGCGAGAAGTTAGATAAGCAGTTTTGGCTCACCACAGACATCTTTTTCAGCTTAAGGAAGCCGGCCGCAACCCTGCAACATATCCACAAGACACAATCACTTACATGTATCACTCGCGGCCCCTACACTTAAACCAAATACCAATAAAAATACCAATCCAATGTTTGATTGATTTTGATTGAAGTCCTAAGGAGAGCTAAATCATTAAATCAATACGTAAAATAAAATTCTACTGCAAGGGTTTTCGGTTCATGATTCCCCGATCCTTGTTAAAGGTCCCATCTCATGATTATAGAATACTTTGATACTTTGCTTTAAGACCACTCTTAGAGGATATTTTAAGGTGAATATGGGATGAATGGTGAGTGTGATGAGTGTTTTTGATAGATGATGAGATGTAGTCTCGTTACAAACTAGGGCCGACTGTTTCCCAGGTTGGGTCATTAATGAATAACCCGACGACTAATGGAATGTATTGTAACAACTCAAACAGTAAACTTAAGTCGGATGTGTTACAACAGAAATAAACTCTAAAAGTTGTAGCAAAGAAATAGGCTGAACAATTTTTGCATTGGATAATGGGCGAATCGATTTGGTCATCCAGCCCAATAAATAAATACAAGTCATTCTATGATTCTTTTATCGAAAGGCTGCACAACTTACTTAACTTACTGTTATTGAATACAGATCTGTAAAAGCTGGTAACATTTAACGACAACATTTAAACTTAAATACTGTTCAGTCAACTACGTATTTCATAAATATCGATTAGGCACTGGTCACTTTTAGACCAAGGCATTATTCTATTAAAAGTTACAAACAAATTGAAACGCTTACCCAATATCCGATAGGATAATATTCTACAATCACACACCACACATGACACAAAACACTCCCGAATAATATAAACGCACACACATCTACACCGCACATTTTACTTCTGAATGGAAACATTGTGCAACTGGTTTCGACAATGATTCATAATATTGATCGATCAGCTGGTTTCTGTATTCTGTAACGCCGCAGAGTAGTTGCTAGAGACAGTGCGGGAGGAATAAAAATGATCACAGCGTCTTAGAATATGTTTGAGTTATTAATACGAAGTACTGTATAAGATAACTGTGTTTTGCAAACATTAATTTTACATTGCGATTTGGTTATTTTAAATTGTGGCGCTTATTTTAACGTTTTATATAAAATTAATTAAGGTTTTAAACATAAGAAGAAATAGTATTTATTTACAACCGAAATGTTAATTTTAATTTAATTATTATCTATTACTGAAGTATATAAACAGTTATTCATAGAAAAATTACAGGAAGGTTTTCGAATTATTTTCTCAATACTTTGAACAACTATGTATTTTATATTTGGAAAATTAAGATTTAATATTTGTATTACTTGTTTATTTTAAAAGTCAAAGTTTAGGTCATCTGCGGTTGTTTTATCGAAAGGCCGCACAGCTTACTTAGTAATTAATTATAGAACAATTAAATCCAGCAATATTGATACAGTTAATTAATTTTAATACAGATAATTACCGAGCTCCTTGAATACTAATTATTATAACAAGTTGTTTAAATCAAAGGACCGTTGTTTTTATTTACCATCAAAATTTCGACAGTTTTTTAAGGTGTTCATTGTTTTTACTGTTACTGTTCTTATAACAGTTAAAATCTATATAAATAAAATAAGACTTTTGTCTGTACATTGCAAAGAATCTATCTGTTTTTGGTTATTTCGTGTTTATATAATTTGCATAGACCGAAACTGGCGTCAAAAAATCCTGTCTGTCTGTCTGTCGTTCTGTCTGTCTGTAACGTTTTTAAGGCATCTTGGACCGCTTATAACTCAGAATCAACTGAAGCTATGGCGGTGAAACTTCGTTTAGGGTTAAGCCCATTGCGCAGTGTGTCTTTAGCTATATTTTATACCCATACAACATCCACAAAATAAATGGCGAGGGGCCAAAGTGGGCACTTTGGACGATTTTAAGGAATTTTAGACCGCTTATAACTCCAAATCCGCTGAAGCTATGGCGGTGAAACTTTAATTGAGGGTTAAGCTAATCATTCAGTGTGTCTTTAGCTAAACTTTATGTACATATAACATCCTCAAAAACAGTAACTATGACTCTCACAAGGTAGCTAACACGTATCTATCTATCTATATAAATAAAATAAGACTTTTGTCTGTACATTGCAAAGAATCTATCTGGTTTTGGTTTCGTGTTTATATACTTTGCATAGACCGAAACTGGCGTCAAAAAAAATCCTGTCTGTCTGTCTGTCGTTCTGTCTGTCTGTAACGTTTTTAAGGCATCTTGGACCGCTTATAACTCAGAATCAACTGAAGCTATGGCGGTGAAACTTCGTTTTAGGGTTAAGCCCATTGCGCAGTGTGTCTTTAGCTATATTTTATACCCATACAACATCCACAAAATAAATGGCGAAGGGCCAAAGTGGGCACTTTGGACGATTTTAAGGAATTTTAGACCGCTTATAACTCCTAATCCGCTGAAGCTATGGCGGTGAAACTTTGTTTGAGGGTTAAGCTAATCATTCAGTGTGTCTTTAGCTAAACTTTATGTCCATATAACATCCTCAAAAAACGGGAGTAACTATGACTCTCACAAGGTAGCTAACACGTATCTATATAAATAAAATAAGACTTTGTCTGAAAATTGCAAAGAATCCATCGGTTTTGGTTATTTGGTATATACCTTGGATAGACCGAAACTGGTGTCAAAAAATCCTGTCTGTCTGTCTGTAACGTTTTTAAGGCATAATGGGCTGCTTATAACTCAAAATTGGACGAATCTACGGCGCCGAATCTTCCTTTAAGGGTTTAGCTCATTACGCAGTGTGTATTTCGATGTATTTCATACCCATACATCATCCAAAAAATAAATGGCGAGGGTTCACTGAACACGTTTTTAGGCGTTTCGGACCACTTATAAGTCAAAATTGGCTAAAACTATGGCGGCCAAACTATGTTTAAGGGTTAAGCCCATCACGCAGTGTATCTATAGCTATATTTCATACCCATACAACATCCACAAGGTGAACTAACAGGCAAACTAAATTGTTTTCTAAGGATATATAAGAAACTCTTTTTGTCTATTTTAAATTTGCAATTTTCTTAAAATATACACACAGCTATGTTAATAAAGCCCCGAGGCGAAGCGTGGGTACTCTCAGCTAGTGTATCAATAACATAACGGCTTTGACCGAAGTAAGATATGTAGTCGAACCGTAGTTATACGTCATTACTTTACATATCGATTAATTCATCCCGCTGAGATACACAAATAGCCTACAGGAAATGCATATCCGGCAACTCCGAGTCCTGGGCTCCTGGCTTCAGTTCTTCTTGAGGCGTGTCGGGTGATGTTCTATATCGTGATACGTGTGTTCCATAACCTACACATGTACGTGGTGCTTTATGTACGAGTTTTGAGCGTCCGCGTGTTGTCTGATAGAGTGTTTGTGTTGTGACTTAGAAAACAAGTAACTTTTAATTATTTTATGCAATATTCTTGGTATTAAATTCCCTACTACTACTACTCTAGTTTAAAATTGCTTACTGGTTAGTAGAAAAATTAAACTGATACGAGTATACAACGACTGTACGAACTCGGACGTATATATTCAGGATAACGGACGGTGCCGTCTTGTAAAGTTTTGACCTGGGGCGAGCACAGTAGCCAGACTAATAATCGGGAAAAATTGCTCGAACCCCCCCTTCATTCCTCCGGCCTTTGGCCCGCCATGACTTCTTAATATTTGTATACGGGCCTTTGATAAAAAAGTATCGAGTCCCCTGGTAAAAGAGATGGATAGAGTTGGGTGACAAAGTAGGGGATCGAAGGGGATTTCAATGCGCGGCAGTTGGCCACCCTGCAGGCTGCAGGAGTGCAGGCACAGCTGATCAGTGATGGCGAGGGGTGTGGGGAGGGTTCTTGAAGAGAGGGGGAGCAGAGCACTTACCTCTTACTTAACACCTGACTGGCTGACCTATAAATAGACCTTGACCTTGGAGCGCTGAGTGCATTCGGAGACGACTTAACATGTTTGCACTATTTTTGACCCATTAAAACTAGACCAACTTTGCTCGTTGCGAAACTTGCAGAACAACGAAACTGCCTTTCAAGATTTGGCAATAAATGTGTCCTACGTTTAAAAATATCGGACTACCCTATTTTGGAAAGTATATAATTATTGAACCAATTTGATTACCTAATTTTCAAGCTAGTTCTACAAAATTACAATGGGAAATTGTAGCTTTTAAATATAGTATGGCGAATTATTTTTCCTGAATGCTCAAAATGTGTTTCATGGGTTATATCTTTCATCGTTCCCTGAGAGATTCCCTTCTTGAAAGTACCCCAGACTATCCACTATGTTAGCCCCTGCCCCTCCCCTGGAAGATACGCCATGGGCACCTTTTTGGGCTTTGACAGAAATAAGTTCAATGTACTACCGGTTTGCAAAACAGTACGCTTTTATTAGTTAACAATGTAGTTTTATGGGTCCAATTTCAAAACTGCTCTTTCCGAAATTAAAATGTAAATTGAAACTGTCTGCTTTCCTGTACAGTATTTAAAATACAAAACATTCCCGGACGTTGCGGTATGGCCGTCCCTACACTGCCTTTCGCGTTCAGTTGACCATTTCAAACAAGTAAAATACCGTACTAAAAGTGTAACACAACTAAACTCGTCTGTGTCATCAGGACCAAAGTTAGGCCTACAAAATCCCCTCTTGAACTTAACCTCGTCCTTTACCTAGCGTCACCGTATAATCACATTAAAACTGTTCGTGGTGACTGCGGGGATCGAACCCGCGCCACCGGGTGATGAGCTCCGGACTCGCGATACCAATCCGCTGCGAATCCGTTAAATAGATGGACCGGTTATTGTGTCCTTTCGTTATCAAGTGAAACTTCACCTGAATCATATTATAATCCTTAAATCTAGTACATTTTACTACAGCAACAAATAACATAATATTCCTATACCTGAAAGCGTCATAGAAACATGACACATTACACAACAATACTATTAACCACTCACGAACCCGAGACACACTGGCGAGCAGATGCCAATATTTATTTATAATATTAACCTTAACAAAAAATTATTAGAGGTTCGACCTTGTGTTAGGGTTAAACATCTGCCCATCCCTCTCATGGCTCGCTCGTTTTTTAAGAGTACGTACTTGATGTTAAACAGAAATTTAGAAAATTCCAACAACGGTAGAACAATCACCTCGACCACTAAGGAGTTATAACAATTTAAAAGTAGTCATTTATATGACACACTGCCCTGTGGGTAAGGTGGCACCCATAACCCCTCCCTTTGTAGGTTTGGCTGGCGCCCTCCCTCCTTTTGGTCCCAATTTCGACTGTAGGGACTGTTTATAAATACAGTTTACACACACTGTACAGTGTCCAACCTATTTAGATCAACATTACACACCCGGCTAAAAATATAACAGTTCAAACAGATAATATCAAGCCTTTTGTTATCATCATTTGAAGGGATTAGTCTGTATTGGCTTTGAATTTACTGGTATCCATTTTTCAGTAAAAACTCAAATTTGATTTCAAGAGAAAAATATTATACTGTATAACAGAAGAATATTTTTATCAGTGACTAGGGACACATGAAAATAGTTATGACAGTGTAAGGTTAGGTAGCCCGAATAGATCAAATTACAAGTAAATATTGAAACAACAATGACTAAAATTTCTTGGCAAGCAAACATTTTCAGAAACAAACTTTAGTTTAATTTAAATAGTTTATATAAAAATTCTATTACTATTTTAAGAAACCATCTTTATAACAACAATAATCTAAATTAGTTGTATTTTTTGCTATGCAGCTTACATTGTGTAAGAACATGTTAATTTATTTAGTAAATTGTCTTTGAATATGAAGAATAATTGAAAAGACATGACCTGAGTAAATGAGCATGTGATGAATGTAGGCCTAAATTAAAAGTTTGTTGAAAATATTTACCTCCTTTAGTGTTTACTTTATTAAGGTTATTTCTGTACCCTAATGTAACAATAAAATTGACAGTCAATTTTTCAAGGTAGCTGTGAGTAAAACATAATTTAGATCATGGAACTTATTTCATACATATTCCATGGTTTTTCCACACAAGTTCTTAAAACTGCAAAGTACCTGTCGGCCATTTTGTTTCTTGTCCCATAAGAACAATGTAAAATCAGGCATTTTCTTGAGACACTTCAATGCCAACAATTTCCATCAGATCTTTTGAAATAGGTTTTATTTGAAAGTTGACAATGTAATGCAGTGACTCCGCTGACCACATTTTCGAAAACGTATTAAATTAAGAGTAAAACAAGAAACGATAAATGGTTGAACCTCGGCATAGCGACAAGCTTTTAATTATATCAGATTGAAGCCAATTCACTCGTACAATTAGAAAAACCCTTGCAATAGTATTATGTTTATCATATGCACTGGCAAAATATACAGTATTGTGTTATATATCAAGTAATATGCTTAATCCTTCATGACTGTAATTTAAGAGTGAAATCATACCTGTTGCATATGGCGGCAACATGACGTCGAATTTCAACATCTAAAATCAGACAGATTAAATACTAAAATAAGATATGAATAAGTTTTCCACTTACCAAACCGTAATCAAAATGTCGCAGGGCAGGAATGACAGCACATCACACAGGACACTCGCGAAAATTACGCACAATTCAATACAGTTCCTAAACCGAACACAACGTCTTCTTCACTGAAGCCAAAATGTACCTACGGCAAGAATACCTAACTTTACCGATCAATAAATTTAGTACAGCCGACCAATCAGAACGCGACTTTCTTACTACGTAATAAGTCAAAATGATACGTACAGCAGAATAGCCAACTGTTCGTCTAGACAACGAAAAATAAAAGCGGTAAAGATTTGAGTGACAGGGAAATTGAGGTTATGTATGTAAAAATAACGAACAAATATAAATCTATAGCGTCTGTCGGCGCGGGGAATTTTATCAAGATTTCTCCCTCCCCGCCACGCATTTCCCTTCTTCAAGACACAGATAATCACCTGACTGATTCTAAATAGATTTAAAACGGACGGAGATGACCGACCTATGTTTAATTAAACGTTTGTGTTACTTGTACAGTATAGTGTAGCGGTGTATGAATATAAAATTAAATAAATTAGTACAGATTAAACTTAAAATTTTACAGTCAGAATCTCATTTGATAATAAGAGACATTTTTATCCTGGGGAGTATGTAGTTTTAGTTTACAGAATAAGGTTAAATCGATAGTAATAATTGATATAATTATTTAATATAGGCCTAGTAAATAGGGTTAGTATTTGTTAAATAATTTATTTGTAATTTAAAATTAAATGGTTTGTAAAATAATAAAAAAGTGTAGTGGGCATAACGTTTTACCGACGTTTAATTAAAAATTTTATGGGACAATTTAGAAAATGTAATTTCTAAAACAGTTAAATCATATCGATTACCACGGTTACTATGATTAATTTAAACGGTCCCTTTCAAGGTTCAATTGTTGTTTTCGAAGGAAAATAACCCTCCATCCTCAGATATTTGTCTGTAACGCAGTTTTAAGCTGCGCGGCGAAGCTTTAATGGCGGCACTTTCTAAATTCTAATTAGAAGTCCGTCGAAATTCTGTCTATATTTTGTTTACACAATAATGTGAATAATCGACAGCTAAATGACCGTTAATTTGTCTGCAGAATTGCGTCATTTAATTAGACAAAGTGGACATATCAATTGGCTGAATTTCAACTCACACCCTAAAAGCGAAAGTTCAAGGCGATCCGAATTCACACCCCGTCAACAACGGTGAGCAATTATTGTACGCTTCACCTCACCTTTAACAGGCGGTCCTGACAGCTATCCGGTACCTGACTGGGGATGACCAACACTCACGAGGAACGAAGTTGGTTGCGGAAAGTGTTCGGGTTGCCTTATCTGAAGCCGGAAGAAGTCCACGACGCTTACGTAGAGGACTTCATGGACAATCTACCAGATAACCCAAAAAGTAGACAGTTTAGTGACTATTTAGTGGAAACATATTTGGAAACCGGTGCTTTGTTCCCAGCGGAAATTTGGGCATCCTTTAACAGATACAGTGTAACAACAAATCCATGCGAATCTTTCCACGCACACTTTGGAAAAAGTTTTACCAAGCACACCCCGATGTTTTACCTTTGTCAGGGAACTAATCAGTAATCAAACATTTGTTTACATTAAGATACAGTCTCTAAATGAACCCCCAGGAAAACCGGAGGTAAAGCCCACCAACGTGCTCTAGACGAACTTTGTGTTGCCAAGAGTGAATATCTTAGTGGGAAAATATCAAGAAAGGTATATGTAGCTAAAGTTAGCAAAAGGTTCACGAAACTGTGAGATGCACATGTACAATTAATAAATACAATTCTGTAAATACAAAAGGTTTAATATTTATTTTCTTATTTAAATTAACCTCAATGTTTGTACAATTTTATTGTATAGGGTCTTCAACAAAATATGATTGAAACATAAAACACCCTTTGGTAATAAAGTGTGTTTATTCTAAAACACTTTTACCATGGGTGTTTAATGTTTTCAGTGTATATTTATTCACTTTGAAATTGCTTGATTGGCCAAAATAAATAAAAACGTGTTTTATTTGAGAACTACTTTGTTTTTAAAATTTGACAATTGTTTCTGATCAAGTTTTGGGAATTTTAATGACAACTAAATACAATTTACTCAATTGTACAATATGCCGCTTGTCAAAGATGTAGCGATGCGTACTGTAATTGCTCATCCATGTTCACGAGGTGTGAATTCGGACCGCCTCAAACTTTCGCTTTTAGGGGTGTGAATTGGAATCCACCCAGATATGAGCGATCCTGAAATAAATGAACTCATGGCAATGGTAAAACTAAACACTAACCATTGTCAGTGTGAGACCATTTGTCAACAACCTCTACAAAGCTTCCATTTTGAGCAAAACGTTTGGATTAAAACCAGTAGTTTAAAAGACTAAGACCTTTTATTGGCGTTCCAGTCCTCCCAACAGTTGTCCATTATAATTTGAAATCTACAGCCATTTTTGTAGAGCGTAGGACCCATCTATAAAATCGACAATCACCAACCACTTGTTGTTAGCGCAAAAGAAACCTGTCAGAGACTACTTTGTTATGCATCAAATCCTAATTTCACAAAATACATTGTAAGATTTACGATGAATGAGGAAAGTTACTCGCTCATGAATGTGTATAAACTGCTCATCTCCGTGGCCAGATCGGTTTCTGATGCTCAATTAATATTTAAACGCTCAGTGCGGCCCGCGGCGGGGTTAGATTGATTCGCTGCGACACCCGGTATTACGCGCCGCCGTGTCCCGTCTACAATATATGGCTCATTGAGTATAAATATTTAAGGTATAATGTTGAAAATAGACGCGAGTTATGCAACATTCCGTGCTAATTGCCTCGTGCGTTTGCTCCGCTTGACCAGGGCAAGCCGCTCTGTGTGGCCCGAGTGGGCGCGTCACAATTTATTTAAGGCCTCTGCTTTTCCTTTGGGTTTAATTGTGCCAATAAAGTACCGACTCGATGTAGATGTATGTACGAAAGCTACGCACTAACAATTAAGCCACGAATCTTTAAGGTTGTTTAATGGAGCATGTGCTGGAATGGACGAGTGGCTAAGTTATCCCTGGTTACACCATGACTCAACGAAATATTAGGGCTTGATGTGGAAAATTGAATTGGGTACAATTATTCAGACCTTGTCATTTCAATACACTCTATAATTAAACAAATTAGGTGATGTTCTAATTAATGTTGTTCATCCGTGAGCACTGCGTAAAACCTTGTTCCCTTATAATTGAAACTGTAGAAAAGTTTGTTTTGGTTTTAGCTGTCAATAAATTTAAAGTAATATACGTACTTCATAACGTAATCGTACTATGTACAACTTTTTTGTAAACGTAGTATTGTGTCCTCAAATCCTCCCAGCTGGCTGCGAGTATTTTTGTATACATTTTCCAATTATTTCCGGTAATATGAAAAGTTCTGATTCATTTGTAACTTTACCCCAACTTTCCTATTAATCCGGTCAAAATTGTTCATTGCAAAAACATCTCCGATAAATTTAAAATAAAACTAAACGTTCAGTAAAACATCCGGTTTTCTAACAATAAAGACAGTATTAGTGGAAGTGTGGTAAATAATGAGCGCCTTCAATCCAGCAACGGCGTTTCCCGCAGTACACAAAAGTGAAGCGGGTTAGTCGCGCACCGTAGGAGACGGCGCTCGTTTACTACTAATAAGTGTATAATATAGTAAAAATACCACCTTTGGAAATTATACATGCTGCTTTACTCACCTATGTATTTTAAGAAACCCTCCAATAAACTGATAAACACCAGACCAGCAAGCTAAGTTCTACATGGTTTACTATAGCAATGTAACAGAATTATCCGTCGTTATATTATAGAATTGCAAAAACACCAAAATAATATTGATTTGAAAAACCTGCATACGAGTATAACATAAGCATAACGTGGTCAATACAGTGTAATTATCTATCTAACAGTGTAATTTAGCGTTGACTGAATAAATATATGTTAATTTTGGGAGTAATTTGGGTGTTCACTTAAAATGTGATAGCATTTATTAGCTTATACCACAGTGTAAAGGTATGGCATACCGGTACCAGCATACTAGCTATTACCGCTACTAGCTTTATCTTTGGCTTTGCGACTCCCTCCCCTAAGGGTTTACATTATCGTTGTTATAAACGTATATACGTTCTTTTTAAAGATTGCGTAAAAGTTGAAGTCATGATCAGTTAAACGATCATAATTGTCTTTTGTATAGACGTTTTAAAAAAAGCTAAGTCGTCATTAAATGTGTTCTAACATTTTACACAACATTGAAAAAAAACATAGTTTACATTAATACAAGTACCATTCACTCAAACTTGTTCAGCAGACCAAAGACAGAAAGTGGTTTCACTGGTTCCCATAACCATCAATACTACGATTTACGAAATCGCTTTAAACAAAGGCTATCATAATGGCTCATTAAATGAAGGTATACGATTTCTTCCTCAACATTTGCTTCAATACAGGTTTTTAAACAAAGGCTATGATATCTAGTGAAGCTATAGTAACCATATGATGAGGAGGTGTGTAGGTGCACTATAAACCACCAACCAGGCACCAGAAAGTCTTCTACCAGGGGGGTCTTCTCGACACCAGCTGATACCCAATCTCAACCCATTTTCCCGGTCCATCCAGCCATGGGACTTTGATATTTTTTCACGACCTGATTCCGGAAACGATCCCAAAATTCTAGTACGTAATATGATTTGCCTTGTTAATTATTACTAAATAAGCTCTCAATTAAAATAATGGAAACGTTGGAAGCAATCACTATCGAGCCTTACAGTGCCTAACACCCAGATTACAGCCCCTGTCTACACAAAGGTATGCGATGTCCTTGCTACCCCACTTCACTGACATACCTTCATCATTACCTGCCTGGGGACACTGAGCGGCACTTGATTCTCTTCTAATTGCTCCTCTCAACCCTTGCGTCAACCCTAATCATTGCGTCGCCCTGCCCTACAGCCAGGCCCTTCTCCGAGGGGCTGAAAAGGAAATTGCCCTGGATTATACGTTCATGGTAATGTAAACTATGCGTGCACTTCTCCGCAGGCGACGGAAGTTTTAAAGTAACCTACTTTGGCCTCTTTGCATCTGCTTTGAATTTGGTATGAAATTTCACTGGGCACGCTCATTTTGATAATTTGACCTATTAGTGCTATGGTCTAAAACAGAAATACTTGGTTATTATTTAATTTAGGTACTAAACTAGCTAATTTTGTCATGAACTTTAAATATTTATTAAATTAATCTGTAAGTCATAAGACACGTTTACCACTCGGCTTCAATAACGAAATACAGCTCAAGCGTTTTAACGTCTTAGTGTTCTACGGTCACTGAACAACCAGTATCATTCTGCTGTATGTTACTTGCGTGCCTATGTTTGATTGTTTGTGCAAACATGTTTCAAGTTATGGCTTGAAAAGAGCTTGCTCTGACATGGAACTGGTACATTAGCAGGTCTGACACCGCAGTATGTGGCTGTGAGAGCGTAACTCAGGGGCAGGGAGGACGGCCAGCCTCGCCCGCCGTGGCCACATCGTAAATAAACTTTGGTGTCGTAAAAACAAGGCTTGGAAGCGGCCAAGTTTAAGTTTAATTGTTTAATTTGACTGGCATTAGTGAGACAATTAACTGGGGCTGATGAATGTTGGTAAATTGCAGCCTGCGAGACAGTTTTGACTTATCGCCCGCCATCTTGCTGTCGTGCTTAAGCTGCTATACCGGTAGCACACTCATTCAATGTGCTCCTGAGTCCTGATGGGCCTGGGCGGAGGCGCTGGACCCTCTTTGAACTGAGGAAGTCGTCAATTACGTGGAAAATGGTGTGATTGAAAACTTTGCCTGTGTTGAAGTTGACTGAGGGGAGATTTAAACTATGGTTGTACTAGTACAGGTAGAACAGAATGAAGCTTATATGATAAGCGTGAACGTGAAACGTGTGTTGACTTTGATAACAGAGACACCCAGGAACATAAGCTCTGCGTTGGCGTCAGTAAAGAGTGAATACTATCCATTAATAATATCATAGACTATAGAAGTTACAATGAAAGCATTTATTTGGGATCTGGTGAATTTTCTATTTCTGTACTGATGGAAGTTGCAGACCAGTCATACCAAATGTACACAAATAAGTGTGCCTTTTCTTCGAAATATGACACACTATGGTTCAATAATACAAAAGGCGAAGGATTTATTCGTTCGAAGGGAAACCAGAGTATATATTATATGTTACAGAGCAACAAAAAGGTGATTTTTTCTTCAGAAGTTTATATGAAATAACTTACTACGAGTATATTTTGAATGTTTTAGTCCACCCCTTCGTTTCAAGGATCGGAACTATAAGTCATTACGTGAGGTTTTGAGAACTACAGTATGAAAAAATAATGAAGATGTAGATCGAAAACTCTAATAAGAATGCATATTTTGGGTGAGACCTTTCAGAAACAAGGTTTCTATCCTCAGACCAAACGGTAATTTCTGAAAGGCCTCACACAAAATATAAACTGTTATTGGACTATTTGCTCTACATATTCATTATTTTTAAAACTTGAATAAGAAGCTGTCTCCTGATGAACTACAGTAATAATATTATCATATTAGAAAATCTCCGATAACTTCACTCCGCACACAATTGTTTCATTAGATTAAAGTTCAGATTAATCAATTGTCATTTGTCACGTTGTATGCATAATGTTACAGAGTCGGCGTATTGACCGCTCCAGAAAAGTCCAGGGTAGTTCTTTTTGCTGGTTTCTTCTGTCAAATATAACACAGCTGTACAATATTCACAATTTGGAATTCTAGCCATTTTACTAAACAAATTTTTTAATAATGTATAAAATGCTAATTACAAATCTGTTTTAAATTAGTTTCAAGGGTGAGGTCGTTGCTAAATGTAGAATGCAATGGTTAAATCGACAAATTTAATTATTAAATACACAAGAGTCTATAACCGCATAACGTACATTCTCAAAAGTACAGTTTGCTGGAGTAAAATTGTGCATTAGTTGCCCACTTGATCAGCTGTTGATCAATCCATCGATCATCGATCTAGACCGACACAAAACAATCGCCCGTAAACACAGCCACAGCTGATAGCGTCGGTCGATACGGCGATAGAGAAGTAACCGCACACTTTGAGAGGCATTATTGTTATTCAAAGAATTCGAAAGTTGAAATTCTTATCGATGGTGAGAACAAATGTGGTTTTGCAAACATGTACAAGTCGTACATCAAACTTGATTCTGATCGCGGATTTTATAAACGTTTCATGATTAAAATCTAATTTGAAAAATTGATGCAAAAATGCTTAAACGTTGGCATATTAACCCTTTTCACAAGACAATGAGACATTTAGTAAAAAGAAGAAAATGAGACAATTAAAATTTCGTGTTTAATTAGTTATGTGAGGTAAAAATCGTGTGCTGGGCAGGTACTTGGATACTTGTTGCCTTCATCTTTGACCGTAGATAACGGATTGACTGCGTCATGGAACTAACTACAAATTTTATTGGAGGCTAAAACCGACTGATTGAGATCGGCTCAATCTGTAGCTTCTGCAGCGAGTACAACGGCCTATCAACCAGGTAGTCCCTCACCAACTTTTTGAACTTTACGATGTTTAGTTCGCGTACTTCAACCGGTAACGTATTGAATATCTTCACAGCAGAGTAGGGGTAAGCCTTTTGCGTGAGTGTAAGTCAACACCTCGGGAGGTCTAAATTCTTTGCAGACCGCGTACTGTGGCTGTGTAGTTCTCCTCTCATCTCGAATTGTTAATATTCTCCCTGAGCAAGCAGAAGGCGTTGTAGACGTACTGGCTCACTACGTTCATAATTCCCAGCTTCTTAAACCGGGGCCTACAGTACTCGAGATAGACCAGAATGTGAGATAACCCTTACAGCCCTTTTTTGCAATATCAGCACATCATGTACAGCCGGGGAATGCCCCCATATTACTTACTAGTCCATACATGATGTGACTGTGGAAAAGTGCATAATACAGTCTTCAGATACGACTTTGGCAGCGTGAATTTTAGTTGTCATAGGCACGTTTTCGATCGTGAATTCTTGAGTTATATTCTATATCCCCGATGCATCCCGGTTGTGTCAAACTGCTTGAGTCCCCCAATCGTTTTTAAAGTTGGTATGGTATTAGTAGTAAAGCGATTGTGTTCCATCTCACATTTTCTAAAACCAAATGAGTACCGGTAAATATCATTGTCGTGGTTCTGACCCACCAATGGGAAATTGCATTGTGTCAGTTCTAGCTCATACTGGTTAAAGAGTGTTTTGCTTTTTGTTTTTTGTTTTGAAATTGGTTGTGGGGCTCAGAAGGCCAATATGGGGTCAAAATGAGGAATTCAAATTTGGGTCAGTGGAAGGAAATTTTGGGAAATCCGGCAATTTTCGGGTGGGATAATTTAAACTAAATGTCTTTCAATGGCGTATGCCCGTGAAGTGTCCTCCAAGGGGTATATTATCCTCCCTGAGGAGGGTTATTCAACGGCGTGGTTTAACTGTACTAGAATAATAATCCATGATTATATCAAATAATCACTTTTTTGGACGCCATTTTGACTCAATGGATTTTCATAATTTGTGGTACTTTTTGGTATTTGGATAGATACTATTGAAATACATGTTTATTTCAAATTTCTTCAAAATCGGATGAAGTTGGCTGTTTTTAAAGCATTAAAACTCCTTTTTAGAAAACTCCCCCAAAGGATACTTGCGATGATCTGATTTTTCTGACTAACAAACTTGATCAGAATATTTACAAAAGAACATGTTTACCAAATTTCCTGAAGATCTGACAACAAATACAACCTGTAGAGAGTACACATACACATGTATAGATCTTAATTTTAAGCATGCTAAATACGAGTAGCTAATTTATTACTAAAGAAATTTGAAGACAAAATGTGTGGACCGAATCAGGGACTCGAACCCGGGACTCTTACTTCCGGTGATTATGCTAACCACTACACCATCCGGCCCACATATGTATATAAAGTGTTGAAAAAATGCTCAAAACGTTTTCTGGGGGTCAGGATCGGTACTCATTTCATGGCCCTGGAACTGATTCTTACCATGCTGACAGCAAAACTATCTCATTTTTCAAAAGGAAATTCGATAATTATTACAATATCTAATTTTTTGTTGTTGATTACAGGTTAACTGCAACCTACACTGGAAGTTTAAAGCTTCCATGTTACCTACAAGTATCCACAGAGTTATGTCAGTCAGAGTACCATTATCCTGATCAAGCTTTATTTAAGGTCAGGATTATGACAAAAATTAAACTGTTTTTTTTGTAACATAATTCATATATTTTTGACTACTAAATACAAACAAAACAATAATCACAGTTAAAATCACAGTGTTTGATTTGCCTTTAACTGTGGCTTTACAACTTCTATTAAAAACTATAGTGTACAGATCAATCTTGTAATTATTGCATATATACGTAAGTCTTAGGCTATAAATGTAAAATATGGCAAGTTATTTTAATGCTGTTACATGATGTAATGAATAAATTTGCCAAAGAACATTACTATATCCAAGTAAATGATTATATTCAGCTAAGAAATTGTGCGAGATTATATTTTAAAACAGGACTCAATTTCAGGCGAGCTTTGTGCAGGAACACAAGTTGTAACAAGTAAGTACTTATCAGAGTACAATTTTACAAAATGAACCGGTTATGTTATTAATTTGAACATCCCTTATAATCTCGAAAACCATTGACAAATTGTGTAGTTTTAATCTTAAAGTCTAAAATATAATTGTATAGCTTAACTTTTCATTTAAAAGTCACAGTAATTTCACACTGACCCAATCGAAATTAAGATCCAAATCTCAATGTGCCATTTGTCTCAGATCAAGTCCTGCAAAAACCATTATTGATACTTTGTTAGGCTATCTGCAAAGTAAGTTCCAATCTATGATAAAAAAACCAATTTTAGAAACTTCATGTCATTAAGTAGATTGTGTAAAAAATCATTATCTACCATTGTAGAGCTGAAGTTATTGGATGATTTTAGACTAAAAACTACTTTGTTACTTATTTTGTTTTAGAACAATCTATCCCTAGGTACACAACCTGTTTAGGATGTTTTTAAATAAATTACACATTAAAGGCTTGTAATAAAAAGAAAAAAAATAAAATAATAATTTCAGAAACCTCTAGGATTTAAAAATTTTGTACAAATTATCAAATCTAGTGAAATATTTAAACTTTCATTGTCTACAGGACACATATGCCTAGGTTTCCATGTACAGGTTTTATCTAATTAGAAACAGGTTTCCTTGAAAACACGGGTTTTCACGACTAAAGCGCCTGATTTCCGTATCCTCTAGAATAGTGAATGTTAAAACATAACAAATTCAGATACTTTGCACTTGGCCCCATTCCTATACAATATTCAGTCTTCACATCAATGGAATTTACTTTATAGGTAGCCTTGTATCTATCTATACAACGTTGTTTATCAATAAATACTTGTTTAAGATTTAATTAGCAAACGATTAATATGAATACTATTTTGTGAAAATTACAATATTCCAATGCACACTGATTACAATGTGTGCAAGGATAAAATAGAAATATTTGATTAGATATTAAATATATTAAATGACTTTAGAAAGTGTGCAAACAGTGTTAAGGAAGACATTTGAAGCTGTTGATTATAGCAGTTGCAAAACAATATATACATTTTTCAACCTTTTTACAACTATAGTTTTAGAAAAAAACAGAGCTGTTTACAGAGCCTAAACTTCACACATTAAAAACCATTGTTTGAGCTCAAACCAGTAAAAACCTGTTATTTACAATCCCTTCATTTACAACTATTTCGCATAATAAAATAAAATCAAACAAAACTGTTTCATACTTTTTATTACCAATAAAAACTTCTTATATATGAGTTTTAATAGTCTGACAGTTTTGCTACTAGCAAAATCTTTTTAAGGCTGATATTAAGGGTGATTTACCTTTTGAATTCTAAACTCTTCAAGTGAATGCCACCTAAACATAAATTATATGGAATGCAGCTCTCTAGTAGTAAAAAATAGTAAAGAAACTCAGTATAAAGTAGTCAATTCAAGACAAAACCTCTGAGAGCTAAAATGTTTTGAGAGTACTTATGAAATTGTGTGTAGGCAATAATGGCCTGCAATGAAGGAACTAAAACAAGAAACAAGGAAGAAACGTTAAATTGAACTGTTACTATCATTTCTAATTTAAATACCAGCATTACTATACTTTAGAAACATTGGCTAAGAGTAATTGATTTTAAACATTATTTATAAGCAGAAAAAACTTGACATACAAATACATAAAGACTTGACAGTCTTAACTTTAAAACTTAACATAAAACATCAATTAAAATATAATACAATTGTGTCGCTGTAGAGGGGCAACTTTAAATAAATAATTGAAATAGTATAATTGTTATAAAAATATCACAAAGTTATTGTACTTAAAATCACTTCTAAACAAAACCGTACTGTAGTTTTGAAAATTAGACTTAAAGCTTAAACTTAACTAATCGAAAAACTAAACTAACATCTAAAGAACATTATATTTCTTTGTACGTAAAAACATAAAATATCATAATCATTTTGCATATAATTACAACACTTTTCTTTAAACGCAGTGCATGCCCTCTAAACTGAATCAAATCACATCAAATCTCATTTATTTGCCGCTTTGAATTATGTGCATTTACAAACTCATAACATTAGGCAAATACCCAAGTCAATAAATAATTACTACACCTAAAAAATTAGTTCAGCCAATTGACCTTTTCAACTACTAAACAGATAAACCTCAGTGTGTTTCTGTACTAAGTGATTTACTTTCATAAAAGTCAAATATAACAAATCAAGTAAACACAAGTAGCTTTTACTTACTAGTGTTTCCTTCATCCACTGTCTATAGTTGGCACAAAACTATTTCCATCCCTTTCCAATCAACTTTTTTAGGATTTGATTCACCATCAGTAGACTTTTTACAACAAATTTTATGTATTTAAAATTTGTATTAATGTTCTGGAAAGCTAAGTTGATATAACTATTAATATGTGTAGTTATAACTTTTTTAAATTCAATTTACCGCAATCTTTTCCTGCTGCTGGTAGAAAGAAGACCTTTCGATATCTCAAAACATTTCCTCTAAAGGCAAGTACCTAACAAACAAAATTGGGTGATAAAATTAGTCAGTTGGCTAAACAGTCACTATTTCCTTATTTTTTAAAGGAGAATTCATGTTAAACTTAAATCTAATAGTTTGAAAGCTAGAACATTGACTGTAAAAAAGCAATAAATACTTGAAGACAAGTTACAATCCTCATCACTACAATAGACTTAACCGGTAGAGATCATATGTGAAAGAGAGATCAATTGAAGGCTGGGGAGTCTAGAATATCCCCTGGGTAATTTGAACTTTATACAGGGTGTCTCAGGCCACCTGTGTCACATGTATATCTTAAAATCTGTTTGACCTGTTAAAAATTTCATGTTAAAACAACTTAACAAATAACACAAAATAATTAACGCTTTTCAAGTGTGCAGAGTGTTTCAAAAACTAAAGGTCATGGGTTCGAATTTTGTTACTTTCAGGTGTAAAGAGGATGATGTTATGTTAGTGTTTTATTTTGCTATAAAATTGAGGTTATGCTGGTGTGGTGAATGGGTTCAATGTGGTTTGGAGATCTGGAACCAAAACAGTAAATAGACTAGTTGTGAATGGATAATATTTTGTACATGTTAATTTTCCACATACATTTGATAACTTTAAGGATAGACATAGTACTACTCATTTTTTTGCATATGCACATAATCAAAAATTTATTTAACTTAAATTGTGAGAGAACTGAGCTTATCAGCACTGATAACTGAGCTTGAGTTATTGTATTTAACTCGAGCTTTGCCTTTTAATTTGGTTAAATGTACAACAACATTTTGTAGACCTTGATGTTAAAACAAACAAAAATCCTTTTAAAATTTACTAGAGAATTTGACAAAGGCAATGACTTTGAAACTCACCATTTTAGTTATAGTTTTCAACATTTTCCGGAAAATCCAGTCAACCTCCCTGTTTTGTTCGGCCTTCCACAACATAATTGCTGAGCTGTACCAGTGAATATGCCCTAGAGATGCATGGGAATTCCATGTATAATTGTATATGCAAAGTTCCCAAATCACAGCTGATTTTGATGTATATGTTTTTTTGAAGTAATATATGTCATCTATTATCACTTTAAGGAC
Source organism: Matsumurasca onukii (assembly GCA_018831715.1). NCBI lineage: Eukaryota > Metazoa > Arthropoda > Insecta > Hemiptera > Cicadellidae > Matsumurasca > Matsumurasca onukii. The sequence goes on along the minus strand of CM032061.1, from coordinate 8,496,624 downwards.
ACCACATTACTCTTCAATATTCTAATACAAAATTCACCATTTTAGCATTTATAAACTTAAAATAGTACAAAAAGCAGCAACGCACCTTTTCCAGCACTGTGCTTAGCCAGTTGATAAATCTTTTTTATTGAAAGCTTAGCCAAACCATGAACAATCAAATGAAAAATACTCTCATTTTCAGTGTTGTAAAATAGCCATTTCCGCTTCTTACAAAACCATAGCTTTAACTGTAATGATAAGTTTCGGGCTTAAAATATAAATTGAAATAAAGATATTGTTTCCAGTATATATTGAAAGGGTTGAAAGTAATTTTAAACTTTAAAATTTGTCATCACCAATGATTGGTTGATATTAGTTTATATGAAACTGACTATTCATAAATGTAATATTCCACTCATTCTATTAAAAAGTAAATGTTCAATAAAAATTGAGAAATAGGAATTTGTCTATTATGAATCCTCACTGGTCTCAGTATTTAATTTACCATGATTGCTTTAAAGCAATCCAAGTTTTAAAACAAAAAACTTGAAAACAGCAAAAAGTATACCCAGCTCAAAAAGAGCAGTACCATTTACAAGAATATTTATCGTGTTAACTTAGACTTTGAGATAATTGGTTACAGATGTGGTCACATTTGTACTCCGCATCTGGTTACTCATCTTCTTTTCCTTTTTCAGTTTGTTCTTCTTATGTTTCTAATAGACAGGTTCCCAACTTCTATATGTCAGTAGAGAGGGCTGGTAGTTATTCTAGCCATCAGCAGGTGACTTTTACACACTAACTCAGTGAAGTCAGGTACCGCATCACTACAATACTTCACTCTGTTAATTCAAGAGTTACCAACAAATGTTTTTGAAAAAATTCAAGAATCTACAAAATTATTTAAAACTGAAAAGTTGTTATTTAAAACAGGACTTAGTTGGGGAACTCCTAAAACCGTTATTGAATGAGAAACATCCTGTAATTTAGGCCTATCGGCTTACGTTATCTGGGTGAGGAAACATCCATTTGGTTGACTTATTCATAAAATGTAATACTGGTTCAATAAAATTTTGTTTTGTATTAGTGAGCTTACCACAAAATCTAGCGTGTAATTAACCCACAAGGCAATTCTTTGTACATGCTTCTAGTCTTGTTACCTAGTCTGTTGAACAGGAACTCTATAACTTTGTTGCATGGAGTTTGTTGTATCTTTTACTGAGCCACGTTTGTACACATTAGGGACGACAATAAGGGAGTAAACAAAAATTTCACATTATTCCTAATTCTTTTCTGATGAGTTAAACATTTCCAATAACTCCCACTTTTCACAGAGTTTCCCTAAGTAAATATTAGTCCGAGAAACAAACAAACGGCAAGATAGTCACACTCAAAATTGATCAAATTGTCCCACTACAGACACCGAAGCCATAGGCCAATTAACGCCAAACCAAGCCAATATTAGGCCAAGAGCCAATATTTCAATCAACGAAGTGATCACACTATTACAATGTTAGCTTACTAAAAAACCTGTTACAGGCTTTAATTAAACATACAGAGAGTGACAGAAGTCAAACTGAGTTTTGTAGTGTCTGGTGTTTCAATTACCTCACTAAGTTTTATTCTAGGAGAGAGAATCTGCTCCGGGAATTGCCAAGGTTTCCACTGTGGGTTGTGTTTAGCCTTCCAGCTGTTATAGCCCATGCTGGCCTTCTGCAGGTCTTTGATCAGCTAAACACAAATACAATCACTGTAAATTAAGTATTTTCTAAACGTAGATTAAGAACTTCAGCTGTTATAACCTAGTAATAAACTTTTGTATTTTGTAAGCGACCGTTATTATTTTTAAATCAAGTATTCTTTTATGTTTACTTACCTTTGGACCAAATATTTGAGTAACTCGGTTAACTAGCCAGGGAGGCAGCGTTCCCTGAGGATCTGTCTGGGAAATATAACCAAGTTCACATCCGGAACTGTTGGGTACGAACGTACCAAATAGCCTGACAACAAAACATGATAGTAATTAGTTTCAATAGTAATTAGTTATTCTTTTAAAACATGTGGATAGATGGAATTTAGATAGGTCAGGAGTTTCTAAGGATCGTGTTTTACTAGTCCCAGTGGCGGCTCATCAATAGGAGCACATGAGCACGTGAACCCCAAATGAAAATATGCACAAAATATTATTAATATCACCTATGGCCACAGCATGATATAATAGTAAGTTTATTTGGTTTGTTCAAAAGAACGTGCCTGGTGAGGATGATATTGGACGTGACCGTAGCGCTTGCAATTTCAGTGCGACTACAAGCAGGCAGAGGAGCTGCCAGCTACGCAGCTCCTGCTCTACCATTGAAATGGATCAGTCCATTGTGTGTGTAAAGCGGAGGTCACTTGATATTACACAGAGCTTATAAGGCAGCTCCACACGATCTGATTGGCTCCAATGGTCGCCAACAAATTAAGAAACAGTTACATTGTTAACATTGTACAAGTCAATACAGTTTCCCCTATGATGGCATATTATTTAAAATATAATAGAACTAGAGGCATCTGTTGAGTTCAGTACAAGGATTGAGCACTACATTTCAATTTTGGCCAAGTGCCTGTTTAGATTACTCTCACAACTATATTTATAGCGTAATGTGAATTGTAATTGAATTAATTTTGAAATTTTAATATTTTTCTATCAACAATGTTGCAGGTTATATCAGCTACAACCTTTTTGAGTGACCTCACCATTAGATTGTTTATCTCCGAATTTATCAAAGTGGTTACCACCAGCGTATTTTTCACTCCTCAACTTATCTTAATCCTTTCTAGTCCTCTGACTGCCAATTTGAAATCTCCAAACAAACATAACCACACATCAGGGGATCATCAAAGTGTTGCACCTGACACTGACATTCAGGTAGCTCACCAACTCCTCCGGTGGGGTTTTGTTAGCAAACGAATCTAAATATAAATATTCTGCCAACTTGCTTTACTTAACACCTCCATTGTGTTCCACTTGTGCCCTATGCATGTGGCCCTACACTGTGGAACCTCCCTCTGTGGAACTTGCTTCACCCACAACAATTCCAACATTTCCGCAGGGAGATCACTTGGAGGCACTCATTGCAGGGGATGAGACAGAACCTACACAATGCCGATTTCCTAAATACAATTAGAAATTATGAGATGAAAGAGAATTTGCAAATGGCATCTACTATAAGTGTTTATCCAATGTTTAGCCCAATAATCTATAATTGATTGTGACTTCTATTTCTTAGTTTATAAATAATATTCAAAATTTCTTGTCTTTAGTATTATACAAATGATTTTACTAATAGGGCTACGAAGATTGACTTACGAGCTGATTGTATTAAGAGCTTTTTAAAAATTTAGGGAAGGTACCGTAGGCCATCTAGTGGCAAGAAAGTTTTATGGTTTCAATGTCTAAAACATGAAATCATTGCCTGACATCTTACGGTTGGTTGACTATCCCGAAGAATTTTTAAAATTTTGTTTTTAGCCATAACCAGATTTCTAATATCAGTAACAACGTTTGCTCTGTGTGCAACTTTTATTGAGGTAGAAATCAGATGTTAAGCTAAAAGGAACATTAAGCTTGAATTTTAGAACTTAAGAATGAATTTATTTCCACAAAAAATTGTACTCAGAATAAACTCTGTAAGACATAATTGTGACTGGGGAATAAAACAACAGTGCTTTGACCTTAATTAATAAGCAAATAATGATAGGACATTAAGGTACTTTACAGTTTACACTAAGTTGTACCTGTAAGATACGAGGTGGCCCTGATGTAGCCCTGGCGAGGAGGATGCTGGCAGTGGTACACCGAGTGGTTCAAGATGTATTTCTCATTTCCGAGGTCAAGCCAAGATCGTTGAAGAACAAAGTCTCGATTCCCCAAAGGTGTTGGACACGACACTATAAAATCGACAACATATATTTGTGTTTTAAATATATTGCATGTATTAAATAAATATTATACATTACATGAAGAAAATATACCAAAGAACTAGTGATATACCAAAGAAAATATGCCAGATATGTATTGGAATAATGATACTTTTGCTATGGTTTTACAACTCTAATAAAACTTGGCATAGTTTCTTAAGCCAGGACTATACGGGCAATTAAAATGCCGCGACTGCAACAAATTGCTGGACGGAAAATCGGGCCCACTATACAGACGTTCAGAATGTGTAACGCGAAAGGTCAGCACTTTTAGCCGCGCTTTTGAAGGAAAGTGAGTCCAGTGCAGATTTTAGTGCTGTACTCCTGTGTAGTTATGTGTGGTGCTACACTTGTTGGAAGACCTATCTTGAAGGGACAGATATTTTTTCTTGCCTCTTACGACGGTCTTAACCCTTTGAGGTCTCGTGTCGACAAACGCTATTTCCTTTTAAACGCTTGAATGTCCAATATAGGTTGCGGTTGAAACAGTCTCTGATATTCAAGGACTACGCTACACTAACGGCACCTAGCAGAAAACACTGAAACTACCACTCCTCCCTCCGACGCCAACTCAAGTGAGAGTTTGACAGCCCACAACAAACAGCCCGGTGGTTTAGTGGTTATAGTGACGGACAGTTGGCCCCTGTCTGTCACAGCGTGGGTTCGAATCCCACCCGGGTGCGCTCTGGTACGGTGCAATGCTAATCATTGGATCATTCCTGGTGCGGGGGCCACAATGACCCGCTGAGGATCACTGAAGAGAAAAAGGCTCATCAAATCCAGCGAGGTGGCGAGTGGCTCTTTTTGAGCTTAGAGAGGCGCTAAATTCCCGCGCTTAGAGGAGTGATTCAATGACTGGTAATGCACCGTACCAGAGAGCGGTTTTGCTGAAATTTGGCTTACAGGGGACTGGAAAAACCATACGGGAGGCTTTTTACAAAAATTTAAAAATAAAAGCTGACCGCAAAGGGTTAAGACATTAAAAAGTTAAGAATTTAAATTGCTGTCCTTGCTTCCGTTTTGATCACCGATATCGATATCATTGAGGAGTGACTCATTTTCACCATAAAATTAACTTTCTTAAGATTTCAAAATGTTAGTTGCTGTATTTTTGTCTCCTTTGGGTCAAAAATACTCGTACATATACGGGTATTTTCTTTTTAGAAGAAGGTACTCATGTCACAGTTTTATTGCAATTTTGTAACTCCCCACGTTTAACATTATGACAAAAACGTCTGCTTTAAACACTACTCCTCTACCGAATGAAAGTGTTGTCTGCTAGTCAGCTGTTGAGTGAGCTGAGGACGCAGACGCTGTGAAATTGCCCATATAGTCGACATGAGCGACAGGAATGTCCGTCTGAGACGCTAGAGTGCAGCCAGTTGCGTATCAAGACGCTGTCGCCGAGTCATGCGCCTTCTCTGGGTGTCTGGAGCACTCTTATAGTCTCGACAGTGGGACTCCCACTGCCAGCAACTTTGTACATCCATATGACGTTGCATTGTGGTGTTTTTGCCTTCCGTATAGTCCCGGCCTTATACTTTCACTTGCACATCCAGGTTGAATACAAAAAACTAAAAAGCTCTTTTATCAAATTCCACCTATTATTCCATGCTTACTTCATATAATTTCCTCAAAACAAACCTATTCTATATATACTTTCCCAAAAAGATTTGTCTGATATTTTTAATACTGCCATTTTGTTTTTTAATCTGTAGGGACAGTATTTGGTTTTACCTTTTTTACCTTTGTTAAGGTTATAAAGCAAAATTTCACACTGATAGGTATAAACGTTTGTGCAATAAAAAATAAAACCTCACTAAAAAATTGTTTATTTGTCTGCTTATTATAAATGAAGGCTGTCTGAGTAACCAAGAACGGGTAAGGTTTCATCATGCTTTTCCTACTAGTATTTGGGCCTGGAACAATGCCTTATAATAAAAATAGAGAGTTCTGGAACACCCTTTTTTTAGTCACAGTAGAAATTCATCTTTTTCATCATGGTGATCATCAACTATCATAACTATGAATATCACAGTCTTATAGTTAAAAGCAACATTATCAAATGTTTAAATGTCATCTAATGTTTCAGTATCCCTAGTCAAACATGTATTTAACTTACTGGAATAATAGCCAACATCATTATTTGGATTGATACAACCGATGTCTTTTGCTTCAATCATGTGCGGGTCCCACACTTTACGGTACTCAGGGTCATGTAGAACATCGTAGAGCTCGTCAGGGTTGATATTTACAAACTCTGCTTTCACCTGTAATAGGAAGTAATAAATAATTACAAAAAAGAATATTATAATATGTACCCTACTGTTAGACAGTAGGCCTTCTACGTTTTTTTGAAAAAAGTATACACTGTTTTAAGGTTCTGGTGGAAAAGTAGCAATACCTAAAAGTACCCGTGGCGGGGAATTGAAGTCTTGTGACTCGAGAGCTGATCATTCCGCTGGCGTGGTTTGATCCTCAGTCACCACTTACATTAATTTTGTAATGTGACTTTACGGTAACGCTTGGTAAAGGTCGAGGTTGAGTGGTAGAAAAGACTTTGTAGTCCTAACTTCGCTCATTAAACAAGACAAACTTTTTTTGACACCTTTTTTTGGTGTTTTTTAATATTCTTACACAAATACACATGGTGCCTCATTCTCCTAAATTTAATCATAAATCAAGTTATTTAATCAATCACCCCATCTTCAGAAGTTTAGTGTGGGGTATAGTAGCTTGATAAAAAGAGATGCCAAGCCTACCAGTTTGTAGTTTAAGAAGTACACAATTTCTTATAACAATTGAAGCTATAAATAGTTTAAAAAACTATAACTATTCAATTTGTTTGAACTAAGAAAGGACAAAATTTGTAATATTTATGAAAGCGTCATGTAATTTGGATATTACATATGCTACTCACAACTTTCTTCGAGATATTGCCTAGTGACAATTTTGGGCCTTCTTGAGTAGCATTACAAAAGGAATTACCATGAGCTCCCATTACCATATCCAAATTGGCAAATATCCCTGGGCTGTGTGTAATTTAAACAAATGCCTAAATCATAGATGGTTTCCTGAAAAGAAGTAACCGAACTTACTTTCACCATTTTAAAGTTAGTATTAGACACATTTTTTGTCCAAACTTTTATATTCCCTTTGCTGTAATCTAATTTCCAATCCGCATGATTGTCAACAAGCCATTTTAAATGTTCAAAATCTTTGTCTTCTGCAACTTTGACTTGACCTACTTCCATTCTCTTAAGGTCATAAGCTTCCTGAAAAAACAACATTTATATAATAAGTAACATATTAAATTCATTAGGCATACGGTACTCGTTTAAAAATTTCAGAAATAGGTATGCCATTTAGGAAAAAAAAGAGTATGTTATGCCTACAAACTCAACCTATTTCATCTTGCATTGATAACTAATTGAACAAGTTTCAAGGGTCCTTTAGTCCTTTCCTACTTTTTATCACACACAAAAAACAGATGAAGAGGAATGACTATCATCATTTGACTTACCGAGACGTGGTATAACTTTTTCTAAAGTACCAGATGTTTCTGAGTTGCTTAGCAGAGGTCTTACTGACCCCATCAAAAGAGGAAGCTCTCATCTCAACACTAAAAGTGGATCAATTTGATTGTTTACTGGAAGGAAGGAAATGATGCACTGAGTGAAAAAGTCTAATCATGCGTAGATACCATCATTCAAAAGTGTATCATAAAAACAATAGTCACTGAACTAGAATGTTACCTAGGGCCATGATAAAGGAACAATACTTTACCAATTCTGTAAATTAATGTTCATAATGTTTGCTCTTTACACTTAGAGGCTCTCAAGAAAGTAACTTTAAAAGATTGCAAAAGATTACTAGTTGATATTAAGTAGGCTGGTAAAATGTAAAACTTATGTTTTATAAATAAACTTTAAACCGCAATCGGGATTAATAATTGGTAAAAGAAAATGTTCCATAAATAGTTAATAAATTACTTACCTGACATAATTACAAATTGTGGATATAATGAGCTATTTACTCATAAATTTAGTTTAGGCACTGCCAAAGTTTAGAGACAACTTACTACTGCGTGCCCTATCCTGGTTCTATAGTACTATTGATTTATTATTACAGCAAACTTTAGGCCTGGAATTTTGTTGCCACTATTTGGCTTGTTCTATTATTTAGAAATCAAGATCATGGAAAACTGACAGGACAGGGTGATGAATCCATGAGGACTGAATCGTCTGCTATGGTTTTTTTCTTTTCCACAGATAATTTTAACTGTACACATCGTTTGAGCAAAGAGGAAAGACAAATTAGCAGATTCAGGCCATTGACTTTATCTAATTTAAAATCAATGTTTGAACCCTACAAATTGTTATCATTGACTGTTAAGTCCATGGTTCAATTTACAAAATAATTCATATTCTTAAATCAGTGAGGTGGTCTGTATTATTCTGTCGTCCGCTACTAAGTTTGACGTATTGGCCGTAGGCACAAAGGACAAGTAAATGTAGACCCTTTTACCGTAGTGAAGCGATAAAGTAGGCTGAGAGCAAGATTAAAAAAGGAACATTTGCACCAAGTATTATGAAAGTCGGGCGAAAAATGCGACCTGTATAGAGTACACACATATACGTGTATGCATAAGTATACGTATGTATATAAAGTATTGAAACAATACTAAACGTACAAACGCAATGATCAAAACGTGTTCTTCCTGGGGGTCAGCATCGTTGCTCATTTCATGGTCCCGGTAATTGATTTTAAATGTATATTTAAAGACAATGGTCCCGGTTCACCAAATAATGATCGCTCACCAAATCACCAATTTTACTAATCTGACTAGCACTGGACCCGTTCACTTGTGTGAGATGTGTCGTTTCTTGATCGTGTCGTCTGCATCTAAAACGTCAGAATTGAGTAAATCAGTGATCAGTTCAATGGTGGTGCGGTGTGTTGTTTGATTTTGCGAGTTGTGTGGACTTGTATTAATTCAGACTCATTTTGTTTGCCACTACAATTATGTTAGGTTTGTTGGAAATACCTATTAAATATCAGTTTTGAAAATTGGTTCAGTTTATGAGTAAATTTTGTAGGTTTAGAAGCATCAGGCTAAATATTTATTAGTAGGCTTGGGAATAGGCCAAAAGCCTATCCTACCTTGGACAATTTTTTAAAATCTGCAAGTCGATTTTATACAGGCTGACAGGATTTGTCAGAGGTAAGATCTCGGCAATAGTGTACACACACTTCGCATCCTACGATTAATGTTTTTTTATTTTTGTTGATGACCCTACTGGGGGATGAATGTAAAATAAATAAATATTCATTTTATTTTTAAAGTTTTCAGTACATTAGAACCGATTAAGCAAGAGGTCAAGACATGACATGGAATAAATTACTTAACCGATTGATACATTTAGATTAATGCGAAAGATTGAAGTCTTTTAGAAACTAAAAAGGATATTTCCTCACAGCAATATTTTCCTTTATATTGCCAACTCTCAGGAAATGGTGTCATAACATTTGGTGAACAATAACATTTTTCTATCCTTTTAATACTATATATTTACTAATATGATTTTTATACAAACAATTGCGTATCTCCTACAATTCTCATCCATTGTTTTTGATACTATTTACAATCTTGTGGTCTGTTTAGTAAGTTTAAATTACAGCTATAAGTTTAAATTTAAGAATCTAAATTTGGCTTGTAAATAAATTATTCAATCCACCTGATTTTTAAACGATCAACAAAATATGTAGAGACCACTTAGTGAAGCCACCTGAAGCTGCCATGGTTTTTATCACATTTCAGCACTTTGGCCTACAGCAAATGCAATTAATGGATCTGACTTGACAGTTTTTGAACACTTATACCTGAAAACATAGTGGTAATTAGCCTCTTCAGTTCCAGGTTCAATATACACAGACAAGGTAATGTAACCTATAGGTGACGCAAGGCTCGAGGAGGTAGTAATAATGTTTTAATTATATTTTCAGGATTTCACAAAATGAGTTCTAACAACAATACAGACCATCATTACACTGGGAATGTAGAAGTCGATGAACAACTTTCTAAATGGTATCAGTGGAACAAGGTAAGTGAAAATTACTTGTTTATTCTTTTACAGGCTAACACATTGATCAGTGACTTAAAACAGTGCATACTTTGTTCAAACATGTTAGACGGAATCGGAGTGACGTCCAACCCTACCTGACATGTTCGGCATTACCCGCACACCTTCATACATGACACCCATCATGTCAGGTGCACAGTCAGTAACACTATTTATCCTGAGACAACTCTAGTACTTTGTGCTAGATTAATGTGTTTGAAATCCACACTCTTCTCTTCTTGTATGTTTATTAGACTAAAGTTTTTTTTCTTTAGCATCCCGTAGTGCCCTTTGTTTTCTATAGAATTCAATGAAGCCAGTCATAAATAATCTGTTTTCATTCGAAGGCATTGTGGCAGATCACAACCCATTTCAACACTTTAAATATTGTAACTGAACTTCATCTAACCTCCAAAACACTCCTATGCAAGAGTAAGGGAAGTGGGACTTTGTCAAGCCACTTGGCAGTTGTGCTTACACATCCTGACATGTCGGGAGACTAGGTCGGAGTCAGGGGGTGCTGTTGAACCCAATGCCAGAGCTGTCAGATTGGAGCCCACACCTTTCAGCATATCAGCAGACACACATATGTTCTTAGATGTGTGGGCCACTTTAAAGTGTCTATAGTCGCCTTCTTGCCCTCAATAGCGTGCAAAGCAATCAGATGAACTGAGTATGTAGTAAGAGGGGCAGCACGCAGCCAAGCTAAAGTCCAGCTTACATAAAGCTTTGCAGGGGAAATCATCCATTTTCTCTCAAAGTGCAGAAATATTCCACACTGCGGTTCCTGTAATTTAATAAAATGATCAATAAATAGCATTTTTCATCTTTAAGACCTACAAACTTAGAAAGATCATATTCTCAGTTGTAGAACCTTCTATTACTAGAAAATTACCTTTTATTTGTATCTAAGGCTCAATTATACATGTGAGTTTTGATGGTCTGTTAAGTATGGATACCATTTCCAAGTTGGAATTTTCCAAGGCCATTGTTTATTGAAGCTGCACATTGGGCCAGTATTGACTATGTAGAGGGTTCAATACTTTTGTCAGAGAAAACAGCCATCTACAGTGTTCCCTGGAGCTATCCCCATTAATTTTCTTAGCTAAAAATACCAAAACCTGTTTAATTATATGAACTGTTTTCTCTTACAGTGATGTCACAACTTCCACATAGTCAATACTGGCCCAATGTGCTGCAATTAATGAACTATGACCTTGGAAATTTCCGACTGAGAAGTGATATCCATACTTACTAGACTCATCAAAACACAGATATAATTGTGCCCCTTAAAGCTTACTAAGATGTAATAATAGGTATCCTATTTGAGGGCAATTAGGCTGCTAACATACTCTTAGCCCACATTCAGTCTCAAGAATCACACAAGCTGGAGTTTGGCCTGAAAAGTATTCGCCATCCAAACCAACACTCCACTGAAACCGACTTGCAAGAAGCAGATCTTGGGTTAGATTCGGCATGAGCATGGGTTTGGACCCCTTTCTCTAAAGTGTTTTGTGATGCCTAAACCTAAGTTAAGTCTCTAATAAAAATGCGTTGATAGACAGAACAAAAAAAAAGCATGCTACCATCTTGATGTTAGTAAGTTGCGGTTTAATTAGCTGCCACTATTTAGTGTCTATGCACTCAAATATCATGTAAAAAAAAGCTAAGCTCTTGGATTATAAAATGCTCCAGGATTAAAATAATGCATGTAAAGCATTATTTTAACTAGTTTTGACAGTCTTAAATATTTTGTTTTTAATGCATATAACACATTGTTATTGTTTTTAATAATGAACAATTTGATAATGTGTTTAGAATGTTACTACGTAATTGGCATTAATTGGCATTGATTAGATATTAGGGACAATAGAGGCCGTGAGATTGCATAACTCGTAAGCAATGTCTTTAAAATGAGAATTGATGTCCAAATATACATTAGAGTTTATACTTACTAGGGTGTTATGTTGTAATAATAAGAAGAAAAATAATTTGTTTTAACAATTATCTAAATTTGAAATATCAAATCAAAAATATGTATTTCTAATTAATGTAAATGCTTGTATCTTTTATTTGCACGGCCATTTCGATACTCTAGTGCATAAAGATATTGTTTTAGGGTAAATTTTTTTACTTGTTGTGGTTTTGCTACAGAGCTTTGAATTCCTGAAGAAAACAAAATCTATAGTCATAGTCATTTATTTTCATCATATACATCAATTTACATTGATTGTGATTTTGTCAAGTTACAATACTTAAATTAAATATTTTGCATAAAAACATTAAAAGATAAAACATACAATTTTGGAGTTTGGTCTTTCCTTTGATATTTTTGCAAGTGATCCCTATGTTTCGATGTTTCCTTTTACAATTAGCTAAAGTTCTCAGTGGAATTATTTTTAAGACAGTGAAGATGATGAGGATTGTGTGTACCAGTTGTTATCAGTAAATCTTTGCAGTTATCTGCCCTAAGGTGCTGTGATGTGAATGCTATAAATGTAAATGTTAAATGTATAACATAAGCTTGCATACACCAATTCCTACAGCACAAAATATTTTAAAATCTATTTTTGTCCGTAATTTATGGCATTACCAACTCATCACAGAAGGTGTTAAACTGCAGAATGTCAAACCATCGAGTTTCTTTATAAGGTTTACTGACTCAATTTTTTTGCTTCATGACAATTAAGGTTTTTTTTCCAGAATGAAAGTTTAAATAACGAAGTTCAAGCATTGGTGGCTGACAATGATATAGACACTCTGAGTAAACTGTTCCTGGAAAGGATGAACTTTGGAACAGCTGGTCTGCGTGGACGCATGGGGCCAGGCTTCGCCCAAATGAATGACTTGGTCATCATCCAGACAGGACAAGGCTTGCTCAAGTATTTGCAGAAAACACACGACGACCTTAACACTCGGGGAGTAGTTATCGACTATGACGGCCGTCACAACAGCAGAAGGCATGACAGTTCAATCAACATTCATAATTAATGTTAGGAGGTAGTGAAAACAATAAAGATTATGTTAGAAAGCTTAATTACTTCTCTACACTGATTTAATTTTCAATAATTATGATGTATTAAAGCTGAGATAACCTTTGATTTTTAACACTTTGAAGTTGAAGCCCGAGTGCTGCTTGGGCTGTCTATTGAAGTAGTTACCATGATTGCTACTAGAGCGCTAGTGTTCCGCACAAGCTTGAACAGTTCACTGTGAGTACTGTTCTGCTAGGTGTGAGAATGGCCATGTGGTCTAAAGCATCAGCTGATGAGTTGGCAATTTGGGTCACTCGGTTGTCGCTGCTTCAAATCCTCCAGCAGGAGTTATCAATTTTAAGCTCACTAACATGTGGTTTAGTGATGCGGAGGGCACCTAAATAGCGGTGACCGGCGCGGGTGGAAGTTGCGGCGTAAGGAGTTTAATATGGATTGCTCAAAACACCGTTTTGTTGCTTTGCATAGAGAGGAGGACACCGTTTTGTGTTGTTTTGTGAATATAATTGATATATAAATTTTATGTTGCGCAAATGTTATATAAACAAGATTTACACTGTCACGTTTTAAATACAGCCACTATCATCGATATGTCCAATACCTTAAGTAAGGGCAGCTACTTAAGTTTAACTAAACATCCTGCAGCCTGGAACATTAAGCTCATACTATAATAATTTATGAAATTAAGCTTGTGTAACTAAAACTTGGCATTTGACACTTTTATTGTATCAAATGAAATTGAATCAACCTGCAAATTTATAGTTATATTTTCTTAAATTGGTTGCATTTTACGTTTATGCTTACAATAGTTACAGACATCTGGAAGACTAATGACTTCTCACTCATTGCACAGAATTTGGCATTCTTGATTGAAATTTAAAAGCTCATCTTAAATGTTGTGTAGTTTCTCTATTTTGTTACTGCTTTTAAAGTGCCACAATACATATCTAATTTCATTAAGAAACTTAGTTTTCAAAGGTACCAAACATTGTGTAGACTTGTTTCATAATGTGTAGCTTAGCTGAGATCATCTTTCCTTTAAAATATACTAAAGAATATGTACATTATTAATTAATTTGTCAAATAGTAGGATGGATGTCTGATTATTAGTTCTGTTGAAAGATTTGCAGAATTGACTGCTGCAGTGTTTGAAAATGCTGGAGTTGCAGTGAATCTGTTCTCTCAGGTTGTCCAACTCCGTTTGTTCCGTTTGTTGTCACGTACTGCAAACACGTGGCGGGAGTCATGGTCACTGCCTCTCACAATCCTAAAGAGGATAACGGCTACAAAGTTTATGGACATATGGGAACCCAGGTAACTGTTGCAAGCTGAACCAAACAACTAGTACTGTATCAAATTGAATTTCACACTATTCATGTTATACAGAAATAGTTGTAAGTGTTATTGAGTGTTTAGTCAGAAACCAATCCAATCAACCTGGGAATCTAGATAAGCAAAACTTTTTAAACCACTTTTTTTTTAATAAATATTTCACATGTATCATATAATATACTAAACAGACAGCTCAACCAAATTATGAAAGGCATATTTTTAACCTTTCAAAAAACACAAGGATTTAAAATAAAACTGTTTAGAGTATGGTTGTGTTTGTTTGACAGATCATATCACCAATTGACAAGGAGATCCAGCAGTGCATTGTGGAGAGCTTGGTGCCACAGGTGAGCTGGGATGTGGAGATATCAGCTGACACCCTGGACCAGACTGAGCTGAACTCAGCTGTAGATGCTTACTACGCACAGCTGGCAGCTGGTGTCTTCAACCCTGAGCTCAACGCAGAGTCACAGATCAAAGCGGCATACACAGCTATGCATGGTGTCGGCTATCCAGCCGTTGTCAGAGCTTTCCAGGTTGCTAACTTCAAGGTAAATCTAACTCATGGTTAAACTTGTTCATTAACTTAACTATGGTGATACAGTCCCATTTGTCTTAAAAATTAAATTTGTACTGGCTAACCAAAGCTTTTACAATCATTCCAAAAATTTGCATTTGTTATAATCATTTCAGAATATCGTCTTAGAGATTATTTTAAGAACTAAAATTTTCATTAGCGTCATTTAAATCTTGACAATCCATATTGTGTTTAAAATGTGATTTAGTGCCCAAGATATTTGTTGCATGCACTGGCTAAATTCTACATTTTGAAGATGGCCATGAGTTACAAGTTATGAAAGATTACTGGTGCAGGCTGGTGTGGGAAATTTCTAAACAACCTCCAAATGAGATCAAGTGTGTTTGACCAGGAATTGGGTTTGATTCAAAAGAAATTTAAAATTATTTGTATTAAGGCTCCTTACTCTGTAGCAGAGTTTATTTAAGAGCAACACCTTAATCTAAATATTAGTAACAAATTAAAAATGTAATTACAAAATATTTAGCTATTTGGGAATTATATGACTTAAAAAATGAAATGAAAGATAAAGATTATTTTTTAGGAAATACCTAGCTATATTCTTTGGACCCTCATAGTCTTTACCAATTGGCTTCAATTCATTGCCATTCTGTGTAATTCACCTTCCATTTAACCAATTCTGTATCATATCCATTTCATAAGTCAACACTAAACATTTGTTGTACATGACTTAATAAATTGTTTAATTTATAACCATGGCGAATCCTCACTGATTCCCATTTAAACTAAATTGCTCAATGTTTGGTGGTTAACCAAATATCGTTTTTATTTATACCATTTACAATTTTTACATTGGGTCAATTGGATTATGGTTGTTAGAATATAACTAATTTTCATGATCATTTTAAAGCATAAAATATCAGAATGCGAATCCGTGTATAAATAAAAAAAGTGTATAAATGATGTTTATAAAATGTGCTTCTTGTTATTTTGGATGCAGCCCTTGACATCAGTTTTAGAGCAAATTGAGCCTGACCCTGAGTTTCCCACTGTGAAATTTCCAAATCCAGAAGAAGGGAAAAGTGCCTTGGATCTGGCCATGAAGACAGCCAATGCAGAAGGGTGCACTCTAATATTAGCTAACGACCCTGATGCTGACAGGCTTGCAGTCGCGCAGAAAAAACAAGGTGATAGTATTTCCTCCTCATTTAAAATGTGCTTAACCCTTTGCGGTCTCATTTTATTTTTAAATTTAAACCCTCCATGGGTTTTCCCAGTCCCCTGTAAGCAAATTTCAGCAAAACCCCTCTCTGGTGCGGTGCATTACCAGTCATTGAACCACACCTCTAAGCACGGGGATTTAGTGCCTCCTAAGCTCAAAAGTGCCACTTCGCCAGCCTCACTGGTTGATGAGCCATTTTCTCTTCAGTGATCCTCAGCGGTCATTGTGGCCCCTTTCCGGCATGATCCAGCGACTAGCATGCATTACCAGAAGCACCGAGTGGGATTGAACCCACTCTGTTGACAGACAAGGGCCAACTGTCCGTCCTATAACCACTAAACCACCGGGCTGTTTGTCAGTGGGCTGTCAAACTCACGCCAAGTTGCGTGGAGGTGGTAATTTCTGTGTTCTCTGCTAGATGCCGTTAGTGTAGTGTAGTCCTCGCATCAGAGACTGTTTCAATGCATCTATACTGCACATCAGGCGTTCAAATGGCGTTTGTCGACCTATAGTGACAAGGTTAAAGCTCACCTTTTTTTAATAATAAAAATAAGTTTCATGAAACAGACTTTTTTTTCAATCAGCGGTCAGCTGATACTCCCAAAGCCTCCTAAAATATATTTCCTACAGTTGTGAAAAATAGAGCTGTCATGTGTTTACAGACAAGGAGATTGGAAAGTGTTCTCTGGCAATGAGTTGGGAGCGCTGTTGGGCTGGTGGAGTCTATACACCTATCAGAGAAGAACCTCTGACCCAGACCTAAGCAATGTCTACATGATATCTAGCACTGTGTCCTCAAAGATACTTAAGACTATGGCCAAACAAGAGAAGTTCAACCATGAGGTACTGTAAATCAGTTAACGTTTCATAGTTTGACTGAATGATTTAAATTTGTAAATTTTAATTTATTTAAAATATTCCTGGAAACAAACTTAGACAATGGATTGAAACACATTCAGACAATCTTTGCTAAGAGGTTTTGTTTGAATCTGTCTATTTATAAAATGTATCCTTTTCAACAAGTTTATAATATTATTGAATCATTAGTGCCTATATTTTTCATAAGATAAATCTCTAGAATTTTCATCTTTAAATTATTTTATTCCCACATGCAAACAGAAAGCTTAGGGCAGTGTTATCGCCAATCTTTTCAAATTATTCTGCCAGATCTATGTCACCCGTACTATGGCTCTCTTTAGACTTTAGAGCCGCCACTTACAAAACTACTAAAGCTGGACATATATGCTAAGTGCAAGCCCACGGGTAGAAACCTACAGGATAAATTCATTAATTATTTCAATTTTTGTTCAGTAAACAGTGAAAATAGTAAGTTGTGTAAATTTTTGTGAATTGTAGTACATATATGTTTTACAAATTATTATATACTTATTGTTAATTCTTGAAAAACATAATTCTAATATATATATTGAAATGTGTACATTTGTAAAGTAATAATTTGTTTGTTAAAATATAAAAGTTGAAACTGAAGTAGCCTGTAATGTTGGTAGGAAACACTGACAGGGTTCAAGTGGATGGGTACCAGAGCCAAGGAACTGGAGAAGGAAGGCAACACTGTGTTGTTTGCGTTTGAAGAGTCGATAGGTTATATGTGGCTTGTAGCTGTGCTGGACAAGGGCAGTGAGTGCTTGACTGTGAGAATTAAGCAGAGCTAATTTTCACAACAACCAAGGACTCACACTCAGCGAGAAACTTAACTATATCTATTCATTGTAAGTTCAATGCTCAAAGCTCAGTTTTCAAGATTTTTTACCAACTTCTGTGTGTGCAGACATTATTTTGTATATCCTGTGTGCAGAATAAATATCTAAGTGCCTGATACATAAACCTTTTGATTAATTTATTTTGGATGCTTTAAAGGAAAAACTTCAGCGGATGAGTCATACTTTGCTTTTTTGTAGCTGCTACTAGCAAGATGTGTGGAGTTGGAGTTGTGTATACATTGGATACCAATGAAAATAGTCAGCTGATCCAATGTTGACACAAGTTGAAGTGTAGTGGACTCTAACATATAACGTAGTTTTCCTGCAAATAATGTTACAAAGTTTAGACCTAGTCAACACTTGATACTTAGTTAAGTTCAAAACTGTTGCATTTTAAATTGTGCACATATTTTTTTTGTTTTCAGTTATGGCTACCACACGTCAGAAAACTCTTATTTCATTTGTCATGAGCCAGAAGTGATAAGAAAAATGTTTGACCAACTGAGGAACTTTGGAGGGGTCCCAAATTCAGTAAGTTGTAACAATTCGCCCGCTGTGACATACATATAATGATATAATCAAAACTAAGGTTTCAGGGGTCTAGGGGCTAGTAGTGGGCTCAACTCTTAGCATTTGGTTTCTGCACCCACAGTCTACTCAGATGGGTCAGACAAGTGATTACGCCTACTAGTGCATCTTGGTAACAAACAATGGACTCAAAACAGTGTCAGGTTCACAGAAAACTAACCACTTGTCCTGATTCAAACACCATCCAGTCGCGTAGTCCTACCAGGTCATCTGCGAATTATTGTAATTATTATTACCTACACTGCATATAGTAAGATCCTAAACGAATAATGCAGGCAGATGATAGTGTCAGTCAATCAGGACAAACTGTCGTCATCTCTTAGGGTCTCATGTACTCGTACATTCAAAGTGCCTATAGGTAGCCAACAGAGTGATAATGTTAAGTGGTTAATAGTTAAAACCCTGTAAAGCTTAATAATTAAAAAAATAAATATATTGGGAAATCAAAGAAAAAAGCTTGCTAGAGCTGTGCATTTAGTTTGAACTTGACTCAGACTCAAAGTTCCAAAACAAAAAGCTTAAAGGAAGTCTTCCATCAATGCATGCTGTGATCTATTCATTCTTTGGTGTCTTTGTCAAAATGTGTTGTTAACTATTCATTTCAGTGTTTTATGTGAACTGTCAAAGTAGGTTCATTCATTGTTTTGATGTTCAACTTTAATGACGAAGCCAAAAGGCGGATTTCTTCAATGACTGTACGCCTGATGATAATGTTTTCAAATTGAAACATCCTGGTACTAAAATATTTCTCAACACAAATTTTAATATTGACAAAGGTAATTTAAAAACTTATTTTTCTGTCAAATGATATCCAAGGGGCAAAAAATGACTCTTTATTTTAGAACTAATAACCCAAAAGCAAGTTCCCATACAAAAAATATATCTTGTAAATCATAGCCGTACTTCAGGTTGTAAATTTTAGTTATTAAAAAAGCGTTCGAACTTTCCATGAAGATTAGCATTTGAAAGAGCCATTCTTAAGCCCATAATCGTAACCTGCTTCTGTAATGATATGAAACTATCAAACTTTAAAGCATTAATGATTAATACTTTAGCTGGTAGATTGACAAGAAAAATTATTGCAGCAATGCTAAGAAAATAGTATTGCTATCATATTTACGTAATGATATATGAGCTGTTTGGCATAACTTCAAAGTATTTATCTCCAAACAATATATTTTCAATAAAATTCTAAAAATTTTTTTCGCCTCTAGATGGATGCCAATTGAAGCATATACTCTTCAGTACATGAAAAGCAAAGAAGCAAATTAGAGATTATTTTATATTTCTTTTTTTTAAAGCTATTCATAGCCTACTTAAAACAACAGAAGTAAAGTAAGCTGTTTTAAGTAGGCTATGAATAAGCTTTAAAAAAGCAAAATATAAGCCAATTTTTTGACTTGCTCTTTGTTTTCTATAGTACTGAGAATATTTTCAATAAAATTTGATATACATACTTATGTTAGCCAATAAGTGTAACAAAATCAACAAAGTCCTTTTGGGGTGTGAAAACCAAGATAGGCGTGAAAACTGATAAACTACTTTTTTTTGTAAATTGTCCCCTCCCTGTTAATGGAAAGTCCATAGGATTCACAGTAGCACTTGTGTGGACATGTCTCGGCTATATTTATCAGTTCAACACTCTACTGTTGAGCTACAACTACTATTCCTATACCTATCAGGCTATCATTTATCAACATTTTCTTACACCATTGTGTAAGTATTGATTTGTTGTTTAGTATCCCGAGGGTCTACTGGATAACAAGTACCAAGTAGTGTCAGTGCGAGACTTGACGACGGGCTATGACTCGACCACAGCTGACCACAAGGCTACACTGCCAGTGTCCAAGAGCAGCCAGATGATCACCTTCACCTTCCAAAACGGCTTGGTGGCCACCCTGCGCACCAGTGGTACTGAACCTAAGATCAAGTACTACACTGAGTTCTGTGCCTCTCCTCAGCTCAAGTAAGTCTGTAAACCCTAGTTGAAACTAACAAATCTGGGTGAATGAATTTTTCAAATTGGTAAATACTAAATACACTAGAGTCCCGCTAATCCGAACCCTGTTAATCCGAAAATCCGCCTAATCCAAACACTGTTAGAAGAAAAAAATATAACTGTTGAGTCGATAAAATAAATAAAACTAGTTTTCTACTAACTACTAAAACTAGTTATGTCATACTGTATGTGTTTGATAACGTACCAGCGTTCATAATGACGCACTATACACTCAGGTATGCCCTCAAAAATAGCTTTGAACAAAACACACTGACAGTATGACACGGTGAGTCATTGTTTGTTTTTCCAGTTAAGGGTTTCATCAAAATGGGTACCTAGAAATTTGTGAGAAGAAACTAAATTTACAATATTTATAATCTCATCAGTTGTCCTCATTAAAAATTGTATAATCCTAGTTTTATCGATGTTTAGTTTTAAACCACTTTCAGTAAATCATGTTTCCATGACATTGGTTACAACTTACATCCAAAACAGATTCAATAAGCTCTCTATTAGACTTTTTTAACTAATGCTGAGGTGTCATCAGCAAATAAAATCAATTCACAATCAATAGATTTAGGAAGGTCATTAATATAAATTAAAAATAAAATATTATCTAAAATTGATTTTTCAGAAACCCTGTGCTTATATCTGACACTTGTCATATATTTTTGTTTGACTGTCACTCAACATAATTATTAGTATGTTATTTACAAACATATCCTTCAAAGTGTATCGTTTTAACATAATTTATTATGTTATATGCTTTAGTGTTAATCTATCCACACATTCATACGCAAGTGAAGAATTTCTTCTTTTAACCTTTTTTATGGCTTTTCAGGGATATTGATGAAGTGAAATCTGTACAAAAAGAAATGGTGTCCGCTATAATTGAAGAGTGGTTTCAACCTGAAACGAATAATTTAATATGTAGATCTAATTAAGTGTTAACGCCCCTTCATCGTTAGGTTAAAAGGCATATGAACTGCTTGTGATTCTTTAATATTTCTTTCAATTTTAATTAAATGTATGAGTGCTGCTACACTTAAAAATAAATGTTAGACTGGTCAAGCGCCTAGCTATAAAATAAATGAATGTAAATTGTATGTAATGTATAGATTTAGACATAGTTACGTTTATAATGTTACATTCCATTGTATAATTTTTTAGGAACACCCTTCCATACACAGTATCGTGTAACTTAATCCAAGAGGTTAGTTTTGAGGTGGTCTGAAATGCCCTGCAATGAGTGTTTTCACACTATATCACATGGTACCAACTCACAACTATCCGCATGGTAAAACTAATATTTTTGTAACATTTTAGTTTAGTTTTGATAGAAGTTTACAACAATATAAAGTATATCAAAACTAAATACTCTTTTATCATTTTTTTATTTTACTGACCGGTTTTAGAAATCATGCCCATGGTCAAAGGGGGAACAAAACCTCAATCAAAATATAAATATTTACAAAACAACGACACATGCAGGGATGGGTTCTAAATCATTAAAAGTATGCCTAATATTTTGTTTGATCTAAGAAGAAAAACCTTTGGTTTTAAATTGCCAATATGATTTAAAATAAAAATAAGATTATTTTCATAATACAAGTTTATAATAAAAATAGGAGTTTAACAAGAATGGACTTTATTAATAAATTGATCAAAATGCAAAGTTAGCCCTTTAAAGCCCTCTCTACCACTTGACCTTAAGACTAACAAAATAATAATTATTTATTGATACTTACAACAAAAAATATATAAAACAAGTTGAAACTAAAAGAAAACACAAAATTTAGTTTTTACACAGAAACTTTTTAAGCGCAAAACACACAGCTCT
This sequence comes from Matsumurasca onukii, assembly GCA_018831715.1. Classification (NCBI taxonomy): domain Eukaryota; kingdom Metazoa; phylum Arthropoda; class Insecta; order Hemiptera; family Cicadellidae; genus Matsumurasca; species Matsumurasca onukii. The sequence continues at coordinate 8,474,327 of CM032061.1, read as the reverse complement.
TAGGACGTCATTCCCTATGGTCCTGTATGTAGGAAGTTTTAATATCATTCCCAAACCGAGCACGGTTGTCAATTGCTCAAATATTACCAACTTGAGATTACATTATCATTGAAATTATTTTTTACATTTGGAATTATTAGTTGAAGTTCATGGATTAGATGTATTTTGTTAACTAAATTTTCATCTGACATAATTTTGAATTTGAATCAAGCAGTGTGAAAACTTGCATTAAGAACTTGAGAAACCTCACCAAGTTTCTTGGATTAAGTTACATTAAAAACATTTGAATTGCTGTACCATGTCAGCAACGTAAAACATATCTTATATTTTGTATGGGTTGTCTGTATGAATCCTAACCTTAGAGACATTTGAGTAGTTTTAATTTTTTTATGTTATTAGGTTACAAATTAAATTTGTTTGTAAAGTTACTTATGTACAATTTGTTTAAAGTCCCGGTTGTCCACTGTTTATAAAAAGTATAAAATGTAGGCACACAACTAACATTTTGAAAATAAGCTTTCTTTGTTCTTAATGGTTTATACACAGATGGGTTTTAAGCATTACAAACACAATTTTACAATAAGTTCAGGGCTGTAATTATTGCTAGGACGCCTGGGGTAGCACCCCAAACCATACCCGCAACGGCCTCCCAAAACTTTAGTGTGAAAACTGACAAATAATTTATTTTTCAAGGAACTATTTAAAATCACCAAGGTCCCAATCTTGCAGTTACAGCCCTGAATAGGTTATTAGTTTATTGTACAAAACATCTCACGAGAATTGCCGGCTGAGCAATTCCAATGTTATAAATAAATGGTTTATTGCGTTCAACATGTTGACATATTATGCAAACGTCACTTAATTTTGAAAAGCTAAAATTTTCCACGCATTCTAACATTAAAATCCTAGTCAGACATACATTTTTGACATTCACTCTCTCTCATTCATTCGAATTGTACCACTCTAGTCCTGTAGTCAGTCTTTGTGTTCCACATTTTCCCAGTCGTGTGCCATAAACTTGTCTGTATTGTAAAATGCTTCTGCGGCCAACACTTTTTTCAGGCGAGTTTTGAAAGCCTTAAGCTCATGGGCACTTTTGATCGAATTTGGTAACCTGTTGACGAGCTGAACTCCTACCTGAGAAGGAAAACGTTCATGAACTGCCGTTCTGTGTTTCCCAGTTCGGTAGTTTTCCCTGCCTCTAGTTTCATAAGAATGAATGTCACTTCCTCTTACGAGACCGCATTTTGACTTGAAAAACAGACATGTTTCTAAAATATAGAAGCAAGGTAGTGTCAACAGTTTCAAATTTTTGAATGCTGGCCTACACGACTCTCTCCATTGCAATTTTGCAATGGTTCGGACTGCTTTTTTTGTAGAGTGAAGACCCTGGCAAAACTTGATTTTGAGCATCTACCCCACAACGCCCCACAAGGAAAGGTGTGGGTAGATTACACCGTAATACATGAGTACCTGAATTGGGCAGTATTCGGATAATTGCCTTAAAAGGTAAATTCCTGAGGCTAATTTTGAACAGGTATATACCAAGGAATTTTGTTGAATAGACTTCTTTGATCTCAGTATCTCCCACCATGACTGTTGGACTGCTATTTGAGACTGTCTTCACAGACAAAATTGAATGAAATTTGATTTTGTTGCATTTGTTTTAAGATTGAGCTAGTTGAAATGCTGAATTAAACAATAGAGCTCAAGAAATGAAACTATTTCCAATTGTTCGTTTGTAGATGCTTTGAAACAGAGAGTCGTGTCATCCGCATACTGGACAAGCTGCCCGTTCTGTACCGATGAACCAACGTCGTTGACATAAATCAGAAAGAGAAGCGGGCTGAGTATGGAGCCTTGTGGGACTCCAAAGTACAGCCCTTCCTCCCCCGATCTAACGTCAGAAAATCCTACAAATTGTGACCTATTACTGAGATATGATTCAAGCCACTTGAGTGGCACTCGTATCCCGTAATATTCGAGTTTTTGAATCAAGGTGACATGATCGACACAGTCAAAAGCCTTTGATAAGTCGAGGAACACACTGAGTGTAGTTTCTCGATTTTCGATGGCTTCTATTATCATCTCGACTAGCCGAACGTCTGCATAACAACTTGGTCTTACAAATAACGTATTTGGGGATTTATACCAGTAATGTCCCTTGACTGACAATTTTTTATTTTGATAAAGGCTCTGGCATTTATTTTTTCTTTGTTCACTATTCCCAAATGTGAAGTATTGTACACTAGTTTTAGAGTATCCTTATAAAAATGACAACTTGTTACAGCCTGGATTGTCCACATGGACACTGTGCTTGTGACACACTCAGCTTGTGTACACCACTTTTGCTAGTGTAATGGGTTAGTATATATTTGAAATAAAATCCACAAAGTAACAAAAATATATTTACAAAACATTCAAGCACACATAAAACATAATAATTGTTACAGAAAAGAGACAGTTCTTATTTGTATTAAACTTCAAACTGTTCTGCAAAGACCGGACTGAAGTCTGGGACGAGTTCTTGTACAGCTTGTCTCCAAGCCCTGCACCGAGACTCTCTCTGCCTCTCACTGAACACCTGCTGCGGCCACTCCCTCCAACGCTTCAAGCACCGCCGTAACAACTGTCTAGAAACACATGCACAGTCAGGCCCTCATCTTATCTCGTGCTTATATAATATTTGTATGCTTATACAGGGTCATCGAAAAAGGTGTACGGTATTTGAAAGTGAAATACAAATTTTAATATAACTGGTAGAATGTTGATATTTACATTAAAAGACACAGCAAATCTTAAAATTTTTTAATGTATTTTAAAAGTTTCAATGTGAGGTCCCACCGTTGCACACAGACATCTAGCCGATAGTCAACCTCCCGCCAGGTGTTTGGAGCATTTCAGGAGTCACCGTTGAAATGGCTACGTTGATTCTTCTTCTCAGGTGCTGTAGATCACGTATTTTCTCAGCATAAACTAAGTTTTTAATGTAACCCCAAAAGAAGAAATCTAAAGGCGTCAAATCAGAACTCCTAGGTAGCCACAAAACAGGACCATTCCTCCCAATCCAACTATCAGGAAATCTGTTGTTGAGAACTTCTTGGACGATTAGACTGTAGTGACATGGAGCTCCATCCTGCTGAAAAATGACATTAATGCCCTTTTTCCTTTCAATTTCTTCAACTTGAGGAAACACATACATGTCTAACGTCTCCAAATAATCAATGTAGCCATTTCAACGGTGACTCCTGAAATGCTCCAAAACACCTGGCGGGAGGTTGACTATCAGCTAGATGTCTGTCGTGCAACGGGGGGAGCTCACACTGAAACTTTTTTAAATTACATCAAAAAAATTTAAGATTTGCTATGCCTTTTGATGCAAAAATCAACATTCTACCAATTACATGAAAATTTTTATTTGACTTTCAAATCCCGTACACCTTTTTTGATGACCCTGTATTTAGAGTTTTCTGAACTCCCTTCAAAACTAATCAGGTAAAACTGGAGACAGTGTTTAAAAAATTGTCAGTCACTGTAAACAGCATTTAATAATCAGTTTGTTTTGGGTTGACTACATGTGGATAGATAAATGGATTAAATGCTTCTTTGGCTGATTTCCTTTAAGTAGAGGAACATTATTTCTAAACCCGTAAGAATTAATATGTTGATTTTGAAACAACACAGTACAGTAGAACCTTGGTATAACTATTAACGAAGGTCAAGGAGATTTCTAAAAATTTGTTATATCAAGGATTTTGATGAATAGAGGTTTGTTGTATTCAATTCAAAATATCTTTATTCATTTTTGTACATTTTACAATTGAATACTGTCATACAAAGGTTTACATTAACTTATATTGTTTCTATGTTTACTAGCAAAAAAAAGAGAAATTGGTTCTATGTGTTATCATAAAAATATACATCACATACATAATCAACAAAAACATATGCCAAAGGTTCAAAATCTTGTATAGTACAAATTATTTTAAAAACAAAACACAATATTAGTTGCAAAACATCATTAATATCATGCAAATAGCCCTTGGCTGTGCACTATGTCAAAACATGTTCGGGTGGGAATCAAACATGCTGTGAGAGGATGGGGCCAATGTCCTCTCATGTTACCAAGCAGTTTGCCTCTGGAAATCACAAGTTTGTAGTATGAAATTTTAATGACAGTGCTATCACGAACTGAATACATTCTTACCTTCTAGACAGTCGATCAGCCAGCTCCAGTTTGAAACAGTTGCGAAGGTATGACTTGGCCGTGTAAGCAAGCCAGCGCCTCAACATCCTCTCTTGCAACTTGAGCTCAAACATGTCGTCACTCACTTGCACCTTTATCTTCAATTCTCGGTGATGCTGCACAAAAAAATAATAATTGCCATAGTTTATTTTTAAACTATAGTAGTTTTAGTAAAACCAATTATTTTCAAACTATATTAGAGTCTCATCTGTCATAAACAGGCTGGCAGAAGGCCTGATAACCAAAAACAACAAATAACAGGGAGACCTTAAAAATCCATTAAAATAGGTTTTCAATAATGTCATCTTCTATTTAATAGAAACATTCTGTTTAAAAAAATAATATATATGAATGGAAAGTGGAAGAAACCTTAGCAACACAACAGACGACATTCGCCATGAAAGCAAATATGTGATTTTCTTTCGACTTTCTACATGTTTTTGTGTTGGTTGGATAATGGATAATACAGAATGTTGTATGTTTAAGCGAAGGATGCATAAATGAGACTATACTGTACACAATTTAACTATAAAATTTGCACAATGTTCCAACATTTATTTTCTTAAATAATTACAAGATAATATTTTTCTATCTACAATACTCCAAATTATTTAGGTTGGAATAAAATTATATTTACAGATTTCCAAATTGTTGTTGGCAACAATTAGATCCGTATTTTCCCTGTGGATTCAAAAAATTAGTGTTATACTTTTAAATATTTTAATGTACATAGATTTCATTGTGCCAGCTGATACAAAAGAAAGCAGTTCAAATTAATTATACGACTGTATGGAGAAATATTAAAATATTAAAGTAAATTCTTACCCCAAGCCAAGTGTTCCAGTATCTTCCAACCAATTTAGTTTCATAATATTTATTAGCAGCTTCAGTTCTTTCATTTACTCTGTAGTTGGCTTCATCTTTCCATTCCAAAAAAATGTGTTTTGTCAGTTTTCTTTTAAAAATAGCATCACATTCTTTTGATTTTTCTCTGACTATTATTGCAGCCTTTTTGTTTCTGGAAATATTTTCTAAGTAACTTATGTTTATTGTGACAAGTAACTCTTTGAATAATTTCTTCATTTTGTTGTTTGGTAGCTAGTTCTTTTTGTAACTTCTCTTCAGCTTTTTTTCTCTCCATTTTAATCTTCAATATTTGCTGTCTCCTTTCCTCCTCTTTCTTTTTTCTTTCTATTTCTTCTTGTTCGATTCTTTGCTTCATTTCCTGTTCTTCTTTAAGAAGTTTTCTCATTTTCGTCTTCTCGGCAAGTTGTTTACAATATTCTTGCCGTTCTTTCAAACTTTTAGTGAGTCTTTCAGCAAGTTCTTGAATATTTTGTTTTTTAGTTTCCTTCAGCTTTGCCTTTGAGTCTGCATTAGGGTCAATTTTAATGACAGGTTTCAGCTTTTTACGGTAATTCGCTGATACTTGTGCTAACTGGGTTTCTACCAGTTTTAAACCTAGGTCTGATTGTTTTTGTAAATGTTCAGCTTGCAAATCAAATATGATTTGTTTTTGTTTCTCTATAACTGCCATTTGCTGACTTATTATTTTTTCTTGAGCAACATATCGATATTCAAAGGATCTGTGACTTCCATGCAATCCCTCAATTGTTTTCAACCTTGATTTCTCAGTCTCATCGGCCTTTATAGGTCTTTTCAGTTTGGTTTCATCTTTGTTCATTTTATTTTCTCTGAAGTCAATCTGGTCTGGTATCAATTCTTGCACTATTAATGTTGGATTATGTCTATTTATTCCTGAGTGTTCTAAAGTATTAGAGTTTTCGTTGGAGTATTTTTCATTGTGTTCATCTTGTGTTTTCAACATCACTTCAGTACACAAGTATCTAAATTTCTGCAACTAGGTATTCTAGATCTTTTACATGATACATATCATTATAGTTTGTTTTCAGTTTTCTTGGGCTTTAATTCTTTGACACACTTTACATACATAGACCAAGATATAAATATATTTCTCATTGTCATTGTATCAAACACCTTTTTTACTTGTGTGTATCTTACAAGCGCTTTCTTGCTTACAAAACCTTTCCAAGTATTCAATACCTTTTGAGCAAGAAGAAAGTGTTTGCCACCTTGTGAATCGGCAGTGAAGTTTAGAAGAGCTGGTGAATTGTTCGGAACAGTATTTGCTACATTTTTGTGCACTAGCCTTTCCATGTCTTTGGTTAACTCCTCCAAATTTTTTGGATTGACAAAAGTGGAACTTTCTTCGCATTTCTTTAGGAACTTCAGCTCCTCATGATCAAAATCTTCTCTAATTCCAAAGTCACATCTAATTTTTGATTTTGCAATAATATCAATGACTGGAGATGCCCTTACTGTAAAAGGAATCCACACCTTACTCTCAGGGCATGTATTTTCTTCTTGCTTTTCAAGAATATCTAAGTGTTGATCAAAATCATCTTTTATGTCTTCTTTGCAACTAGTTACACTGGGGATTTGAGTCATTTCAGTATGTTCTTCAATCATTTCAAGACAGTGGACACTGTTTATGAATGATTCTGTTTTTTTCACTAGCTGTTTTTTGAATACTTCTAAATTCTTTTTAGTTTTTGCGATTTCTCCATCAATAGTCTTTAGGTTTTTTGGAGTCATAACTGATTCCTGGAGAGTATCTTTAATCCTAAAAAAAATCAAAACTAATCCCATCATTTCTGTTTGATTAAGGATTATTATTTAAACACAATTATGTTATATTTGACCAAAAAGTTAAGAAAAAAATTATTGGAAATATTTATTTTTTGTACGGCTATGAACACAATGAAGTGTTTGCAACGTTGGTTTGCACAGGAAGGGCTAGAACACCCCCTCCCAGAGGCTATTCTTACATTATTTTCTTATACAGTACTTATACTGTATGTGCTCTTGGGAAAAACAAACACTTTTTTACTTTGGACGTTAAAAAATATCCTCTTGCTTTGTTTAACAATTGAAGAATAAACAGTTAAAATATTTTTAGTTCAGTGTTATTCGCAAACAGTGCGAGTCTGTGACGTCGGCCAGCCGGGTTGTCGCTAGTCAGTGAAGACGATCAAAATCTGTGTTTTTGCCAAGTAAAAGTTTGCCTGGATCTCTGCCTCCTAGGTGTCGCTTATATATTACATAGCTTGATTTCTGGCAATTTTATTTCCCCACCCCCAACCAATCTAACATGGTGTAACGCTATGGCAACCCCCTCACTCCTCCCACCAAACAAATATACACAATATATTTTGTATTGTCCAAGGCAAATAATAATGTTATTAACTATTATTATCATGTCATTTACATGTTAGTCAATTACTTTTGAGTTTTTGGTTAGTTATGAAACAAACCATGGAAAATAATAAAATATTTACTACCCAAGACTTTTATTAACGTCAAAAATATTCTATTTAGTCCATGTTATACCATGAAATGTCTTGCCCATTTCATAATTATTATAAACCCATTTTAAACCTTTATGGGAGTACTTTTATTCGGTTTTACAAGAGATATACCAAGTACCTGAATATAGGTCAAACCTTTCTCTGGATATTTGTGATAAGGATAGGGTGCAACTGCGCCAGTGGTGGAGGGATTTTTCAAAGGGAAAAATCCCAGGGCTCCAGCGCGATTCTCCAGCTGGATGTTAAAGGTATTGTTTAATCAAGTTAGGACTACAAAGTCTTTTCTACCAATCGTCAAATCAAATATTTTATAATTCTAGTTTAAATCGCCATTTAATAATACTGTATTGACAAATTTCTCAATGGGGTTCAAAAGGTACAACAAAGGTGCATTTTTTTAATTTTACTGAGTTTTTGGAAGGATTTGAATTATTGTAGCCTGCCCTGAACAAAGAAATTAAGGTCATCACCCTTTGAGGGTACCTCTGTTGACACCACTGCAATATGCCCCTTTAGTTTCCCTATTGCCTGTCCACTGCCAGCACAGCCAAACCCATTTGGATATGTGGTCTGAGACAGGCTGTTTTCAGGTGTGTTTTAATACAGAAGTAAAATTACTGTAAGATTGCAGATACATTCATTGTACAACTAAATTGATTTGCTTACAACTAAATATTTAAAAATAATTTATCACCAACCTAATTTTCATAATTTACTTTTTAATAAAAATGTTTCTTACTTTGTATTGCACCTATTGTGATATTCTATGTCCTTGATGAGAGACTCCTTTTTTACCTGAAAATGAAATAAGTAGACTAACAAACTTTTGTTATTAAGAATGAAATACAATCCATCAGGATTTTGTTTTTCACACTCTGGTACTATACTGGATTTATTTAAAAATGTCCTGCCATTCCTTGTGACATACTTAGAGCTATAGTTATTTGCCTATGGTTTTTATACTGAAAAATATACTAACAAAATTGTAAACCATAGTATAGTTTCAAAACGATATTAGGTAATATTAGAATTGGGCCATGGGCACATACTATACCTACTCTTCAATCGTCTGGTTACATGAGCTCAAGGTTCATACTGGTTTTCCAGAGTGTAATTCCAGGACATTTCCAGAACAAAGTCCTGATTTTCCAGGTCACACAAAGCACAATTCCACTGGGTGAAACGGTATTATGTCCTTACATAGCACTCAGATTACAAAAAAATGAGCCAAAATATTAAGATAATCTGTTAATAAATTTCCTTTGGCAAAATCATTTTAATTTTAAGGTTTTCTTTCATCCGTCTGGAGTTGGAAATATCATTTATGCAGGTTACCAACCCCTGCCAAGCCTATAGTAATCATTGTATTTTCCGTTCATAGTTGAAAGATTTTTTACAAATATTAATGTTTAATCTCCTACCAGGATCCAAAATAAAACTCATTTGAATGTGTTATCAATAAGAGATCAAAAATTTATTCACTTTGTAACATTATTTTATAAAGATGTAACTAACAACACACACTATTTTTACATCACCACCATGTTATTCTAGTTCTACAAAACCAAAAGTATTATTTTAATTTTAACAGCTGTTGCAGTCTAATTAATTGTAGTATATTACCACAAATCATGTGCTGTTTTGTCTCAACAAATACTATATAAAACAACATTGTAAACACAGTCAATTATTAATTATTTGACATTCTTCCACCTTGCAGTTTCAAAAACTGCAAAACAAATTAAACCTAACACATTGAATCCTAAAGGTCAAGAAGTTTTGGTGTTTTAATTATTCGTCCACACTTTGTCTTCACTTTGACTATCTTGTTGTCATCTACAAAGTTTCCTCTAAGACATTGTTCTGATTCTCGCTACTTCTTGTTCAACTCGTTCTTCATCATCTCTGGCTTCTTATCACTCCTTCATCAAAGTAACAAACTTCCAAAGGATACAGTCGCTGTAGAGGGCGTGTATACACCAATTCTGTCTTCACTTTGGCAACTCTAACATGACCATCTGCTCCAAGAAAAACTTCTATTACTCGTCCCAATGGCCACTGTATTCTTTTGTCATATCAGAACCGATTAATACATATCTCCAACTTTAACTTGTTGATTTTTCCGATTTTCTATTATGTACAAGTTGAGCTAAATATTCTGTTCTGAATCTATTTTTCAAGTTTTCTCTGATCTTCTGTAAATATTTCAGTCTTCTATTCAGTCCAGCTCCATCTAGTTGATTAATGTCTTCAACCTCACATGTTGGCAGCTCTCTCAGAAACATAGAAGGTTTCAAAGGTTTGAGTTCCGTTGAATCGTCAGAGACATATGTAAGTGGTCTCTCATTTAGTAGAGCTTCGCATTCACTTAGAAGAGTGTTCAACTCATCAAGATTTAAAGAAGATTTTCCCAGATTGCGAACAAGCAAAGGTTTCAGAAGTCCCGATCAATCCCCACCAGGCTGCGGATGGAGGGTTAAACTTCCAAGTGATTTTGTTCAGTGCGGTGGTGTTAGTAATTTTTCCCAATCTAACTCTGACAGGTAGTTAGATGTTCCATGAAAATTAGTTCCTGCATAGTACAGATATTCTTCCCCACGTGCTATAAACCGCCTTTAAAGGCGTATGAAAGCGATCGTGCTCAATGAATCTACCAATTCCAGATGAATCGCCCTATAGACGGCACATGTGAATAAGACAATCCATACTTTTCCACCTCCCTTAAGTACATTGGACCGGCCAAATCGACTCCACTGGTTTCAAACACTGCCGTTTGAGTCACTCTGTCTTTTGGAAGAGGTGCCAGTGGTGGTTCCAAAGGTTTACCCTCGGTTGTACCTCTTGCATCGAACACAGGGGAGACAACTTTCTTAACCGTTCTTCTTCCCTAGGGATCCAAAATTTTCTCTAATGATTCCTAAAGAATTGAGACACCAGCATGTTGATATTTCAAGTGATAACTATAAATCATTCTTTCAGTTACAAAATGGTCTGAGGGTATCAAAATATAAGTAAATTTAACTTCTTCTTCTGCCAACAAAGCTTAGTTTTTACCTCAGCAATCCATTACTATCTTTGACAGTAAGCATAGTTTTGTGAAATGTTTTGTCTGCTGTTAAACATTCATCTTGGATACATTTAATGAGTCTTTGTTCTGCAGCTCTGATTTCATCTCCATTAAATGTTCCTCTTTTTCCTGTTCTTCCATCTCAACATCCAAACTACAACACATACAATTCTGCGGTAGTCGGATATTTGTCTAAATGAATCAGTAAAATTAGTTGTTTCGGTCACAACTGCTGATATGATAGTTTTTTCTTCTTTCAGCATAAGATCAAAGTCTTGATTGTCTTCGACTTTCGGCCAGTGATTTGAGTCTAGCAACAACCAGGCAGGTCCCTCCCACCATCTGGATCTTGAAAAGTGCTGTCCGTTGCAGCCTCTGGACAATAAGTGGCGGGATTTACCTTACCAGGTAAATGCTTCCATTGAGATGCGTTACTTAGAGTGATGATTTCTTTAGTTCTGTTTGAAACAAAACAGACCAAGGTCCGGATTATATCCAACTGATTACCACTGAACTGTCTGTCCAAAAATGTACCTTTTCTTCCGATACTCCTAAAGATGAAGAAACAGAGTTGTACAATCTCACTCCTAATACCGCAGCCATTAACTCTAATCTTGGTATTGTAAGAAGTTTCATGGGTGCCACTCTTGCTTTAGCCATCACAAGGCTAATGTTTTCCGCTTTTCTCTCAGTTGTGACTATAAAAATACAAGTAGCATAAGCCAATTTACTTGCATCACACATAACATGAACTTCAGTGCTATCATCAATCTTTATTTCTCTGTTTAGGTAACAATCACAGAAATGGAATTCCTGCACCCACATTTTAAACCTTTCTTGTAATTCCTTTGGTAGTTCATCATCCCATCTGCCCTTTAAATTCCATGAATCTTGTAAGATAATTTTGGAACCAAAGTAAAAGCGCAGCACCTATTGGGTCAAAATCTGTTGCACAAAACTGAGAACAGTTCTCCGTGTCCATTTTATTTCTGTTTGATCCTGCAAAATAGGCTTGATGTTCAATCCTAGTTGGTCTGTTCCACAGATCCAATTTAGGCCTAATACATTTTCAGTCTTTTCAGGGTTGTGTGTTGTTAGTGGTCCATCCCCTCAAATTAAACCCAGCTCTCATAATTTCTTCTGCATCTTTCCGAAAGGTTTCATACTCGTACTCATTTTCTACAGCAAAGAGACAGTTGTCAACATAAAAGGCTTTTAAAAGTCTATCTGCTGTGGTTTTAAACGAGGTGGAGCCTGCAACAAATGATGTTTTAGTACAGCACAGAGCTGAAATGGACTTGATGATACCCAAATACTACTCTGCAGTGCCTCAGGGTCACTATTTGGTCTTTGTCCCACCATTAAAACCTAAGATAGTCCCTGTCTTTCTGATCAATGGCAATCTGAAGGTTTTCAATGTCAGAGGAGATTCCAATGGGACCTTTCCTGAAATTTATCAAATTAGTAGGTATTTTTTCAATCAAATTGGGACCCTTTTCTAAAGTTCGTTCAAAGAATGACCATATTTATCCCTACACCCGGCGTCAAATACTGGTCGACACTTTGTAGTGCTTTCTACCTTACTACTGCTCTGTGAGGCAGATAAAAACTGTTGTTGTGTATCTCCTCCTCAGGAACCACTTCCACGATTGAGTTGTCCTTCCATTCTTGAAGTACTTTGTCGTAAGTCTCGTACAAATCTTGTTGTTTCAATTCCTCGAGTTGTTGTAAGCAGTCTGATTCAGCATGCCATCGGTTGTCCTCAAGTGGTGGGCTTCCTTAAAAGGTAACTGCACTACATATCTGCCTTCTGGACTCTTCTGGATGCTGTCCTGAAAGTTTTGGAAGAACTTTGCGTCTTGTTCCATCTTCTGCTCCTTGCTCATAGCGTCGAAATCCCTAAAACTTCTAAGTCCCAAAAGTTTGAGAGTTTGATTTCTCTGGTTTGCATTATCAACAAAGAAACTTTTCACCGTGTGTATCTGATTCCATCACGGTTCCGGAGATAGTCCAACCTAACTTTGTGTTTAAGGCTAACATGTTATTGATCACAAAATGCTCCAGAAAATATGGCTGTCCATGCATCTGCGCCTAACAAGATCTCGATCTCCTCATCATGCTCCATACTAAGATCAGTCAACACTACACCCTTTTCCAAGGCTGTAAGAACACCAGGTTCCTCACAGCGGTTTAGCTACCACAGATTTGTCCTTGTTCAATTAAATCAAAACTGTGTTCAAAATTTCTGTCAATAGATCTTAAGTTAACATTGTAAATGTTTCTGGTTTTTTGTGTTAATGTGTGACCACCAAAAAGCTCTTGAGCTAACTTAACACTCCTATCAGATTCCAGACAACATTTCCGAACTAGGGTTTCTGTAATATAGCTTTTCATAGACCCTGAGTCTAGTAAAGCCCTAACCAAAATTGTCTCGCTACTTGGTGTTACAAGATGAACCAGTAGTGTCTGTAAGTAAGTACGAGATGAGCTTGAACTTACTTCGCCTGTAAGTTACTACTTCAGTTTTCTCCTCACTTGGAGTCGGATCGGGAACTATTTGTCTTCTTACTACTACATAAAATGGGATAATGTTTTCTTTACATATTACACATTTCAATGTAGCTCTACACTTGTTGGCAAGGTGGCCTGTCCTCAGACATCTATAACAGGCACCTTTTTTCTTCACCATTTCATTCAATGTTTCTAAAGGTTGGTCTACAGCCGCAGTACATTCCTGTGAAACATGACTCTTGTCGCAAAAAATACACTGCAACGATGTAACCCTACCTTTGTTGACTGAATATGTTGATACCAGAGCTGCAGCCGATGGATAATCTGGCTTTGCTGCTTTCACCTTGGTATTCTCACTGCATTGTTTCTTCTCAAATGCTCCTTGACGAAGTTTGAGTCGTTCTTCTCCTTCAACCTCCACTCTAAGAAAATCTAACAACTCCTGTAAACACTCATCAGGTCTTTTCATAGAAGTATTTTAGTGCTCCTTACCCTTTCCCATATTTTGAACAAAGGTTCAGGAACCGCAGACTCAACTAAAGGAAATAACATGGCTGCATATTTCTCTTATGCTCCCATGCTACCAGTGCCCTCAGTTGTGTCTCCAGTCTGTCATACAGATCAGATAGGCCTAAGTTTTCTTTACTTAAAATAAGTCAAGTAGCTGTCTTACATAATATTCTATCAGTAAGTCTTCTCACCAACCTCTGTTTAAGTAAATCTACTGCCTTGGCATAATTTTCTTTGCTGGGTGGAAACCCCTGTACTATTTCCTCGGAGATGATCCCAACTTCAAAGACCCCATTTGAATCAGTCCATTGAGTCCAAAACCGATCCAGTTTCCCAAATTACCATCAAACTTGTTTGAAATTTCCGTAGTTTCTGAAGTGGGTAGCTCTCACTAGAACTATGACAACTGTTAGATAGGCTATCTTCTTTGGACAGTTTGTCAACCATTTCTCTCAAAAGAAAATATCTATATTCATAGTTACCTGCTGCTTCCAATTCACTTTGTAAGTCCTCATCGGTTGTGTTTTCATCAGACAACATCTCAGTTTTAATTTTGCCATCTGATTCCACAATTTTTCATACTTACTAGTGAGAGAACTAAAATGAGCCTTGACTTCATTCTCATTATAATCCCTTGCAGCAGTGTCTCTATATGATTTGCTTCTTTAGTAAATAAACTTCTCAAGACTCTTCTTTCCTGTGACATATTTTCAACCTAGTCTAGGCTCCAAAACACAGAAAACTAACACAAACAAACAAGTCCTGTCACGGTCGCCAAATGTTTAATCTCCTACCAGGATCCAAAATAAAAACTCATTTGAATGTGTTATCAATAAGAGATCAAAAATTTATTCACTTTGTAACATTAATTTTATAAAGATGTAACTAACAACACACACTATTTTTACATCACCACCATTATTCTAGTTCTACAAAAACCAAAAGTATTATTTTAATTTTAACAGCTGTTGCAATCTAATTGTAGTACTGTATTTACCAAAAATCATGTGCTGTTTTTGTCTCAACAAATACTATATAAAAGAACATTGTAAACACAGTCAATTATTAATTAATATTTTGACAATTAAAAATTTATGGCACAGGCACATTAAATCTAAGATAAAAAAGAACGTCATCAGTAACATGGTAAAGAGGAAGGTTGATGTGGACTCAGCACAATCAGCGGTGGTTGCTCATTTCTACCTTGTTAGTTTTTGCATCTCTTTAGTATTCAACTTAGTTACTTAAAAAAATGTGTAGTACATGGTCAAGAACACAAACTCAGGTTAGGGAACCATACAAAAAATTGTGTAAGCTTACTAAGAGGTTACACTTTAATTTCTATTGATTTAGATTAGATAGTTAAAATTGTCAATTAAGTTAAAATTGAACAATTCCAGGACAAAATTTGAGTTTTCAAGGACAAAACTAAAAATCAAGTATTCCAGGACAACCCTTCAAATTTCAGATTTTCCAGGATGTATGAACCCTGTGAAACAGTATAACAATTATCATGTTAATCACTACTATGGTTGAAAAATGAATTGCTATTTACTACTATCTCTAGGGTGGGCCGTACATTGCATACTAGGGGTGGGTAAGGGCTTTGTTGATTAAGGATGCTTACAACAAAATATACGCAAAAATTCCTATTTCTGCTGTTTTTTTTAGCAATTTTTAAATTGGCCTAAATTATTTAAAACTGTTTTTTCAATTAATCATCTACACAGGCTGTTTGTCAGTGTCAGTTGTCATTCAGAACATAGTGCTTTAAATTGGGTTAAAATCGCAATCATAAATCAAACTAGGCACCTTTTGCAGGGTTTTATAAATTTAAACTTTTAGCACATTAATTACACACAGAAAACGCAGACATGCATGATAACAAATTAACAAAACATCAAAACTAACTGTTTTATTCAATACTAAATAAGTTTAAAACCATCACTAGAAATTTAAGTGCAATTTGATTTTTAAACTGCATTATGTAAGACACCACCTAGTACTTGTAACAATACAGAATACTGTCCATTACAGTTACAACTATAGTTACAAGCCAATATGTGCTCAACATTTTAAGCTTACTAAAAATAACCTAAGCAGTTTTACTAGGAGAGAAGAAATGCACTGTTATTGAAAGTGCCATTCAAAGGAACTGGACATTCCACACTGCTGTCTGAGTCAGTGAGTCTGAATCTTAAGTCCCATCCCTGCTCAGCATTGAAAATCTTCAACACACTACGCCTGCAGATGTGAAGAATTTAGACTCAAAGGCATTTAAGATCAACATAAAGGACTGTTTGACTAAAAGACCGCTCTATTCATTGAGAGAGTTAGAGGAGGAGCCACTCTTTGGTAATGTTTAGCCTCCGCCAACCTTGTACATAGTGTAAATAGTTATTATAATTTGACGCAGTCTATCCAAAGTATTCGGTCATCGATGTATACATTAAGAGTATCATTAAGGCACATTAAATCAAGTATCATTAAGAGTGTTCTTCCTACTGAAATAAAACTTTATTAAAATTAAAGTGCAGTGTAATGTAGAAGTCTTGTATAGTCTTTACCAGTGGCTTAAGTCCATTATACATTCTTACATTGTAATTCACCTTCCATTTCACCAATTCTGTATCATATCCATTTTCATAAAAAGTTAACAAAAACATTTTTTGTACACTGTCTTAATAAATTGTTATTGTTAATTGTAGACTATTTGTAAAGAAAATGTATGACATCTACTACAAAATTAACCAATCTTATAACTTTTAACTGTAATCGTATTAACTGTTGTATTCAGTTTGTATCAAGATGGACTAGACTTGCTTTTGTTTGTGAATTATCTTGTTTCTGACATAGACTCCAAACCACTGGAAACTGTGGGGTATTGTAATATTTAAAAGAGGAATAAATTTCATTATTTCATAATACTGACTGATTGGTGTCACAGCACTGCTATAAGGAAGATGTTGCTACCCACCTCTTTGTGCCTTACATACATTATAAGATTAGGATCCCTCATTTCGTTATTATCATTCTTTAAATTTACTATGTTTCCTTTGCTAATAATATCACTTTCAAGAAGACTTTCCACTACCTCGCTGACTGAACTGGGATTTAACAACATGATATCATTACTAGGCATTATAGAAAAATGCACAACACTATTCTTGTGTTATTAGCCGTTCATATGACAAACAAACTACCAATAATCAATCTAGAAACGGAAATAAATAAAAGAACACACCTTTGGAGAGTTTGTTTATTGGATATGTGATAGGAGCGGAACCGGCGGAAATGATGATCTGGGTGGATCCAACAACCCACAGAGCCCGAACTATCTAACTGTAAGTAACACAGAGTAAGTAAAAGTCTTTAAAGGGCGGGCATTGACTCGAAAGGTTTAGTCAATGGCGCTTGACTCTAAAATGAATTTATTATGAACTTTATCCTTGATTCGAGACATCAACCACACTAAAAGAATAATTTAAGTTAAACGCAGATTATTATTTAGACTGTTTATGTTTAGAGACTATAAGTATGTAGAGTTTTTGTACAAACTCTGTTCCCCAGATTGGGTCATTAAAAGATCTTCATGTTAATATTTAATGTATACTAGTATTACTTCAGGTCGCCATCAAGTATCTTTTTCACTTAGTACTTATTACTCACTTAGTCTCATAATCGTAGTTCCTCGTAGTCGTTAACAATTATAGTTCTTCTTGATTTATCTAAACCTTCTTAGCTTTAAGTTACCATACAGTTATTGTCGTTGGGAACAAATAAATAAAAAATAGTCTAACCATTAATAAAAATGGACCAACAACTCAACGCGACTTCCGAACCACGGGAAGCGGCCGATTAAAAGTTGTTACTGCAGGAGGGCTTACCAGTCTGGGCTCAAGGAGCTAAAATTAACTAATTCAAATTCGATGTTTGAACGCTATAATATCAGCGAGCTTGCTATAAAATCATGAACACTCTGTCCTTCTGTGGTAGCAAGTCTTTAAACTGTGTGAAATACAAGGTGTGTATTGTCGATTCTGATCGGTCGACAAAAAGGTCTACAATATAATTATCTGAACTAAGCTGCACAAACTTTTAAAATTTAGAATGCAACTGCCCATGTTTCGCCATATTTTTCAATAATCAATATTTCATTTTTAATGGCTAATTTGATATTTAGGAGTGGATTTGTTTTGGATGTATAAATTATGATATAATGTAGTGTGTTTCTTTCTTCAGCCAATTTAATGTGGATCTTGTTTTAATATACTTAATGAGACTGTTAAATAAGCTTAATATTTATTTATGAGAACTGATGAAAATCATCTGCTATGCTGCGCACGTATTATAATTATGTTGGTTGCTGCAAAATACATACTTTCATCATTATTCGTTGACATGTTTTTGATACAGTATAGACAGTGGTTGTGATAATGCGTTTTCTTGTTAATATAGTGTACTCCCCTTGAAGGAGCATTCCATTCTCAGAGTAAGTACTCTGATAGTCAAATCAACTTCTTCAAAAAAGTACAAATGTAATACACAATCCATACTTAAAAACTTGGGTAGCATATTGATACAACTTGAAGTAACTTTTTCACATAAGTTTTATGATACTCTGAAAATAATATTTAGCTACAATCAAAATTATAATAATCTTGACACCAACAGTTCAATTGAGCCTATAATCTTTCACAATGTCGCCATTTCTGCTACTCGGCGCGAAAACCGCCATGACCATAAGATTTTCCTTTTCTTTCTTCAAATATTATAGAATCTGCAATCTAAATATCAAACGTGTTCCCAATTCCACACACAATAGTCCACAAGTTTCAATCCGTGCGAAGTTTGGTAGATACCCCATGTGGCGTTTTTTGGTAAGTAAATAACTGTGCTTGGCCGACTAGAAAGATCATGTAGTATCTAATGAAAATGGAACTGCAATGCGCTCGCTTTCCCCGACTTCACTGGATCGGTTACTGACAAAATTTTGTTGAAAGGTTTTCTTTGTAATAAATATGCCCATTAGACAGTCATATTCAAAATCTCAAGTTTTAACGTTGGTTAGGCTAAGCTCTGCTACATGGACATTATTGAGCTTATGTCTTTTAGGCGAGGCTAAATTATTGTATCATAAGTCATAACTGACATTGATTGCGTGTGGCAGCCTCACTGCCAGGTTTTCCAACAGTATATGCTACACATTATGCAGCCCAATTCAGAACGAGGCATATTACATCCGGCACTGCCCAGTCTTATGGTTAAGGAGTCGTCGTAACTTATCCATATAGAGCTCTGCTTAAAGTGTTCAGTTCGATGTTCCATATATTCATCTTTGGACTGGGACAAGGTCTGTCTTCGTTGTCTGGTTTGGAAGGACGAGCATCAAACTGGCCATAGATAGTATCTCAAAATAGCATTGTAACGCAGGCAGCCAACTGCCACTGATTTACTGTTTCCCTCATTTTACCACATAGCCTGTAAGCGACATTTATACATCATAATAAGTTAGTTACGGTTAAACAGTCTTTTTATGCATCCAAAGTAAAAGAAACTGTAAATTATATTCAAGAACACTAGTTGTTAACCCTGCGTCGGGTGCTTAAAATTTAAAACACCATTGGGCGCTCACGGAGGTTTCCTCCAGGTGTGAAAAAAACATCTTTTTTCTTAGAAAACCAAGTTTATTGATATCAAACTTGAATAAGAGTAGCCTACATATAAGAAATTATTATTTATCGTTTACTACAAAATTTAGTTTAAAAAATGTAAATTATGATGATGAGCCCTTCAAAAAACAACCGTTAGCAAATATTACAAAGTAAAAATTAAATAGTAAATCAATACAAGGTTGCAACATTCAATGAATGGGTTTGAATCATTATTTTTTAAGGTAATTGTAAGACAAATGCAACATTATCAAACTAACTCATCAGGAAACAACGCACGCACTAACTCTTCTCTCGGTCTATTCACAATTTCGTACTGTTCCTCCCGCTCCACAATGTCCAAAAGTCTTGAAATACGTTATTCTTCCCTCTCCACCCTATAGAACTAAAAATTAAGCACTATAACAAAACAACAAGTTGATTTTCAAACTAGCATAAACCATCACTCAGAAGGGCGCACACGGAGGTTTCATCCAGCAACTGTAGTTCGTGATCAGGCACTCACGGACGAAACGTCCGTGTACGCTACTAATTCGCTTCTCACACTGACCCCTTTTGTTTAAACCAAGAAAATGGGGTTCCTAGGAAGAGGCGCGTGAGGTACCCGACCTTAGACCGCCGACACACAAAAAACCTGAACTTAACCTGAAAAGTTTAGTCCCTCATTCTTCACCATCAAGGAAGCCCTGTTTCTCCCTATTTATATTATTGTTTGGGTTATTAAACACAATTACTATTGACAGTGCACAGTATTAGACCAGGTTAATCAGCCCTTTCAATTTCCAAAATTTTACGAAACGGTAATTGGAACTAAATGAGAGTCAAGAAATAGAAGATAAAAAATAAACTAGATTGACTGCCGCTATCTGAGTTATATAGAACTGTTCATAATGTTGTTCTCTACAATATATAAAAATATTAACAATTTTTATCGCACAGTTTTTGAGTAATCGGCTCTTAAAGTCGCAGTTGCACGAAACCGCTTTCACGGCAACTAAAGACAGTCCGTAAATAAACCATAAAAGATAAACTAGATTGACTGCTGCTATCTGGGTTATATAGAACTGGTTATAAGGTGGTTATGCATGTATTTACTTTATATAAAAAAATTAACAATTTTTATCGCACAGTTTTTGAGTAATCGGCTCTTAAAAATTGTACGGCTTTAAAATCTTTCCTTAAACAAGTTTGTTATAATGCATAATATGTAGTACACAAAATGGAAAGTCTTAATAAGTAGGCTTGAGCGGCCGGAGTCATAACTATATCCTAGGCTTCCGGTATCACACGTCATAAAACTACCACTATCGTTGTCAGACGTTTCGCCCATACTCTGATGTTGCATCCTCAGTGACATGTCTGAGACACAGGCATCCGTTTCATCTTCAATTGAAGACGGGGTGATCATGTAACTATTTTTTTTAGCAACTTTCCCTTTTAAAACTTAAGGATCTTCGCAAGTTACACATTCTGTACTTGTTATGTAATATCATCAAACTTCAATCGCCTTCCTATCTATCAGAACATTTTTCTTTTATGTCCCAGCACAATTTTTATAACACTAGAAGAGGTGATTTATTATTGTCCATTCCTCTGCTCAGAACTACCACTTTTGGCAAGTCATTCATCGTTACGGCTTGCAGATTGTGGAACAATCTTCCAGACAATATCAAGATTATTGAGGAGCGAGCCCTCCGGGGCGGAGGTCAGGGCTTGGTTCTTCTTGAGGAGTCTCAGGGCGTGATGGCTGGTGTGGCGGGCGTGGTCGGGGCGAACCTTTGGTCTGAATGAGCGAGTGAATGTGAATTTAAAAGGGATAGCATTCAAATATTTTAATTGCTCAACTTTAATGTTTTATTTTAATTTTTTTTTCATGTTTAACAACATTTTTATACATTATGTCGATATGTTTTTTAAACACTATTCAAGTAAATATTCTATTGTAAGGTATGTAATGTTTGTAGTTTTTAATTCGAGTTCTTAGTATAGTATTGTATATATTTATATTGTATGAATATATTTATATTGTTTGTATATAATTAAATTGTATGTATATATTTTGAATTGTTTGTATATAATTATGAAATTGTTATATTTTGTACTGTGGTTAAGTGGAAGAGAGGACTTTAAAGTCCTAACTTCGCCACCAATAAAGACGCTTTTCATTTCATTTCATAATCAGTCTTTATTGTGGATGCACTGGAGACTGAAAAGATATTCATAATAATTACAAGGAACTGAGGTAAAAGTTATTTAAATTAACAAGTTACAAAGAAATAAACTATTAACTATAAATAAAACAAGGTAACATAAAACCTTCAATCACAATAAAAAAGGTAATGTTTAATATTTAACAAAGATAAGAACAATAACGAGAAAATTGAACCGACTTCAAAACAAAAATACACCTACAGTCAAGTGCTCTAAAGAGTATGAAATAATTTGGTGTTTAAATGTAAATCAGATTAGTCTAGTACTACTTTCATAGCCTTATGGAAGCGGCATCTGTAGCACAAAGCACGTAGATAGTACACGATTCGGCATACAATTTTGGTCATTTTATTAATGCACACGAAAGCTTTAAAGATTTTAAAAACCTGTAGAATATAGTTTTATAGAAACCTTAGCTATGCAGTGTCCGAAATATATCATTACCGGGTTCAATATTGTAAAAACTTACATTAAATGCTGAAAGTTATGTGTTTTTAGCAAGAAGAAACTCAGATAGCGGCAGTCAACATAGTTTAATTTTATTTTTTTTCTAAGAAGTAAAACGGTAAGATTAAAAATGATGAGTTGGGAATGGAATCTGAAATTTTATTTTATGGTAACCTCTGTATTTTTAATGATAACTTTTATCTTGCCAGAATAGTGGCTGATTCGGTAGCGTGCTAAACTGCAGATCCAAAGTTCGTAGGTTCCTGCCGCCCCGCCTCAGTCAGTCGTTAATTAGTCGCTAAGGTCACCGCACAGGCTGTATAGGCCCATGGTAACTGGCAAAATTACTTAATTGAAAAAAAACTAATAAATTGTATCAATTTCAGGATGCTGGTTAATATTTTCAATACTCAATCAACTTGAGAGAAGTCACTAATTAAGTGCAGCTGTTAACTTGTCCAACAAAAAAAAATGGACTTCGTAAATGGATGGACCATGATGCAAACTCTAGGTGAAGGAGCTTATGGAGAGTAAGTAAATTTTGAAAGTTTAAGTGATTGATACCATAAGTCTTTCGTCTACCAAAGGAATTTGGACAATTCAAGTTTTGTGATCAGTTTTGAAACGATGAGTTACTTAAATTTTTCATTTTGTACTATATGCACGTTATTGTTAAATTTTTTCAGTTCAACACTATTGTCTATTGTAGTCTGTTACACCGTTTTTTGTCATTTAAAAGGCCTATTGGTTTGTAATGTTAACCTTTAAATGTTCCGCAATTTAAATTTGAAGTGTTTTAAGAAACAAGATGTAGATAATTGAGACCTTTTAAAGCAACTTAGTTACCAAACCAACTCAGTATTTTAAAAAGGGTTCCTTTTAAAATATAAATGTTCTTACAGTTGAGGCATACCTTGTGGTGCTTGAATAGTTGCAAACAGTTGTTAGTTGAACTACTCTGAATTTGGATCTTAAGTTGTTGTTTTCTTTTGCAAGGCCTAGAACTACATATTAAAACATATTTTCAGGGTAAAACTGTTGGTGAACAAAGCGGAGGGGTCGGCAGTTGCAATGAAAGTGATTAACTTAGAAGAACACCCTGATGCCAAAGAAAATGTGATGAAAGAAATCAATATACATAAAAGATTAAATAACCCTCAGATAATTAAATGCTTTGGTTATAGACATGAGGTTGAAAAAAGTATTTATTATATTTTTCTTGAATATGCGCCTGGTGGTGAACTTTTTGACAAAATAGGTAAACAACATATTTATATTCTTCTCCTAATAGTATTCATTTGATCTATTAAATATTGTGCTCTAACCCTCAAGAACTCAACAATGACTCATAGCACAAAAGCCTGATCATGAAGGTTACTTCTAAGTTTGCAAATTAAAGGACACAAAACATAGCTTTATTTCTTTATACATATACCTTTTACACTTCAGTATGAAAACTCTTAAACTTAATCAATTACAAACCTAAAAAAATCAGTTTCAGTAAAAAAGGTTGAATATTACTTATTAACACAAATTATAACAACATTTTGTTATATTGACTGTAGAAAAGAAGGTTCAGTTGCCGTACATTAAGCTCTTAAACCAAAATGTTTATTGAAACAATACTTCTGTCTAAGATATCTTAAACATTTATAAGCTTTTATCATTATAATTTCTTCATGTTACTAGTACTATACTTTTTTAGAGCCAGATATTGGAATGGAAGCGTGGGAAGCCCAAAAATTTATGAAACAACTAATAGCTGGAGTGGTAAGTAATATTTAATGTTTTTCAAATGTATTTATTTGTTAATATACAACAATATTTGTGCAAGGTAAATAACCTCTTAAAGGGATGATGATAAGAGGGATCATTACAACTTAGCTTGGTATACAAACAAAACTTAACAAACGAATTTCTATGCCGTACAGAAATAATGGTGTCATTGATAAATAACCCTAGTTTCATGTATATAATTTACTGTTAGAATATTTAATAACAAAAAAGGGCAAACTAAAATAATGAAGAGAAAATACTAAGCAGACATGGTGAAATGAATCATGTTTGGCGCAGGAGAGACTTATAGCATTTGTCTAAGAAGTCTGATAATGCAAGTTCAATCTCCATTTTTGGTGGTCAATTCTATGGCTCTGTAGAAAATCATAATATTTATACTAAACCTAGAGTGGTACATTTTCTGACAATGGTTTTCTGAATAATAATAAACTCAGTTAAAATAGGCAGGATTTGAATTGTATTGAAATATGGGATGGTTACCCAGGAAAAAAGAAATAGGGCATCAATCCTTAATATTTGAACTTGTTGTTCCAGGAATATCTTCACACGATTGGCATTGTCCACAGAGACTTGAAACCAGAGAATCTGTTATTGGATGAACATGATAACTTGAAAATCTCAGACTTTGGATTAGCGACATGTTTTAGATTGAGAGGAAAGGTAAGTCGCGTTTCAGTTCAATCCAACTTTCAAGCTCAATCCATTCTTAAACATCGGCTAAACACTAGGCTGAGACGGTCAATGGATTAGTATTAAAGTTGTGTCATATGTACTTCCATTTACACACTGTTACCCCTGTATTTTGCCTGTTATTGAAGGCAATGCTAGTGGCCTTTCAAGTCTGTGAGCTGTGAGTTAAATCTCTGTGTAGCCTATATGAGGTGTTAAAATTTAGAAAATAACTTAATTTTTAAGAAATGTAAATTTTGGCAAGAAGACACCATTTTTGATCTCAGATTTACTAGATCTCACTTCTATAATATACCCATAGTTGATCACAATTTTGAAAACAGGGATGGCTATATTATAGTTTTCCTTCAAGAAAGAACTTAGTTTTCTTTTTTTGTACCTAGAAAATCATTACAGATGTATTTAACAACATTTTATCTTATCAAAATCTCCACTAAAATTGGGTAATAACAGTAGATAAGTTTATATAATAAATTTAACACTGTACTGTCAAAGATTTGCTAGTTAAATTGTTTCAAATGTCTGCGTATTTCTATAGACGAGACCTTTGGATACAAAGTGTGGAACGATGCAATACATGGCTCCTGAAATTCACAACAGCAAGAAATATAGAGCAGAGCCTGTAGACATCTGGGCAACGGGATCGTCTTGGTAGCCATGCTTGCTGGTGGTAAGTAGACTAGTCTCATGAATCAAGCCATTATACAATAAGCATCGTTATTGGTGCAGAGTATTATATTCAAGTTAATAAAATACATTCATACATTTTTAAGAACACTATGACTTGTCCTGTACTTTTCAATATCATAAAAAGGATTATCTCTCAACCAACATTTAAGAACTGATTTGAATTCATTTGTTTCTTGTTACTAACACTTTTCAGGGAGTTAATTAAATAGAGGTTCATAGAATAGTGACAGTTTTGGGTTTTCTTAAGCTTCACATAGGTATCTATCTCTAGCTTGTATTTGGCTCTCGTAGTATTGCTATGTACATCTTGTCTTATTTGTAGGGGTATGCGAGTACTCGATTATCAAGTCCGAGTTCGAGTATTTATTGATACTCGGCTCGACCTGATCGGTAAAGCTCGAAATTTGGTCGAGTAATTTGCCGCGAACGGTATCGAAGTCGTTAGTTCACCGCGGGCGTTGGAGGTAGTCAAGAGAAAGCCGCGAACTGTATCGAAGTCGTGATTTCACCGCGAGAGTCAGAGATCGCCGCGAACGGTATCAAAGTTGTGATTTCAGGGCGGGCGTTAGCGGGGGTCAGATATCGTCGCGAACGGTATCAAAGTGATTTCTAAATAAAAAGGTTTTGCCTTGGAAACAAATACTGCTCTGGGGATAAAACTACAGAAAATATAACAGAAAGTTATAAAGTTAAGTCAATTTTTGTGGATTTAATTTATTTACTGTTTTATTTTGCTTTTGTTTAGATTTTTACTATTTGTTTAAACGTTAACAAAGTCTTTCTTTCGTTTTGTTTCGTGTGGATTTAATGTATATGTTCATATTTAATTAATTTAAATTTGAATAGTAAAATGTGTCAAGAAAACTCCAGAATGAGCTAATTTTTCATTGTGATACAATAATACTCGACTCGAAACTCAAGCTTTTTTTAACAAACTCGACTCGAACTAAAAAAATGATACTCGCACACCCCTACTTATTTAAGGCATCTTAATTTTCCTTCACAAAAACTAAAGCTGAAAATATATGTTATGAAACATGAACTGTTTTTTAGACTTAATACAAAATATTTATCTCCGTCAACATTTCTAACATTTTTTGTCATGTGACATAATTATGTTTCATCATTAAAATGGCATTTTCAAGCAGCGTACATTTTTCTTCTTCATCAAGTGTGGTATTCCAAAATTTTAAAATTGAATAAATAACACTCACGAAACACAATTTACACAAACAAAACATAAAAACTCTTAAGTCAAATAGGCCTATGTACAAGTATAAAGCGGACATACACTTTTACTGCAAGGCAACGGGGAGAGAGTTTATTTATTTACTCAATCTCTAAAGTTTGTCAAAGGAATACCACACTTGATGAAGTAAAAAAGCATATGCTGCTTAAAAATGCTATTTTAATGGTGAAACATATCGCATGAAAAATGGTTTTTGAACAGTTGAAGGAGGTAAAAACCTTATATTAAGTAGGAAATAAATGCCAAGTTACCTGTAAATGAGCAGCCTCCATCTGGATCCAACACAATTTGGCTCAAAACCTTGTTGCAAAACTTATCAAACCATGCCTCAGTCCACAAACCTTTTTAGCCGAATTTCAAACAAGTCTTCCGATAGTGGGTAAAATTGATTGTAATTCTACTACGTAATAATGGTATTTACCAACTATCCTACAAGACTTGTCCTAAAGATAACATTGGCCAAACTAATACTCTGTTGCATATTAGAATAAACAAAAATAGAAGTGACACCAACCTCATGCAATGGAGCATAAACAATCATTTGATCAATGTTTTAATTTAAAAGGTGTCTGTAAAATTGACAATAATAGTGATCCTTTTCAACTGATCCATTTAGAAGTTGCTCATCAATAAATTCTGAGGACTAAACAGCCTGATATAATGAATTTAAGGTATGGTCTATTTAAGGTACCTATTCAATATGAAAGCAGTCTTTTCTTCTGTTTTGTTTTATTTTTAGAATTGTTTGATTACATAATTAATTTAGATTTAACTACACTGTTGTTTCCTTAAATTTGTTTGATATTTTATACATATAATACATTCACTGTGTACTTTCCAAATTTTATTTATAGTTTATAAATTATAGTAGTTAAAATCGAATGTTCCTAGGTTTGTTCATTAAGTATTTTGTAGGGATTGGTCGATTCCGGTTCTTGATTCCACTGGTTCTTGCCAGAACTGATGACTGACACCAGTTCCAGAAATATAGCTAAAGACACACTGCGTATTGTGCTATACAAAGTTTCGCCGCCATGGCTTCAATATGCCTAAAACGTTACAGACGGACAGGAATTTTTTGATGTCAGTTTCGATCTTTGAAAAGTTTAAAAAGGCCAAATTGCCAAAATTAATTGGTTCATTGTAATGTACAGACTAAAGTCTTATTTGATTTATATAGATTGATTAATTAAAAGAAAATACCTTCTTTATCAAAAAGCTCAATCTAAGCTATAAAACGGGTTATTAGAAAGCCAATTATAAAATTCTTTGTCTTCTAAGTTTTGCAAAAGGGTATGAGTTTATCAAAGGCTGTACAATATTATATATTTTAATATATACTACAATATGGCTGTTCTTTTTCAAGATGACTGTTTGTATCACTCTTTTTAGGTGATTAGTATCAAACTGCGTCTGAAGTAGTTTCAAGACATCTAGAATGTGTCAAGGCCTCTCTTTGGTATCCTAGCTGTAGGATCCTCAATAACCCTAAAGCTAGCATACCAAAGTCAGGCAGTGTCACAAGGTCTCCACTGTTCCTGCAACAACAATCAACATCCTCTTCAAATAAGTATTTATGATTAACAGTGAATTGTTAACAGGCTGTAGGCACAGTAGAACCTCTCAACTAAAATTGCGTTTAACCTAAACGGCCAAATTCATCCACAAAGTACAGTTTTTGGTATTTTGCTTGCTGGTCAGATGTTTGTGGCTGGTCTTGCTACTGTGTGTTTGCTAAGACAACCGGAGAAGAAAGTTAGTTCGGTAGGGTGGAAAGTGTGAGGGGCAGGTTTCTGATTGTGAGTGACTCACACCTGGCCCTCTGGTTCACACTGGTCCACATACTTGATATGAGTCACTTTATTTTGTTATCTGAAATCACCTACTCACTTTGTTTTGGTTAAGAGAGGTTCCACTGTATTTGGTTTGAACCTTAACTTTGGTGCAACCAATGCACATGTCAAAGAGAAAGTTTAACTCGAACTTGCAGTGTTTAATTCTTTGTATACTCATCATGTAGGTCTAATTATTTTAACACTACAAGTTTTGAGTTCAATAAAAATGTCTGTTAACAAGCATATTTCACTTGGTATGAGTAAATCCAGTATCCACAAAATCCACAGCTAAGTATAATAAGTTTGTTGTTACTGGACTGTTTTGTTGGTCTACATTAAAACTTATGTTACAATTCAATAATAAGCTAATTTATTAAATAGTTTTATGGGTGTACAAAATATCACAGCTAAGTATAATAAGTTTGTTGTTACTGGACACAGTCTACATTAAAATTTAAGTTACAATTCAATAATAACCTAATTTTTCAAACCGCTTTATGGGTGTACCACTATAAATTATAACAAGATGTTACAAGACGTTTCATCTGTACTATGCCAGACATCATCAGTTTAATTTAATATTTAAATAATTGTAGTAAGAATAAAACTGTATTAAGTGGTTAAAAAGTATATACAATTTATACAACCACTTTATACAGTTTTATTCTTTCTGCAACTATTTAAATTAAACTGATGATGTCTGGCATAGTCCAGACGAAACTTCTTGTAACATCTTGTTATCATTTACAGTGGTACACCCATAAAACTGTTTGAAAAAATGTCTCACCACTTAAGCCTTTGTTTGAAAATAACCTAATTTGTGTATTCTTTAATATGTACTAGTCGGGGAGTAGGTATTTTTCAGGTTGAGTCAAGTCAACCCTATTGTTAAGTTCCCTGACAATTAAGGATTGCTTTCCTAGCCAGCAGAAGCTTAAATGTAGCTGACAGATATCCAAATATTCCTACGGAGGCAGATGCTAGTTTGAATTTAATTCTGTCTTGTCCCGTTCTGTCCCCAAATCATAAAAGTCCATTCCAACTAGCTTTACTAACTGCGCAGAGATTTGTCAAATTTACAATGTTGTTATGTTATTTGCCGTAAGTATTATGTGATTGCGGATAATGTGCAGAGTTACCATGGGACAAGGCAGAGGTGACATGTACGGAGTACGTTGAGTGGCGGAGTGACAGTGCTCAGTGGATGGCTCGTAGTCCGTGGTGTAAACTTGACAACTTGGTTCTATCTCTGATCCGACGCATACTCAACCCCCAGCCCTCTCAACGACTCACCATACCCAAGATCAGAGACCATCGCTGGCTCACCAAGCGCCATTCTCAGACCAAAGGTATTTTATCCACTCCATATAACGTCCAGAATAATAACATTCTGGCCAAATTAAGAAGTGTGCGTAAATTATTATATTTTTTGGAATTCTAAGTGTAACCAAGAACATTTTTGATTTTGGCTATTGTAAGAGAGTTTTAATTACTCCCGTCAGCAAAAAGTTACTCTTGAAACAATTTTTGCTGAGGTATTAAAAATACCAACAAAAGTTGTTTTGTGAGTTAAACAGTTCTCTGAACACACACGAGACAAGGAGTTTAGAGTGCACAGCTGGAGACGGTACTCTGAACATTTAGTAGGACCAAAGCACACTCGTAGGATGTCCAGTATTAGAGATTTTGAGAAAATAAGGAACTAAGCAGAAATTTTCGGACCGTGTTTACACTTGTGCTGCTGCACTGTGATATCAGTAGCAGATGGTAGGTGACAGTTGCCAAAAATCATCGCAATTAAAATCAATAGTCTAAATTTGGTTGTGAATGCTAAAGGGAGTCTACAGAGATTGTTGCAGATAGTATTTTGTCATTGGCGCTAATAAGAATCATAAGATTGTAGCAAACTGTAATGAAAGTCATGAGTGTGGCAGTACTATTCCTAAGGATCCAAGGTCTATGTATATTGTAATTTGAGGAAATAAATAATTTATAATATTGCTGCGATTGGTTATGAAAGTTATATTTTGTCGTGGACGCTAACAGGAGTCTTGATATAATTGCAACCAGTACTGAAAGTCATGATTTTGTCACTGTTGTTAATGGTAGTCAACAGATTGTCGCGGATAGTAACGATGATTTTGTTATGCTAATGGGAGTCTAGAGAGTGTCAGGACCAGTAATGAGCCACAAGTCAAGTTGTCATATTTCTTGTAAGTAATTTTGAAGGAATAAATAATTTACTCATTTTGTAATGGATGCTTAAGTGGGAGTCAAGATATTGTTGCGGATGATAATGAAATTTGTTATTTCATCACGGATGAAAAGTGCTGTAAGGGTTTTAAAAGGTGTATCAGGTAGAGAATCATGAATATCAATCTTTAAAGAATTTAAAATAATGACGGTAACAAATTGTGTTAGGATAAATGTAAAAGGATACTTGGATTCAGTAAACTCCCGACTATCCGCAGAATTTAATGGCACAGATGATTGAATTTCACGGATAAGGTGCAAATTGACAATAGTAGTTAGGCAATGGCTAAAGATACTAAGAACCAACACAAGTGGTTTAAATAAGTTTATTGTGTAATAAAGAACATAATGAACATGATAAAAGCTAAATCTAACTGTACATTATTTTAATGTAGTTGATTATTTTGTTATTTATGAACCCTTATTGTACTATTAAAAACTAATTTTAAATTTCACAACTTGTTTTCTTGTACAATTTTTTTTCTTTAATTTTTATACATAAAAATTTGTTTAATTGAAATTGAAATTTTACTGAAATGGACGTAAATAATTGAGAGTTTACTGTATAGCTTGAAAACAAGGCAAGAAGTCCACACTTCTTACACTAGAAATAGATATTTACTTAACAACAACAAATAAGATTTTAAAAGACAAAAGATAGTCATATACTCAAACTCAACTTTTCAATTTACTTCCAGAAAAGGCTAGGTCAGTACCCTTAGCAAAATTTAAGATAGTTCTGGACAAATGTTTGAAAGAAAATGTGTTTTGCTCAGTGTGTGAATTTTTGCCTAATGAAAACTTTACAATTTTAGTCCAGTATGTATAATTGTGAATTATTTATCATGTTTTATCGTATTAAGTACTGAATGTTCTGTTGTGTTTGTAGTATAATTTATTTAGCCTTTAAAAACAAACTGTGTATTTTTAAATATTCTTGTTGTTAGATTATTGTATAATTTATTTAGATTTGAAAAGCAAAGCCCCTGTGTATTTTAAATTGTGTGATACTGTATTGGTCATGTAATAACTGATTTGTCATGACGCTATTACAAATTGTCAAAATACTTTAATGACAATAAAATTTCTGAAGTAAGTCTAGAAATCGCTTGTCATCCACAAATGACTTGGTCCACAAAGTAGGCGGGAGTAAATATGACTCTCCTAAGATAGCATTTTAACAGCGTTTGTAAATCTTAATGCTAATTGCACCGTAATAGTTTTTAACACAAAACCGGGAAATCATTAACATTTCTTTAGTAAAAAGGAAGACATATATTAGAAATTTGGCTTTTCTGAAGCCCAGACACCACCCTGATTCCAAACTTATAGCAGGAGTAAAACTATATTAATCTGAAGTAAAAGGGTATGAACATCAAAATTTATCAATGTTTCTGTATTTTTCTTCTTTGTGACTAATATGTTGCTGGGGTGAGCTAAAACTTCATTGGGATTTTTGTCAAAATATCCTTGCTACTACATTTTATCATTATGATCAAGCTCTAATACTGAACGTATGATAAACTAATTTTAAGTATTAAAATTAATAATGAGGTTGAGGTTAACTGACAGCTTTGCTGTTCAGTCAAAAGACATCCATGCAATTCAAGTTTTAGTTTTTAATATAAGTTTTTATTTTAAATTACCAGTAGCTAATCTTGTATTTCATTTACATTTGTTAGAATTAGAAATATGTCTAAATTCAAAAGATTAATACAACTTATAAACATCCTTCAGTTGAGTTTCTATTGGTCATGAAAATGTCAGGAACTAAAAGTAAAAAAGATAATAATTTCACATTTTAAAGGAGCAAAAAAGTATTACAAATACAATAATGCATTTGTTTATAGCTCCAATAAAATTATTGAATAACACACACAAATTGTATAACAAATAAAATTTAAGTACGGTACAATATTATCTAGATCTAAATTACTTATTTCATTTTGAAACAATCTATCCCTAGGTAAATCTTCCACTTCTATTGAAAGAACATCTTAAAAGTTAAAAACTTAAAAGATAAATCAAATTCTAAATGGCAAAATTTTCAAATTTAAAAGCAGCTGCCCAGTATGCTCAAACTACATTTTGTTTGATATGACCTTAATGAAATATTTTTAAAGCATAACTAAAGGTTTCATTCACAGTTGTGAAATATGCTCCTTCCCAAATTTCTGTAGCATAATTTTACTTCTTCAAAACGATCTGATTTGTAAAATTGCTGTTTTGAGGTAACTACTTTTTTCGGTCTGATTTATCCTCACATAAATTATGGACTGCTTTATAGGGAGCAAGTTCAGAACAGAGGGTAATGCGTCTATTTATTATGCAGAAAAAAGCTGTAAGAATCCTATGTAAAGCTAGATTTTACAATCTTGTAGGAACCTTTTTAAAACCCTTAGGTCTTAACGCTACGTTGTATATTCATTTTCAATTGTTCTTTGGTGTAATTTAAGAACCGGAGGGAAATTAAATTGTTTTAAACATTAGTCATTGCAATTTTTGACAATCGACTGATCAATATTGCAAAACCCTGGGTTCCCATTCAACTTTGAAACCTTAAATTAACTGTGAATGTTTTGTCATAAAATCTGGAAAAATTTCAAATGTCATAATAAATTCTACAACTTAAGAATATTAGTCTTGATCATAGACGGAGGACGTTAGGCACTGTCAGGGGGGCAGAAAGGGTTACTGCAAGCAACAGTGTCTGTAGCAATCTTATTCTCTGTAGCAATATCGCATTTGTGCGGTAGTATTAGCCACAACTTTTACAGTTCTTGTATACAGGAAATATGATGGTATACATGGTAGGACCATGTACTGATTGTTAGCGATGTAACAAAGAAGACTACAGACGGATGGTGTGACGGCCTGTGTCAGGTACTGAGTGACTCTGAGTGTCAGGTCTCCGAGGACATTCAGTACCTACCACAGTTCTACACTTGCTTCAACACCAGCTCAACACCTGCTTCAACACCAGCTCTACCCACACCTGTCCTGTCAACAGTAAGTTTTGCACTCTGAGATTGGCAAGTTTCTATATACGTACGTAGCTAGCTGTCTTTGTATTTTTTGCTGAATTGTAACAGTGCTATACCTGGCGAGAATGCTGTGCGATTGTCTACTCCGTGTAATACACTGAAACTAATCCAGCGTTATCACTACCATGTGGTCATATTAGCAAGATCCTACTGGCCAGGAAAAGTAGAGAATATGTCAAGATATTTACAGTCAACTCCCGATTAACCGTAATCAGTTTAACCGCATTGCGGATTAACCGCGACACCGAATGGAGAAATAAAAATGCCACCATCCCTCACAAAACAAACTATAATAGTGTTTCCGTGTGACCTTCACTCTTCCTCTCTGACTCACCTGACAATATTAGTCCAAAAATAGCAATTCTCGGCACCTGCTGGAATTACCCATCCACCTCACGATAAATCTGACTAATTATTCAAGGTTTCAACAGTGGTATAAGAGGCATATAATTTTCCAAAGTGCGGTTGCAGGATTTGTTTTTGTTATTAGAGTGGTTATTAGCGATTGCGAAACGATGTATACTAAATAAACAGGTCGTACTGACAACACAGTAAAACTCGACATGGTGCAAACAGTAAAAAAATGTGCAACCAGTGGTGATACAACAGTATCACGGTGATGTACGAAAGTAAGATAATTATAGATAAACAATGACAATACTCGTCCACCATTTTCTGGTTACTGTGGTAACCAAGTCATGTGACCTGTCAAGAGTTTGGTTGCTCAGTAGCTAATATGTACACATTGTAACGTCCGACCGTGCGGTACTAAAATAAATGAGAACTAATGACTAGATTCCACATGCACCGCTCAGTGGAATCTGTTATTTTCATTTTTAGTTGTTTACGTCTTTATGTACCTTATTCTACATTAATTTTGAGATTTTGCGGATTAACCGCGATTTTGCTTATCCGGAAAGCCTCAACCCGACTTAATTGCGGTTAAGCAGGAGTTGACTATTTCCATCCGGGAAAGGTCAGGAAAACTCTTGGTTCTGGTTCCTGCTATTTGCGATAAGCCCCTGCTAAGGCACTGCACGACGCCTGTACTGTCTGAAATTATTGATGAACTTCCACTTTGCTCTTCACTTGCTTTTGCTGCTAGATATCCAAGGTGTCCAGCATACAGAAATTCGGAATTGGGAATTTGGATATATAAGGAAAAACCGGGAATTTTGTCCCTGAACCGGGAAATTTTGCAAAAGGGATTGCGAAAGTGGTGATTATGCTCCGGACGAGTCTAGATACCGCTATAACGGTATCAAAGTCCGCAGGCTAGTTAAGACATTGTCGTGAACGGTAAAGAAAGTCGTGATTTCATCGCGGACGCTGGAAAAAATTGTTGTTTTCATACATAGTTGAAATGGGTGGGAGTAACTATGACTCTAAGTAGCTAAAAACAGGAAATCAGTGAAACATACTCTGGAAAATACGGGAATTTTGTATTTCTGAACGCTGGATACCCTGACATTGTTATATTCCTGAAAGTATTTGAGACTGCCTTTCATTTTTTTCTAGTGTACACCGGTATGTTCATATTTTCACCTGTTACCTTGGAGTGTTATCTATTATTGCTCTTCACCGATGTGCTCCTGTTATGCTCATGACTACTGGTACACCCATAATCATACTCGAGACTACCAATCTAATGCAGCTGGCGTTAAGAGACCATAAAAAATTGGTCCTAGTGAATGTAATTTTATTAAATTTTGAGCTTTAGAAATAAGGTTAGGTTAATGTTGTTAATAGTAGTCACTAAACAGCATGTACTGTAGACTATAGATAGTAGGTACCATGTACTGATTATGGCTACAATAGTAAAAAATAACCTAATACATTATTTTCATATATTTGATTGGGGTGCACGGGCCAGCATTTTAAAATTTGGGTCTGTTTTTTCTTTGGCGCTCGGGCTTTGGGCTTTTTTTTGGGCCGGCTCAACGTAAAAATAAAACATAATATTTATTATTTCATTTTCATGTTGCAAAACAGTTTAAGACAGGTTGTTTCAAAAGTTGCTATCCATACAAGATTGTCTAAATTATTTGAATGGGTAATGATGATTTTTAATCACCTTGTAGCCACACTTTCTTTTACCGTATTTTAGGCTCCAAAACAGTCGTATGGCTTAGACTCTCACATTTACGATGAAAAGTCAAAAGCCTGTTAAATTATTGGCCCGGTCTGATAACAGGCTTTGTAGCCGTACATTTTGTGGCACCTCTAATATTTGATATCTATGACAAATTAAGTTACTTTAACAGGAATAGTTATTCTTAGTCAAGTAATCTATCGTCTGCTGTATAATGTATGGACAGTCAAAGGAGGTGTAAATAGTTTGTACAATGGTTTAGTAAAATTGCTTCTTCTTGCTTTGTATTAATTTACTCATTGAATAAACAGTAGTTAGTGGTATTACAATACCACTCTATGATCAAATCCTATATATACTAAATAGTTCAACAACCCTCAAACTATCAAGTTTCTATTGTATTGTTCTTTTTTCTAGTTCCTATGATTATATGTTAATCATTTTAAATTATATTCATGTTACTGTTGTTATATTTACCTATTCATTATTACTTTATATATTCAACCACCTTGAATCAAATTCTATTCACATTGTGTACAAATTTGGTGTATCTGTTGGAAAGAAACACTTGTTTCAAGGAGTGGAGGGGATTGGAATTGTAAAGGTTTGAAACATAGTTGAAAAACATCAGTGTTTAGAAAAAGAAATGTACTTGTATTGGTTTATTGAGTTTTGAAATTATTTATTTTATCAGTGTTATTTATTTTTTGGTATATTAACGTATAATACCAAAATATAAATTTATTTGAAATTTGATACAAATTACAAATTGGACGAAGTTTACTGTTTTTAGATCAAACCCCCTTTTTTGGAGGGATAGCCCTTCCCCTAAAACAAGAGGGTTTCGGTGGTCAGATTTTGCTGGTTAACGAATTCGACGAGATATTTACTTAAGGAACATTTGTAGTACCAAATTTAGTGAATATCAGACAATAAGTGTGACCTGTAGACATGATTGATACACATATGTTTATTAAACTATTAAGTGTTGGGAAAATGCTCAAAACCAGTTCTGGTGGTCAGGATTGGTGCTCATTTCATGGTCCTGGGCATGACTATCTCATTTTCCCAAAGGAAAATATTCAATAATGAATTCTTAATCAAGATGTCCAGCATATGGGAATTCTGAGAATTTTCTATATACAAGAAAAATCATGAACTGTGCAGGAATTTTGTCCCTAAACCAGAAAATCTTTAGAAGGGAGGTTGCAAAAGTCTAGGTTTTGTCAGATGCTAATGAGAGTCTAGAGATCGTTGTGAACCGTAAAGAAAAGCATTATTTCTAACACAGGCGCTAACGTAAGTCTATAGATCGGTGTCAAAAGTGGAGGAAGTAACTATATGATTCTGAAGATTGCATTTCAACAGTTTTTCTACATTTTACTATGAATTGAAGCTTAATAGTATTGTACCTTAAAACTAGGAAATCTGCATAATTTACCCAGGAAAATGTGGAAATTTTGTTTTTTCTAAACTCTGGATATTAGCAGGGTATCTGCTTAGTTATACAATTTGTCTTAAAGCATATTGGTCAGAGGATACTTTTGATAGAACATGATAGTACAACTATCTTAATACATTATTAAAAAGAATACAGTAAAATGTCTCATACTGAAATAATGTCTAAGTAAAAGTTCAACCTCAAAGTAAAATGTGTGGTATTTTGCAATTTGAGTTGGGTTGGTGCTGTTTCTACTAAAAGATAGTGATAGAGGGAAAGTCTTGTAATTAGTACACCCGTAAGGTGGAAAGGAAGAGTGGTGGATCTCTGACCTGATTGGTTTACTTACATACTACGGCCACCTGTTCTACATTTCTTTCATGGTATGAGTAACAGGTTTCTGTTATTCAGAAGCTTGTGTCAGTTTCATAGATGTTTTAAAGTATAGATTTGGTTGTCCAACATTACCTTCTTCCTCTTTAGTTCTAATAAGAAAGGTTCTACTGTAATGACTCAAATTTGAAACTCACTAGCAGTCTTCCCGTAAAGATAGTTTGAAAAGAGAAACTGTTTCCAAACGATTGAAGAGGCTACAATATATTTCTTTCCCTGATCCCAGATTGCCAAACTGAACTGTTCCCAAACTTAATTGAAGAGGCTATATATTTCTTTCCCTGATCCTAGATTTAGGAAATAGGGCACTAGGCCAGGATATGCTATCAAAAAGTAATA
Source organism: Matsumurasca onukii (assembly GCA_018831715.1). Taxonomy (NCBI): domain Eukaryota; kingdom Metazoa; phylum Arthropoda; class Insecta; order Hemiptera; family Cicadellidae; genus Matsumurasca; species Matsumurasca onukii. The sequence goes on along the minus strand of CM032061.1, from coordinate 8,436,451 downwards.
GAAAAGAGAACAGGCTTGCCTGGATAAACTAGAAACACATAGGAGAACACAGACTGAAATTTTCAGTCCTCTGCCTGTGTCAAGACAAAAAGGGAGCACTCAAAAAAGTAGTAAAAGTGAGGGCTCAGTAGTAATTTATCCAGGTGGGCTTCTTTGTTTGAAGTTTGTTGTTGACGATGGGAGGATTTCAGAAGTTGAACTATTATTGCACACATTTTCCATTGTTAGTGAACAAAAAAGGAGTAGGGGTGATCCTAACGTAGTAAGTGATCCTAAGGAGTAGGGGTTTTTGTTCACTAACGATGGAAAAGTCGGCAAAATAGTTCAACTTCTGAAGAGGCTAAATCTTTCTCTGATCCTAGATTGACATATTCTGCAACTCTGGTTTCAAGTTCATTATTTTCAAACCTAGAATTCTGGAGTATTTACTTTATGCTGTTAACCAACAGTATCTGTTGTTCATCCTTGAGCTACCACTGGTGTTTCTTTGGTGATAAAGCGGTATGAGATATTTGGCATCATAAAGCTAGATTACCAAAGCACTGCCAGCGGTTCTTCAGCAATATCTTCTCTGTATAATGTTTCACCAAACACTAGTAGTTAAACTTTTGCTCTTGTTTATATTGTGTATCCTTGTCTGTACAGTTATAAACCAATCTGGATTGAATTTGACTAGCTGGCGTTGTAAGTCTTAGTTAGAAATCAATTTTTAATCTCACCCCACGAACACAAAGAACAATATTTTAAGGTTTTTTATCAAGAGTGTCCAATATCACACACACATATCATGGGAACCCCACTAAATTGGCTCCTTGTTTGTATTGTGTAAGGATGTCCAAATAGACCTGACAGTTTTTTATTAGCTACTGTACTTTCACAACTATTCAAGTTTTTTATTGTTGTATCAAACGAAAACATGAAATGCCGTTTAGTTAATGTAGAGCAATGGTCAGTTCAAGATCAGGTTTTTGTTAAAGCATTAAAAGCTGCATGATGGAATTTAACAACAGGTATTTAATTAAATACAGCAGTCATAAAAAGGCTTAACATGAATCTAATCATTAAAAGCATTCCAATGACCTTTAATGTTTGATGATCATTTTTAAAGTGTCAACTATGTTGATATCACTCTCTTTAATAGTACATAAAAAGTAAATAGAATAATGCAAGTAGGGCAAGTTTGGAAGACAAGTTTCTTGCTGAGGGTTACTCTTGGCCCATTGCTGTGATATGTATGCTTAGTAACACTAACATTCAATTTTTAGATTTGTTAGTTGTAATTCTTTTAAGTAGACCCTTTTAGGCTGTGAGTCGACTCTGGGTCAAAACAGCTGTATTGTTGTCATTAAAAAAATATACAAAACCTTGAGTTTTTAAGTATATCCTCTGGTAAAGTGTAAAAATTTACCTTGAAGATAAATAAAACTAGGGGTTAAAGTTGAGTAAAATAAAATAATGTATATGAGTTCTGATGAATAATACTGTACATACAATTTCTATTAGGAATTTATGATACAGTAAAACCATAAATAAATTCAAATTGTTGTGAAAAGCTGTATTGCCGTCAATAAATCAAATGAAATACTTAGTAATTAGACCAATTTAAATTACTGTATATTGTTTATATTCCAATGTTATCAATTAAAGTTTATATACTTGATCTCCAACAAATAAAGAGATAATGTCAAATTATTGTTTGGTTTCAGGTCCTCAAACAATTCTGAGGTCACCGTCTCCAGCCTTGAAACGCTTGAGAACCAATGACATATCTCCTCCATCAAACCTTGACCCTCGCATGTGCCAGAGCCAGCCTGAGATCATCGTGAACACAGGCTCTTCGGACAACAAGGAACCGGCTCAGTTCAGCTTCTCCCAGCCTGCACAGATCGACGACTTGCTGGTGTCTACTCAGTACTTGGCCACTCAGAGCAACAATAGTCAGGTCAGTCGCCATATACAGCTGACAGGGTGGCCACAGACCGGGAATAATAAGTACCGGGAAATATGCGTGAATTCTGGGTGTAACCGGAAAATTCGCCCTATATCGTGTCGCGGGCATAATTATGTCCACGGAGCATACCGCAGGTATGAAACGACCGTCAAAACGTATTGTGGGCGTACACCAGCGTACCATGGATCTGAAACGCCTCTTGGAAAATATCGCGAGCCTAAAGAGGCGATCATAACGACATGCGGGTATCAAACGCGCCTCTCGGAACGTACCGCGGTTCTGAAACATCTCTCGGGACGTATCGCGGGCGTAAAAGGCGATCGTAAAGTGTCGCGAGTAATAAACGGGTCTCAGAAAGTCGCTTAAAAAGACGATCGGAACGCATGGGTCTTGACATCCCCATAACCTATCACGGATGCTAAAGGGGAATGTAAAAAGGCGTCGAATGTCCTGCGTAAAAGGGCTGCTCGAACGCATGGGCGTGATGGGCAATCGAAAATTGTTGCGGGTAATAAACTGCTCTCAATGTATCGTGGGGTTTGAAAGGGCGATCACCACAGATTCACTGCTCAGATCTGTTATCCCTCTTAAAATATAACAGATTGTTGTCTTTGAAGATTCTCTCATTTTCTACATAGATATATGACATCTAGTGCTCAGCCTATGATTAGAGCTGACCCATATTTTTCTTGCGTTTTAAGATTTATTAAAGAGTTGTTATATTACTTAGCACAAAAGATTATACAGAGTGTCCAGCCACTACGGGATCAAACTTCACCAGGTGGTTTGTCAGGTCATAATAAACAAAAGATTATTCATAACAAATAGGTCTATCTCGCTTGGTTTTCCGTCTGTGTTTTTCACTAAATAATTTTTATCTCCGAAGTCAATTATGTTACAAACTTTGCACATTTGTTAGTATAATTAATACCAATATTTAAAAAAGCCCAATTTTCACTTTCAGTTTAAAATGGCGGCTATATTAAATTTTCTAAGCTTAATAACTCAACACCCTTAAACTTTATGGTAATACACAAGACTAACAATACCTGGCAAATGTTTTTATAAACATTTTAAGACCAAGTTTTGTGCTGCAATAAGTAACAATGGAATAATTAAAGTTTTTCTGAACACACTCCTCTATTTACATTTGAGAAACATATGTAAATAATGATTTGTGCTCAGGAAAACTTTAATTACTGCTTTTAGGCTGAAATATGTTATATTTTCCTTTAAAATTTACTTTTACCTAAAATTGTTGTACTATTTCAGCTTTAATAAACCGCAAACCTTGAAAATCTGTAAAAAAACGTGTAATTTGATTTAAATGTTTGAAAGGACACCCTTTATTGCCATTTATAAATAAATAAACAAACAAAGGCCAAATCAAGGACTGAGCAGTCATGCACGTCACCCCTAGATCAGATTGTATTTTCAAGTAGTTATATAAACATTTTTATATCTCTATCTAAGCTGCAAAATAGTGCAAGACTATTTACTCACTTACATTACTCACTTGAACTGTAAAAGGTGTAAGAGGCCAGAGGAGGGTCAAAATTTCCCCTACACTGTGTGAAACATGAGTCAGGGTATCCTTGTGAAAGTGGATTGATGGTTGACTTGTGTGTTCAGGACTCCATGCAGAAGCTGGTGCGGCGCATGACTCGCTTCTTCGTCAGTGTGGACCCGGACGAGGCTCTACAGAAGCTGCAGGAAGTCATCCAAGGCTTGAACTTAGCATCTCGTATTTTCACACCAGGAATTGTAAGTTTCATTTAATATGTTGTACATATTTAAATTTTCTTCATTTCTAATCTCAGGGTTCATGTGGGGTCCTGGACAACCTGGAATTTGAAGAGTTGTCCTGGAGTACTTAGAAAACCTGGATTTGCCCTTGGTTTTTTTTTGTCCTGGAAAACTCAGATTTTGTCCTGGAATCTTCCAATGTTTTACTTGAATGACAATTTTAACTATCTATACTAAATCAATAGAAATTTAAGCGAAACCTCTTTACTAAATAACAAGTTTACTAAATATTGTTTATGGTTTCTCAACCTGCATTTGTACTCTTTGCCATGTACCACAGATTTATTCAAATAACTAAGGTGAATACTAAAGAGATGTAAAAACTGATTAGGTAGAAATGGTTAACCATCGTTGACTGTGCTGAGTTCTAAGTAACCTTCCCCTTTACCATGGTACAGCTGACGTCCTTGCGAGTATTAAAATTTTAGATTTGTTGTACCTAAAGTAATGAGCCATACATTTAGCTTCTTTAACATTTTGCATCGTAGAACGGAAAACACAATTATTGTTATGGGCTTAGCAGGGCCGGGCGACCTGCAAAAATGATTCTTCCAAACAAATGAAAGAGAACCTTAACGATTAAAACATTTTTAAAAGGAAATGTAACAACAGATTTTTTAATAAATTGTTTTTTTTTGTAATTTGAGTGCTATGTAAAGACATAGTACTGTTTCTCCAAGTGCAATTGCACTTTAAGTGACCTGGAAATTCACTGTGGAAAACCAGTATGAACCCAGATTTTTTACAGCTTCAAATAGTGAGAACCGCTGGGATCCTTTTAGTGGAAAAATTCTCAGTAGAAACATTTTTGATGTCAAATAAATTTGTTATGAAATTTATTAATCCACATTTTATATTTTAATTAAAGATATGTTTTTCCTGTTTGTGAATTCAGGGCGAAATAAATTTAAATTTAAAACAATATAAAAGGTCGAGGGATACAAATCATACTAAATCTCTGTTTGCAATAAGCCTTGCCACAATCTAATTTTGATACATCTCAACCATTTCTTTTGTAAAATTATCAAAAAACACTCAGCTGGTCTTACCTTGTCTTCAAATTTATTTAGTAATAAATTAGCTATTAAGCGTTTATACAGTTAAGATCTATTAAATATAAATTCACAGTAATAAATTATGAACATGTTTTTGGTTGTTTGAACATTTCAATGTGTTATCACATTTTCCATTTAATTTCAGATGACCATCACAACTATAGATAAATACAAGAATAATCTAGCGTTCAAAGCTTCAGCTCTGGACATGGACAAGCAAACTCTGTTGGACTTCCGACTGAGCAAAGGTTGTGGCATCGAGTTCAAACGTCGCTTCCTGCTTATACGAAAACATCTCAGCAGTATTGTAATCAAGGGCCCTGTCTCATGGCCAATAGCAATGGCAACTAACAATGTTCCATAATTTCATCAACAAAACAAAAAACGGAATTTCTTTTTACTATTGAAATCTGACCAAAGCCACTCCCAAGGAGTTGAAATGTTGTTAACAAGGCTTTGCCCTTGGTCAATATTCTTAAACTAACCTGCTTAAAACATGTAAATTTCTATCCAGCAGGCTGACCATGTTTTCTTTAAATAGTTATCATACTTAGTAAAAGCATTAAGGAAAATAAGTATGTAACAATTTATTAAAATAGCTTTTTAGAGCTTTTATTAATGATTTTTTGGAAATAAAATTTCTATGCTATTGCATTTTGGTGAATTACATTAGCTTTAATAAGTCAATTTAGAATGACACTTGATTTACATTATTTAATCACTAAAGAGTACAGAAAGTGCTCAATATTGGAAAGAGAAATAAAAATAATTTTAAACATCAAAACCAAAATTTAAAAAATTTTGGTCCGAAATACAAGTTTTCAAATATTGGTTTGACGTTTAAAATTATTTTTTATTACTAAAGAGTACATTTTTTCTGCAAATAATAAATGGGTAGTTTTATTATTTATTTAATTTAGGACGACAATTATTGATTCACATTATTTAATCACTCAAGAGTACATTTTTCTTGAAAATAATAAATGTGGCTTTAAAGGTTTTTACAGTGCATCTAAGATCTCTTTTTTACTAGTTCAATCACACATGATTCTACCTTGGTTTAGAATTTATATTATTTTAAACAAAGTATTTATTCCTTGTGTAGTTATATTCTACTTATCAGAGGAATAATTTCAATAGTTAAATATTTCTTACTTTAAAATGCGAGGGCAGTCCAGAATATTCACCTGTTAGCTACTGTTCCATAATTTTACCAACAATGTGTAATGACCAGAATTTCTGTCCAATATTGAAATGTGAACAAAGCTACTCCCAAGGAAAGGGAGGCAATATTTACATATGTAAGCTTTGAACTTGTAGTAGATTTCAACTAGGCTGATAGCCACACTTCCCTCACTTAAGTGCAGATTGGTGGAAACCACTTTGCAAAAGTTACAAACCTTAAATGGAGTGAACTTTGCTTCCAAAGGGTTAAAGCCAATATTGTACTAATTTACTGAAATTTGTATTGTTTGCTAAGTGATTTCTTTTCATACGGTCATTTGTTTTGTAATGAAATAAGTGACATTGCAATGTCATAAACTAAAACTTGATTTGCCCGTAAACTTCCACATAACATAAGTGAGTCCTTCTGTGTATCAAAAGAACCATTAATACTAGTAATTTTATTTTTAGAGGGTGTTAAATTTGGTACTGCTAACCAAAAACGCACAACTATGACGCATTTGTGTACAGCAATGAAACTAGGCTCAAACTAAAGCCAAGGTGTGTAGCCCACAGGTGAATATGTGCTTATATTAGGGGTCTGGTCAGGCCAATGCATGTCATTTACTTTGTGGACAGCCCTCGTACAGTATAAAATCTATTTTTTCTGTGTGTCAACAGTTAATTAAAATAAGGTGTAATTTTTTTAATAAGAAAGGCAACGAACAAATTACAGTCAAAGCAAACTAAAATTAAAGGTGGATGTGGGGAATTTTAAACTTGTTGAGAAATGATAACATGAAAGATGAAATAATCATTTGAAAATTTGTTGAGTGCCTAATTATAATTGAAAAACTGTTGAGGTCTGGGAACATGGTGCCTGCAGGTTGAAATAAAAGTATTTGGCCCACTATACGTTAGATGAGTCATACATTTGAGCATGGAATTACAGAGCAATTGGCTGTTTAGTCAAGACTTCATTGACATGCAGAAATAGCAGGTCCAATCCACAATACCTGCGATTTCTGCATCTATAAGCTTTTAAAGTAAAAAACCCTTGTGACAGTATTTTGTTAGTAAGGTTAAAATGATGTAATAAATTTTTCTTATAACCCTGTGTTTAACTTTATTTCCTTATGAAAAGTAACCAATCAAAGGTCTGTTGAAAAACATAGTGGTATATTTGTACATAACTAGTTTACATTATTTATATTTGTACATTATTATGTTTACATAAGAAGACAAATTTGATTTATAAACCTAACCAAACAAAAATAGAACAACTCTCATGTTATATTAAAAGTTTTAAAAGCATATTCTACTGATTTACAGTGAAGCATTTCAATTTCCTCTTCAGAAGTCCAGTCATTACAAGCTTTTAACTAAGACAAAATATTCTAAAAGTTTGGATATTTGATAAAATATAAATAAGCAGCTGATAGCTAGTGGCTGTTCGTGAGAATCAAGGTTTAATGATATCAGATTGGCTATTTGGCTTACGCCTAAAATAAAAAGATTTAGACAAATAAATGAAGGCCTTGGTGTATTTGACTGGACCGATTAAACTGATTAAGGACACAATGTGAACTAAAACTATTAGTTTAGTGTATCCCGATGTAGAACAAATGGTTGGAATTTGTTTCCAGTTAACCTTTGTAAGACTACTAAATACCTAACTTAATAAGCCAGTACTTTTGGTTTGATTGAGAAATGTTTAGGCCAAGATAAAGTTGTATTGCCATTTGCCCCTTTATTAATTTGAAGGATCGGCAATAGAAGTTGTAATATCAGGTTGAGGTGAAGGTAAGTCCTCTTCACTATCCTCAGCCGGCGGCAGGAGCAGCTGAGACGATTCCTGAACCTTAGGGTCAATGCGATCTGGCAGCAAGTGAGCAATAGCTTCTACTATCAGATTTTGATCTAAATATGTCAATCCCTGAAACACAAATGCACTTGTAAATGGGTAATCGGTTGCAAGAGCTAGGCCAACAAATTGGTTCCTAAAACTATCCATTATTATAAATAAATTTTCGGGTGAAGCAGTGACCTCACAGTCGCTATTAGCAATTTTGGTCATGTGTCTCACCGGTAAAGGTCGAGGTTGAGTCGTCATACAATGCACATTGCAGACAAACTTTCTTTGCCTCGTTAAAACAGACAAACTTGACCTTATTTTAAAGTGGTGTAATGTGATCGTCGGATCTAACACACAGCCATCCGACAATATGCATTCTTTTTCCTTGTGACATTTACCTGTTGTTGAATTTGTGAAGGATTAAGTCCAAGATGAGCAGATATTTCTGATGGCTTATAAACTGCATGGATGCACCTCTGTATAAAAGGCAGTAGTTGTTCACCAAAGCAAAGACAAAACCGAGAGAATCCTTCCTTCTCCGGTTTTGATAATGCTTGTTGTTCCTGAAATGATAATAACATTAGTGAATGAACGGTTTGGTTTTCAAAAAATAAGCTCTTGGCCGGAATGATATGCTTTTTGTCATTTTGCTCTAAATCCAGCTATCTTTAACACGCGTATTGACAAGCTAAAGTTGCACTTTTATTCCTAAAGCTATGGTTTCCTAGGAAAGCGGTGATCGCTACATTACGGCCATAATATGACGGTGAGTTTTGTTTTCAATACAACCAGATGAGAGTGGTTTCCTAGAAAGCGGTGGATGTAAAGTAGCGGTGAAAACTAGTTTAGGTTTTCTCACCAGAGGGCACATTATGTTTTGTAAACAAAATTTAGCTTGTCCATTACTATATTAACGTAAATAAACTTTGACAACTAAAATAAACAACATGTCAAAAGTTGTTTTCTCTACATCTGTTTAAATATTGTGTTGCATCCACCGTCACCGCTACATTACGGCCGTAATATAGCGATCAACGCTTTCCTAGGAAACCATAGCTCATATGGGGTTTAGTTTACTCAAGATGAATTAGCACAACAGCTGTTTTTTCAAGTAAACATAATAAATACAACTCAATAGATAAACTATTGATAGTATTATAAAACTTAGCTTGTATCAAAAAGCATCACTTTAGGACCTAGTGATGAAATATACAACTGTAATACGCCAAATTGTAATAAAGCATAGATTACTATACGAGACACAGCTGTATCTCGTATACTTTATTTTGATTTGTAATTTGCAGGTTTGGCTAGTTAAAATCTTTTGGGTTGAATGTGGATGGAGGGTTGTCACTGTTACCGGTATTGACGTTATGTACTATGAATATGTCAACAAGGATCATTGTCATATCTAATACTGCTGCGGCAGTACAACTCCTCACCTGTCTGTAGAATGCGAGTATGACACGGGCAGTGTTCCTGAGTGATTCTTGCAGCAGGTTAGTGATGTTCTCAGCACAGGCGAGAGGGGCACACAGTCGCAAGTCGTTGAGAGCCAACAACAGATTGTTACAGTACTCAGCTAGAGGGTAGAACTCGTGTAAGCAGTCAGGCGGCTGCTCCTTCACATTCAACATCAATCAAATATTAGCTCAAAATAAATATTCTATTGATTTTATAAATACACTTTCCAGGCCAAACTGAACTATTCAGTATAATGTAGCAGTATCAAGAGAGCTATTGAAATACCACTAAATAAAGTATTACAATGTAAGAAAAATCAATTTTACCCTGTAATATCGCTTGGATTCATCATTACTAAAGTACAAAATATTTTTAAATCTGTCATTTCGTTTATTGTCAAGTAAACAATCCATAAATAGTGTCTAACCATCGAGTTTCTACATTTATAATCACACTATTGGTAATTGGTATTAAAAACCTACAAAATCATCAGGAGTTATATGTTACACAATGCTGTCGCCTATCCTAAATATGTTTACCTGTTTTGAAGTGGCTTTATGAGAAGAAGACAGAATTTTACTCTGAGCTTGACTTTTCGGTAGGTAAAATTTATCCATATCATCATCAAATTTCTTAGTAGCCTTGAGCACAGCTTTCTCAAAGTTCTTATTGACAGTGCGTACAAATATTGGAGCAATCAACGCGGAAGTCTGCCCCGACACGACTGAATGACAGGCCAAAGTACATGCATTGACCAAGCAAGGAAGCCAGGGAGGCCCCAACTCCCCTGGAGAGATCTTGTTCCACAGTGGTCACAAACTGAGAAACCTGCAACCAAACAACCAAGTTCCATAATATTTTATCTAAAAATCCTTGTTACTTTTACTGCCAGCAACCTAATTTTACGTAAACTTCAGGCTGCCAATGGTGTAAATTTTCCAACTTGAAATTTTTTGTCAGGTGATATATTTTTTGTACATATGGGTGTATAAATTAATGTTTAAATCAAGGGTCCTCAACCAACAAGTATGTGACGTTGTTTTTTAGACCCTCACCTGAATTACGGGTCTCATTTGACAAATGAACGCAGCAAATAACAAATTATCTTTGGTTTCAAATACAATATCTTTATTTGCAGTTTATTATATTTTGTACTATAAATAGAGTCAACACTTTATCTACTATTAATATTTAAGAACAAAACATCTATCTCACTATACATAATAAATAATAGTAAATCTAAGTTATTAAACAACATGTAACTCGAATAAAAAAGAGCTCACTCACTAAGGACCTATATAATCAAAAAAACTGCAATGGAATATAGGGCCTTGCTATTCAAAAACTGCTTTAGTTAGACTTTAAACCATTTAGAACTTTAAGTTATTAAGCAGTTTTTGGATTGATAGTGTCCCTACATATGTGGGTTTCTTTTTATAACATTATAAATTATGGTTAGATTTAGGAAATAGGGCACTAGACCAGAATATGCTATCAAAAAGGAATAGAAAGGAGAACAGGCTGACCTGGATAAAGTAGAAACACATAAAAGAGCATAGATTGTCAAATTTTCAGCCTACTCGGGCCTTTGTCAAGCTCTTTTTTTCAGAAATTGCAAGATTTATGTGATTTGCATACAGACGTAATCTACTCTTTTCTGGGTGAATGTTAGGCTTATTTTTAAAGAAAGGAAGAAAGATTTAATCCATGGCATACAAGATGCATAGGAATACAAACAAAAACATAGAAATAATAACAAATCAAATACATAAACAACCAAAAGACCCCAGGGAAACAACATAACGGTAAACAATATAACAAAATGGGTTCCAGTATTGAGCTGTGTAGAACTCCTTACTTTATAGTTTGCTTATAAGAATGAATATTATTTTGGACATTATGCTTATTTGTTATTATTTTTACTAATTATCTTTTAAAATTAGACAAAATAAAATAAAAGCCAATATTTTCAAGTATTTAACTTGCTTTTGTATTGGCTTTTGTTTTCATTTTGTCTAATTTTAAATTAATTCCAATACTATGGCTCAAGTTCTCTAATTGGCTTTGATCACTTAAATAGGATCATTTGTAGACATTTTTTAGGCTACGTCTGTTAGTAATAAACATGTATAAATTTTAAAATTCAATATATTTTGATACCGAAGTTTTCTGGTATCTTCATTAGTCAACAAGAAAATAAAGATGAACAGAGAGTTAAAAGAGTTAAACCATTTTAGAGGAGCACTTCTTATACAAAGACTTTCTTAACAATGTAGCATGGCAGATAGGCCTACTATCAAATGCTTTTGAAAGGTCAATGTAAATGCCCATTACACTCTTCCTGTCAACAGATTCTATTGTTGATTTAATTATATCAACATCAGCTGTTACCACAGATCTACCTTTGCAAAACCCTAAGCATCGACAAATAAATCGTATTCATCCAAAACGTTACCAATCTTATATAGATACATTGCTTTTTCATATAGATACCTTGGACATTGAGGAGAGAATTGAAACTGGTCTATAGTTTGATATATATTTACAGTCTTCCTTCTTAAGTTCTTATGCACTTAAGTGCTTATTTCTTTTGCTAATTTGATTTAGAACCAACCGGGAAACAAAAAATCCACCTATCCTGAATTTACTTTCAGAAGCGAGCATGAATAGAATAGAAGAAACATGTATTTTTTTCAAATCAAAATGTTGAAGAGGAGTGATATCAAAAACACTATGAGATCACTGTGACCATTCTCCAAGTGAAACTGTACCTTACCAATAGCCTTTGTGTAAAATTTCAATCAATGGTTAAAGGTAATTATTGTAAAACAACACCTTGGCAAATTTGTGTAAAGTTTGCAATTGTTTCTTAGTCATTCACTGTTTGGTAGTTTCCCCTAATACTCTGTTACAAACAGTCAAACACTAACCTTTTCGTTAAGCCAAGAGTGGAAGATTGTAGACTCGGCTAACACCAACTGCCTTGAAGACATGACAGATTCTTCATCCGTAAACACTGCCCGGTACTGAGTGACAATATTGAACAGATGTACTCGAGATACTTCTATTGTCTTTGTCAAGTGATGTGTCGCTGGAATATACGAGAACAAAATTACCCAAACAATCATTTAGCTTAGTCATATTTGTTTAAGAGATCTAATTATGTTTGTTTCTTTTTTATCTGAGTGTCACTCTGTCTGACCTTTTACCACCCTTGCAGATTGAAATGAAACCAATATTGTAATGGAAAATAAGTTTTGGGTTCTTACATATATTAATTATTCACTGTTTTAATTGCAAAAAGCGGCAACCAATCCCTCGTCACTTAACCTTCTCAATCCAACATTTCAAAGTTCGGTTTTCTACTTTTCTATGAAACACTCATCAAACTGTTGTGCAAGCAATTGGTGCATTCACAGGGATCAATGTGAAAACTACACAGATTTTCAGCAAGGTTACTTTCTCTACTTATTAATAATAAAAATACACTCAATAACTAAACAATTACCTAATCCAAAACTATCAAATTTATTTATTACAAAGGGCAATAATATAATGCAGGTCTGTCCAATAAGTTTTGAACTGGTTCAATATAGAATGAGCTATACAAGTGACTACTAGACATCCAATGTTTCGTTTGACAGTCGAGCTGGCCTAGCTGTCAGTTTATGTTTTACTTGTTTTGTCATAAAAAATGGAGATTGATGAAATCAAAACAACGATCAACATTTGATCCAGTGATTTTCAATTTTGGAGGAAAAAGTCACAGGGAGCAATAAAATGGGTAGTCATTGATAGAATTTTCTGTTGTGTATGTTTTCCATTGCTTTGACACCAAATCGGCCTCACACAACGCTTTGTGTGTTGTTTTCATCCAAACAAGGTCTCCCTGCCTTGCATCATTTTAAACACTTTAGCGCCATCTTTGAAACGCTTTACTTGAAAATGGACTTTTCTTTTAAGGCATTATCTCCGAAACAGCCTCAACATATCTGTAATTTCATGACAGCTATCCCTGAATCGCTAGATGTTGATTCGTTGTTCAGTGAACCAATCTAATAGCAAATCATTTTTTGGCAAAACAAGAAAAAATATAAACTGAACTGACAGCTTGATAGGCACAGCTCGACTGTCAAACTAACACTGAAATGTTGAACATACACAGACTAAGTTAAAATATTATTGTGTATGTTTTCTTGTTTTTGTGTGTTGTATTGTTTTCTAGGCTAGTTGAACAAAAACCACCAAGCGCATGCAACATGAGAGTGGTGTGTGACTGGTCAGCTTTTGCTGGTTACTTTAGGCTAGCTCATTTTCTAACGTTTATGTTTTAGGTTACTATAAGTGACAGGTGTTTTTGTTCACTAAAAAAAGTATGGAAAATCCACTTTATATATTTCAAACCTCCACTATCAACTAATTTTAAACAAAGGATAATTTTACCATCCTCATTAGGTATTTTGGCCAGTTCAGACTGTAACCATGAGTCTCTAACTTGTAAGAACTTGAGTCTCAGTTCAGCCTCTGAGAAGATCTGCATGCGGCGCAGGTAGCCGACCACCTGAAGACACCTGGGCAGTTGCAGATCCGTGTGCAAGGCAGAGATCAACTGATGCATCAGAGCCCACCAAGCTGCATCCACCTCGCTCACTATGCTCTATAACACACCCGTCCATCCATCAGCAAACTAGCACACCCAAAGTTGCACATGTAGGCTTGGAGGAAAACTTCAAAGGTTTTGGCTAGTGCAGGCTGATTTGATTAACAACACAGATCACCAGGTAACCCATGACCTATGAAAGTTAAACATCCACGACGTCTCTCCGGCTGCCATGAACTGACATTATTGAACTGTCCATCATCCAAAACCAAATTTCTTCAATGTCTACTAAACTTTTGTAAATAAACGTAGTGTTATCTTTAATTGGTCAGAAAGTAAGACATTAGTTTTGGTTAACATGTTGTGACATTACATATGTTTTGTTTTTATCTAATTTTTATTTAACTCTTAGGTCTTATTACGTTACAGTGTTAAAAATGTAGTCACTTTTTAGAAAACAACAAACAAAAACTATTGAAATTTGCAGCTTTGTGAAGTGTATGAGCCCTGAATTCAACTAAAATACCCAAACAAAAAAAATGGCGAACAAATGTGCAAATGAAGCAGAGACCCAAATGCTCATCTAATGCACCTCAGCGAATGGCTAATTTTGGCAATCCATTACCACAAATATGGCGATTCACTCGAGGTCCTTACTGGTGAGTAGACATCCACTAAAGCACAATGCAGTGGGGACACACAAATTGGCAGCCATGAAACTGAGTCGATAAGGAAGATTTAATGGGAGTTTTCTCATTATACCACTGAAAGAAAATTGGTTGAAGAACAAGTTCTCGTCCATTAGAAATTTCTACTTTCAAATGTACTTTTCCCATAATTCCAAAACGTTTACTATAGCCTTCACGTTGAGTGGTAGAGAGGACTATAAAGACCTAACTTCGCCACATAAATCAAGACTCTTTCATTCCATTAACTACTGTAGTCTAGTTCTAGTTAGTCCAAAACCTAATCTAAGTGTTTTCAAATTATACAACATACCCCTATGATGGGAATGTCACCATGTTTAGCAGCTAGTCGTTTGACGTAAGTAGCTAGTTGCAGAGCTTCCTCATAATATCCTTCCCGGATGGAGGCTTCCATGAGTTGCGGGATCTCTAGGATCTGCAGCAACTGAGTGTTGCGTGTGAGTGTGAGAGTGTTGAGTCTCCTGGCAACTTTGATCTCGGACGAAGCTTTAGCAAACTCTTCACACCGAGCCGTCAGCTGTGGCACCCGCTCCACCAGCGAGCCTAAGCTTGCTTCCGCATTGTTAAACTACAAGCATTCAAGATTCCATCATTCTATATTCAATGTATATACAAAGATTGTACAGAATCGTGTCACATAGTTAGTACTAAAAATCTGTTATACCATACTAATAAGAGAAAAACTGATCGAATTTGTGTAGAAAACAAGAATATGGGTTTCTCATACAGTTTAACAGTAAAAACAATTATAAATTAGATACAATATAACTATAATGAACAAACATAGTAAACAAAATGAACAATTTTAAATTTAAATATACTAAAGCTTTGAACCTTTCATCAAAGCAAGTGTGCTAACATTCATCATTCAACGGTGATTTGACGCTAAAATACAACAAAACCTCACTGAACAAAATCGGAAGTGAACCGAAAGTGCCGACTTGTCACAAGTTGCACACCTACCATCATAGTGAATTGTACTTAATTTAACATCATTTAAATAATGAGTGATCTGTAATTTGTATTGCAAACTCGGGTGAACGTTTACCAACTGGTATTTTTGCATTGGGTTTTCTGGAAATGATTTGAAGGTCAAGCTAATCGCTTACACCCAATGGTCTTTGTATAAGCTAATAATTGCCTTTCTGTTTGAAGATTTCTAGCTTTGAATTTAATTACACTCAGCAGTTCTAATAAAGGTTTTATAATTTGAAAAAGATAACTCTTGAATCTGCACACCTACAGGCATAAGGAAATTGTATAATTTAATTGCCACTTTAAATAATTGAGTTAACAAGAAAAAATTACTTAATTTCTTCAGTGAATGGAGTTATTTTGCTGTCCGTCAATAAAAGCTCTTTAGCTAGAAATAAAAATATAGTTTGAAGATTTCATGAGTTCTAATAAAGAAGAAAAGATAACAATAAGACTTAAAGTCTGTCCGCTCTTTATTAAAAAAATGTGAGGAAGACAATTTAAAGTCATTGTGGCAACTTTGTTGTGATAACTTTTAAATATATTTTTATCATATTCTCAGATGTTTATGTTGTCTAACCTATTTTTAAACTTTTCATGTTTAAATGTGTTTAAATAATTCCTGTATCAATAGCCTAACATAAACTAGTTTCAATATAACCAAAGTAAGGTAAAAAGGGCCCAACATATAATTTTAACAAATTAGTTTAAATAAACTATAGGCTATTTAGAATAATTTTTAAAATTTAATAATATTTTCTGTTGCCGTAAATTGAAAATTCCATACAACAAATATGAAAATCCTGAAACAAACTGTGCCTAGCTCTAACAGATGAAAGTACAGAAACTGAACAAAGAAGCTTTTAGGCCTATTCCACACTGTCAATTAACTTCTGAACTTAAATCTGCCTCCTCACCTAGCTGATCCACAGAACAACTGCCAAGTTTTGATAAATAAGCATAAAAATCAGGATTTGAATGCCAAGACTCTGAAACAAAAATAAGAACATTTTAAAATGTAATAAACTTACCATTCACTTTTTAGAATACAATATGTTCATCTATCTTACAAAAATGATAACAAACAACAAACAGCTTTATATATTCAGTAGACTTTCCATCATATTTGTAACGTAAATGAACTTTGATATTGTAAAATTGATGATTACTGTAAGTATACCACGGTCTATTCCACAGTCACATCCTGTATGGAATAGTACTCTGGGGACACGCCTCTGGTTGTGATGAAGTTTTTATTTTACAAAAAAGTGCAATCCGTATCATCGCTTCTGCTGGGTTCCTGGACCTGCAAACCCTGTTTAGGCGACTGCAGAGAAGCCAGTATATAATGAGCGTGCAGCATGATCGTGGTAATTTGGCAATCCCTTCAAACTGAAGCTCAGAATTTCCACAACCTACGTATGTGCTGAGGTGAATGTGGGTTCAGTATGAGCAAGAGGAAGGACTGCTACTACCATATTCGCGTATGTATGTACAATCATCTGCCCCAACAACTGAAGACACTGGAGTCTACTGTGTTTGTGAACCGGTTGAGGATGTGGTTAGTAACTAACCCCCTCTATTCCATCCGGGAAATTTTCGACTCTACAATTAACTAGCCGTGCCGCCTCTTGTATATAATGTAAATATAGTATTTTTAGTTATGTTGACGCCCTTCTATCCAGCATGACTGGTCAACAAAGAAGACATCAGGTATCAGTATTAGAATAAAATCTTTAAAAAAGTTTCCTGTACTTATTGAAAATAGTGATGTAATTTGTCAGTGAAAGGTGAAGAAGCGCTATGTAATGAACACTGGTTCTTTCATGATGTGGCTGAAGTATTGTTCCTAATCTTATACAATCTGATATTTTATGTAGCAAGAAGGCAGTGGCGGTTGGTGGGTTTAAACTTCGGGAGGACTTGAAACTTACAATACAAGGTTACAACAGGACCGCAAAAATTTCTCCATATTATTGTAACTTGTTATATATTGTGATGTGCTGTATAAATTAACTGTGTAAAATTTTAAATTATTATTGTGACAATGATTATTTCTTGGGAAACTTGATCAACGACAATAAAGTTCTGATTTTATACACTTCAACCAAAACTATGGGTCTATCTTGAATAGGCAGTATAATTTGTTTTTAAGTAAACATACTGCCACTTTGATACTAGACCTATAAACAATTGGGTCTAGCTGGCCTGCAAATTTCAATTATATTCAATTTTCATAACTAACTCTTTTACCCCTGCATATATTTTATTTAGTTCCTCTCACTGAATTGAATACTTTCTTATTTACTTTATTGAACAGAACCAAAAAGAGCTAAAACATCACAGAATAAATCACTGAACGCAATGAATACCACTTGAAACATGTTCATACATCATTGGCGTGATGTAAACAATTGAAAAATTAAATCAATTTCAATGACATTTCACTGGATGGCTCTAGTACCGGGGGATGGGCATATGGTTGGGGTAAGATAGCCTTGGTTCTAGGTTATCAGCAAGAGTAAATTTATGTAGCCTACTTTACAACTAAGCTGTGGGCTACCTTTACACTTTAAAGGTAAGAAAATGGATTACCTGCTGGGACCCCATCAGGAAATGTAAGTTTGATTACGTTCTTTATTTCAGACTCCATTATAGTTTCAAATTAAAGTAAAATTATTGTAGATTAACAAACTAGTGATTGTAACAAACACTCTAAATAGGCCTATGACAGCAGATATGGAAAATTTAGGGAGTAGGCCCAACAAACATAGTTAATTTACCAACAGTAAGGACCAATTTATTAATCAAATTGATAGTAAATTTAGTCTTACTACCCTACATATTTATCTTAAAATTTGCACAGCTACATACAGCTACAAATAAAATTGTCAATAGCAAATTTTGACTTAGAAGATTGTCAACTTGACGTAGACAACAAACACACCGTCACCGAACAGCTGGGGCTTCACTATAACAAGTTTCCGAAAAAAGTAGTCTGTTCACAGAGAACACTATTACATTGCGGAGAAAGTTTGAAACATATAACAATTTAGCGCGTACAAAATGGAACTGTTGTGTACTAAACAACAACAGCAAAAATCAATGTTTACAAAACACAAATTAAGTAAATTCTTGAAGATTTTTATTTTAACTTCAAATGAAGTAAATAAATATAAACCGACCCATAGTTGTTTTCCAGGTAAATAATTTTATACAGTATACTCTGCTGATAAACTGTCTAAGTCATAGTAGCACCAACCAGAATAAGGCATTTAAGGCCACTTTTCACTGGGGGATTTTTGCCGCTCATGTTCAAGTGCAATGTGATCTTATGGAGTGGTTCGCTTTTTCCAACCACGTGCCACGACAGCGGACATTGCAGAAGAAATCAAAGTAGGAGGAATCGACGGGTTGATTACTAGTGTAGTTAGGGTAGCGGTTTCGCATAAAGGAGGAAGGAATTGATATAGCGTTACTGGATAATTTACTATGCGTTATGTATGCGTAAAGGTGAGGGGGTTTCAAAATCGTTTTACGTCACACGATCGAAATAAGTCAAAATGTACAGTTGTGCATCTATTTCTCAAATTCACAAACGAACTGCATTTCGAAAACATATTCCTGAAAATCTATAATAATTATTCATAATTTACAATTGCCTTACAAATAAGTTATTTTTGCGTTCCTTTTCTGACGGAGTCGCGCGTGGTGGAGACAGGTTCGGCGTAGCGTTTCACTGGGGAGGGGTCAAAA
This sequence comes from Matsumurasca onukii, assembly GCA_018831715.1. Lineage (NCBI taxonomy): Eukaryota > Metazoa > Arthropoda > Insecta > Hemiptera > Cicadellidae > Matsumurasca > Matsumurasca onukii. The sequence goes on along the minus strand of CM032061.1, from coordinate 8,417,118 downwards.
AAGGGCGAACAACATGTTACACAATGTTGGCCCTTTTGGGTATATCATTTACACATATCGATTGATTTTAAATGGATATTTAAAGTCAATGACATATCCAAACCAGATAAATACAAATTAGACTTTATTTGTTGTTAGTTCTCTTAACCATTTAAGGTCGACTCTGGGTCGATCATAGCAGTGTTTGTAGTCATTCAACAAAATTGGAAAACAGGTTTTCAGTTCTAATTTAGAAATTACATAAAATCTAATGAGAAGAGTTTCATCAGAAGTTTTCCTAGTTTTACTATTTTAGCTCACTAGGAGGCTCGGCCTCCTGTCAATCTTCAATATCATAATTACGTGTATGAAGATTAAAGATGTTACTTGTTGGATATACAAATTAAACATAAACATGTTAACTTTATTAATCGCTGGAAAGTGGGGATTAACCATTCCACGGTTAAAATAATAATCAAATGCCGCTCTCTGACTTCATCTAGACAAACGTCAAAGTTGCCTTCCAACTCGAAACTTTTGTATACAAATTAATTTTCAAACCGTTCTGGGCATTCGGAATTCAGTCACATATTTAGACGTGCTAAAGTCAGTCAGACGAACCAAATTCAAGCGGTTCAATCTAAATGTTTACCAATTATCTGGGACTCCTTTTCACGCAAGGAATACTAGCCACTCGAACTAAAAAGTAAAACGGCGTAGTAAGCCGCAAAACACATTTTCATGAAATCCAATGCCGTAGATTGAGAAGGAACTTGGCTGGAGTAGAGACCATTCACCACTGTCCATTGGTATTTTAAAGTCACTGGTAGATACCTAAAATTTGATCATGGCATGATTACAACAAGAAATCTATAACTGACGGACTTTTACCGTTCATTTTCACGTTATTGCTATAAAGTTAGCCAATTTGCTGCTTTTTATAGCTGTTGCAAATACAAAATAAAAGCTAAAAAGAAAAACAAAAATAATGTTGATTATTATCTATGGTTTGTGTAGATCGCGATTGTTGAGCAGGAAGTTCTTCTTCAAACCGCTAGGAAATGGCAGCGCTAGCGCTAGAGATGTTATGTCGTCATCAGTGGCAGAGGCAGGGCTGACGGCAGCGGCAAGCAGACGCGGTTGCCGCACATTCCTAAACAACCGCGTCACGTGACTTCCGGCAAGCAGCTGCCAGCTGCTACGTTTTGAAGCTGGAGTTTGTGGTCGTGGTGCCTTGTGTTCGTGGGAGGGGGGCGACAAACCAGTCTTTGTTGTTGTTTCGTTTCTCTTCTTAGTTCAGTTCACAGTTTGTCAGTTCAGTGGTCGAGCGACGTTTCGGTGCGGGAGTGAGTGTTGAATGTGTTTTTATCCTGGATACAGAAGTAGACTTTTATTATCATAGTGAATGGGAAAGTGTTAGTTTTTATGTAGGTAGTTGGTACTTATCAGGATTGTTTCTCGAAGCAGTGGTATGAATTAAAACCGTTATAACAAAACAACCGTACATATAACCGTAACTTATTACGACTTGATTTGGGTTGTGAATGAATTTAATTGTATTTGAGATTCTTTTCAAAACAAAGCACCATCCGTTCTATTAATTTAACAATTAAGAACTTCGGTAGACCAGTTTGCAAGTTAATGACTCGTTACTGATGTGGTGGGATTCTTCACTCCTGCGATAAGTTTATTACTTAAAAAAAACATTATAGCCTTAACTTAAAGTTGATAAAGACCTAGTTACAAGTTTTTTAAAGGCTCAATCCTGTTTTGCGTTCAGAAACAACGAGATTCCTCGGAACCAGTTAATGGGGTAAGTTGGTTAATTTATTACAGTATATTATACATCATTGTGGAAAGCTTACCTCATAGCACAATTAATAATTGCCTTTAAATAAACCTTACTCAAGTCCCTTATGAGATTAGACATTTTTTAAATATATTGGTTTTGTTTTTAAAACCAGATTATACTTAAATTTCTATTGACGCTTCAATGTGTCACACTTCTAGAGTTCTAGTAATATAAAACTACAATAAAAAAGCTCATAAAGCATTCTTAAAACCTGAAGAAGAAGCATTGTTATGTTTTAAACTATTTAAAATTTTTGTGTTGATACTATCATTGCTACTGGTGCCTATATGGGCACTTCACAGTTTTCATGTACATATTGTGGGGGAGGTACATTTTAGCAGTAGAGCCTGAGCAGGTTAGAAGTCTGGGATACTTTGGAGACCTTAATCCCCCATTGCATGCGCTGAAGACTGAGACTTCGCAAAACATAAAATTTTAAACTCTGCCTTTGTAATTTAATTGGTGGGAAATGAGGAGGATGGCTGTCTTGTGTCTACACCCGAACTCTGTGTCCAGAATCTGCCGAAAGTGTCATTAAATCTCCATTAATTTTAGCTGAATACATAGATTTAATCTTTCAGTGTCCAACATGTTACAAAACCTTATTATCTTCATGCCAGGAAAATCAAAGCTACTTCGTTTTGTATCTGATAAACATACTTTTTGTGGACATGTGCCCACATATACAGGTACCTTTTTGTGTGTGCACCTTACCAAATTAAATTTGTATTTCCTAAGAAGGTCTAATTATTGTGTTGATATGGCATAGAAAGACTACACTGTCCCTTTGGAAATGGTCAAATGAGTTTTCTTAAACATTACATAGTATCATTATAGCAATTGCCTTTGTATAAAAGAATTATTAAAATCTTTGATGTGATATAATGAAAGCCATTAATGTAATGTCCCTGTATAGATTAGCAGTGGAACTCTTATCACTTCCAAGTTTTAAAATATTATTTCTAGTTTCTAAGTTCTTTTAAGGTGTACTGTCTAAATTAGCAATGAATTATAGGAGGATTTTTTCGTTGGGAAAATTGCTTTTGAAAGTTTACTGTCCGAAAATGCAACTTTATCTTATCATTTTCATAAGAAAAAAACTGCTGTTGAAAACGTGCACTGTACCAATTTCTAACTAAGTATCGGCAAATCTGTCCCTCTCATTGGGAAAACGGATGTGAAATTTAACCGTCTCAACTTCTAACAATCGGCGAATTATCACCTTTTCAGGCTGTTCAAAAATGCACCGTCCCGATTAGAAATTATCGAAAATTGGTTTCCTTTTCCTTGGCACTGCTGTCGAAAGTGCATTGTCCCAATTACTAACTACTCTATCGGAAACTTGTCTCTTTTCATTTGGCAAAACAGCTGTTGAAAGTTCGATCATTGTACAGCCAAGAAGAGGCTCGCAGCTACCAACGTTGCGGGTCCCGGAATTCAGAGCCGACAGCCACTGTACTGAATATAATATTTCGATTCCCAGCACACCGGCGCTTCGTGGTTGGTGGTTCTTTGTGGACAGAGAGGAAGCCGCCTCCGTAGTTCCCTTCCTCTCTGCCCACTGTACTACACTTCCTGTCTCACACCACTGCCACCGCCACCACCACGGGCTCATAGTGAGTCCAGTCCATGATACTCGTGCAATCATGATTAAATTGTTCTTCGGCCTACAATTAGCCATTTTTTCCTACCAATACCATTATTTCGATAGTGAATACTAGCTTCCTGATCAGGGATAACCGATATTTCGATGAACAAGTAGGTATGATTGGTAGTTAAAATAAATTTTTACCGCTAGCGGAATTCGGAAATACCAGGCGGTGGATCCCTGGTGGTTCGGGTGGTGACTCACTACCACATATAACTACGGTAGGGCCAGGGACATATTCTGAAGTGTGACGCTTGTCAGCTGGCAGTTTGGACGCCCCTTTGTCATCGTATTTTGTCAACTCATAAACAAGGTTATTACAAATGATTTCCCCAATCGTCATAGTTATTATATGTTGAACACTTTTTAGTTGTACCACTGGAAAGGAAAACTCGATTTGCTGACTTGTTGATTTGTTTAATTCAAACGCTCACTTCGATTCGATCACTTGCGCGATTCTCCGAAGGTTAATGAGTGCTACAACTTACAACAGAGTGCATGGACTTTTGTTGAACAAACCATAAATGGGACAATTTCCTTGAACATGATTACCAAATTGCTTCTACCACAACGATAACCAGAATACCCTAATTTTATTTGGGAATTCGGATGGCGCACCTCCACATTACCTCTTGGATGTCATCGTTACAGCTAAACTTATAAATAGGCAGTTTAAAAGATGGATCATAGAATAAATAACTTCTCTGTGCAGGACCAACTATTCCAACTATGAAGTTTGGTATTTATGAAATGTATTGTATTTACATACATTTCAATATTAAAGCTCATAACCCTCGTGATTGAAGGTATTGTTCGTTAGTATACTATCGCTTGATAAGGATTCTGTAATCCGTTATCCGTGGCGGACAGGTGTCGCTCAGCACTCCGGTGGCGTGAGTTTGATCCCCGTAGTCACCACTTACAATTTGTACAGTGACTATACGGTGATGCTATGTAAAGGTCGAGGTCGAGTGGTATAGAGAGGACTACGTAATCTTAACTTCGCCTCGTTAAACAAGACAAAATTTCCTGTTTTTTCGTAATTTTGGGCAGCACACTTGTTTTCCCCTTTTCACTCCCTGTGACTTGGATCCCGGTAGTGGAACTACTGAACACTGAACAGTACGCAGTAAGTGTAGGCCTACTGATGTAAGTAGGGCGTAGACAATCGCCCACGAGCATGACTCAATACCTATCTAGCTCACTACTCTAACATTGGCTACGTCACCATCCATTCAAACTCAACCCATCAGATAGCGCCCATTTCCTAGGACAAGGAAATTACAGACGTTGTGGCTTTACGTTGAGAACCTAGCTGCATTCTGCCTTTAGAGTTTTTACAATCAAAGATACGAATCTGTTCTTAACATTTGGCACAATCTATTAATTAATCGTAAACAGAGGACAAATTATTATAGTTAGTAGGATTTTATTCCCAGATTAAAACCGAAAGGGCAGTGCCCATAATTGAGTTTGTGGATAGTACTGCATTTTCTGCTTAGCGGTTTCGAAAGGGAGTGGAAAAGACAGTGTTTCTAACCAATCTAACAAGAAAGTTGGCACTTTCAACCGTGACCGCCCATTAGCAATGTCGCAATGAGGCAACGGTGTCGGTCAAGCCCTCAGCCATCCAATCCGCAACCATATTCATTATAGGTTTCCCTCAGCCCTATCTTCTGTACATACCGCCATACCCTTCCATACTCCGAGAGCAATTATTGTATTATACAAGATGTAGAGTGGTGAATTCCAGATTTGAGATATCTGAAATAACTATTTATGTTCTTTGACATTGGGGAATATATTTAAAATAAGTTTGAAAAAGTAATCAGGTCTCATTGCAAGCACTGTCTACGTTCAAAGTTTCGAAAAAGGGAAACACCTATAGCAATAATAATCTGTTATCACGCCAATAATAATGCAGTATTGTTATCACTTTGCAGAAAGATAACTCGCATATTTCGTTACCAAATGTATCGCACCCACTATTCTCATACCTGATTATGTACACAGACGCTGCTTAAGGGAAAAAGTCTCCTTTAGAACTTTATTTAAGTGTAAGGAAATGAAAATTTAAATCAGTTAGAGTCAATGAAATGAATAATTTCAAGTTTTAAATTGGCATGGGTACATCACAACCCAGGTCTCATATTTTCAAAACATGCTTTAAACCCTTAAATCTCGCAACAATGTTTTCCGACGAAAGTCTTTTGAGCGGCCAAGCACGTTGTCATAAGCGGCTAAGTGTGTTCATATTCGCTTTGACGCATGACGTATGAGTTGTACTCATCTTTCAAGGTTGAGTTCATACAAATATTATGAAAATTACGATACATACAGAAAGTTATCACAAGCCCTTGCCCAGGTTTTCCAAGCCGCTAAAAGGCGCTAGTCCAACGTTGACACGAGATTTCCTAGTAGCTCGAAAACATATAATTCGTTTTAATCTTGAATTCTACAGCCATCGGCCAGACCTGATCGTCATTATTATTGGCCCGTACTAAAATCCAGAAGTAGAGTTACATACTGCGTTGTTCCTTTGATTGGGACAGTATCTGCATCAAGCATCTGCTACTACTGCTCTACACAGAGCCAGAACCGAGTGCCAAAGTCTACAGTTCCGTCTGTTACAGTTTCTGGAAATAACTTGAGGAGATGTTTCCACGTGTGGTGGTGGCGATGCACGGGTTTGAACTCTGCACAGCACGAGGCTGCTGTGACACACACTGTATAACAACCCTCGCCTTGAGTTGTGTGGCTTCCCCCCTTCATCTCAACTGTTGCTAAATCAGTGTCAATAAATGTGTGGCAATGCTCGGGAATGTTAAGTAGTATTCATCAGTTGATACAACTCCTTGAATAGGTAAATTAAATCACTATTCGTACTGGTTCATGCTTTGTGTAAGATGTTTGTTGTTGGAACATAGATAAGAATATTATTTGATCGACTTTGTTTTCGGTAATGTATAGCAACACAACGTAGTTTGAAGGGTTTGGTCGGTTGTCAAGTAGATGCACACTTGCTTTTGTGTGGCATTGTAGTTAAGAGTCTTCCTACGTTTTTCATATACATTCAAATATCTGAACGCGATAATATGAAATGTATGATTGTATAAATTCTAATGATGGAGGTTTCTTCTATTTTGACAATCTCTCGGGTGTGTTTTGTTTTAGGCTAAAATTAATAGTTTACATATAAAATTTCTTCATGGTCTGAGAAATTACTTCAAATTACAAAAATTAAACTTGCATTGTGTAATTATAAAAAACTTGTCAAGTATTATGGCGGTTGGGTTCCGATTCAAATCGAGAATTTTTTAGATCTTTCTGTATTGTATTATTTAGCACTTCATTCCTCAGCCGCCAGTATTCGTGCTTGGTGTGTACCCGTTTTCCGCAAATCGTTGAAACAACTGAACTTTACCAACTCAGCTGCTCTTTTGTATAAACATCGGTTTTCATCTCCCTCCTCGGTTTCCAAAGACTGAAATGGTAGATGACGAATTCCTTGATACAATCCTGAAAATCGCACAGTTCTCTCGATCAAATTTTCGGTGTAATGTAACATAGTTTTTTTGCTCTCTGAAACCATCATTCGGTTCAGTGACTTTTATACTTTGAGGAGGAAGGGGGGTGTTTACATTTACTTGAGATTGTGGAGAGGCAAGTGCAAGTTTACGAACCAGACGCCGCGCCGGCATGTTTTTACGAGTGGCCGGCTCCGCCATAACCCATAACCATCCCTCCACACTACACACTACACAGTCCGCCCTATCTCGTAAACAGTGTCAGTGTGGATCACAGTGTACACCTCTAGAAGCTTGACACCTTTGACCTTAGCGCGACAGCAGCATATTCTCGACTTGCAGTCGATATCATTGCGATTGCTGTTTGGTAACAGTGTGCTATGACCTTTTGTAGTAGAGACGACGGGCCTCAGTGAAGTCTTTGGAACCTCAAGTAGACATATTATGTAGTCAATGCTGCTACCTTTCAGTTATGAGTAAATCTTATCTCGATTGTTTTATGTCTAAAGTAAGAAGAAAATAAAATATAAAAAAGTAACTTAAAAAAAAAATACGTGAAAAGTGGCAAAATACTGAAAACGCGGGCTCAGCTTTTGGCGGCAGGGAATAATTTTAACCTTTAATTAGATCAAATAAAATGTAACCATCATCTTGTAATGATTTCTTTTTTAGCACTGCTGCAAGATCTGTTAAAATTCAGCAATAACAACGGGTTGGACAGCAGTTTTTGCGGGTATTAGAAGCAATAACGACCTTGCACCGTGTTTACACAAGGGTATCCCACTCACAGTAACGTCATTTGGCCACGAAGACGTTTAACTACTAGTCTAGTCTACATAATTGGATAGTATTATTGGTACGAAATCTAAAAAAGTGTCGACAACCTAATTTACTAGTAAACCCATTATACAATGAGTATCAGCCCATTTGTTGCATGAGTATGGCGTTCCTGAACCTTAAAGGTAAGTAAATAAACTTTGTCTTGTTGCTTACAGACATTTACAATAAATGTATCGCAATCGTTTTGACAATCTTTGTGTATCTAAAATTTTAGTAAAAGCCAAGACTTTCATTCTTACATCTAAATCCAATGTAACATTCAATGTTTACATACAGTTTTTACACTCACTCTCTCTCCCCATACAGGTTCATTACTCTAGCCCTAATGAGTTAGCTAATCATACGGTCTTCAATTGAATGCCATAAACTCGTCTGTATCATAAAATGCTTGAAATAAAATTGTTTTAAGACGAGCTTTCAAATGAACGCTTAGGCTCAGCATGTTTGAACTAATTTGGTAGTCTGTTGACGAGGTTCGTTGAAGGTTCGTTGATATTTAATTATTTGCATAGTACAAATTACCTGGGAATGTTTATTTTTTTTTATTTACTGTACACCCTAGAGTCAGGGGGTTTGCCCTTTATATTAACAGTATCATTGGATGTCTCGACCAGCCCCCCTAACTAAATCAAAGACAATTTATATAGGTATATGTCTGTCCTGTATATATAGTCTTTGCCTAAATATTGACGCCAAGTTACTTGACGATGAATCAACTACTGTACTACTATCTTACAGCGTGTTAAGCTAAATCGTAGTTCTACACTGTTTATGGCTCTGCACTATAATGCTTATCTATGTACAAAGGTGGAGGTTCTCACTACAACAAACTGCTGCTGTCAAGTCAGCTGGTAACTGCAGTGACGTATCACTGTCAGAGGTCGGTCAGCTTGGCGAGGTCAATGAACTCTCATATAAACAGCTGACTCAGGCACATTCCTCCAGTAAGCAATATTTATATTTATACACAGCTGGTGTCTTATCTGACCTACAAACTTTGGTAACTGATAACGTACGTTCCGCCTCTACGCCTTTTCCTTGTCCCTTGACCATTACCCTGGTGACGCGTTCAAGCCAAAGGGCAGAGAGTACTTTGGTGGTTAGAATCGGCCAAACTTAAATGGACCTAGATTTCAAGGAGACAGTTTAATCCCGGTATTATCGGAACGAGCCATAAGTACCGTTTGTCAAAGTGCAATGTCGCAGGTAACGGCGAAAGCCAGGATTGACTACTGAATAACGGTGTCGGCTCGTCGGCCCAATCACTGGTCTGTATTCAACTGATATATGTACTCACTACTCAACAATATTCTTTGTTGGCTTTTGTTTGTGCGATAAAATGACAGAGGTGATGATGGTTTTATTTGTAGCTAGGTAACTTTATGGTAGTCATCACCGTAAAAAGATAACATTTTTATTTGTAAATATCACTGAATTTGTTTTTATACCAAAACTTTACATGTTTCGCTAAAGGCATCATCAGAGGTAGATGATTATTGCTGGAATCTAATAACTGCACCATTACAAAAGCCTCATGTGAGGTGTTATTTTTGTAAAATGTTTGGAACTAATGATATCCAAAGAACATTGATGTTTTGCGTTTTCCCATCTTATGCAGTGCAACATAACACGGATAGTCTTTGATAGCACTCTCCATCCAACAGAGTACTAGATTAATTGTCCCTATGAGGTTATGAGGAATAGAAGTTTCAACAAGTCAAACCATACAAATAATCTGTTATCGACATGTGTTAAATATAGTGAGTAGTGTACACCTGCTGGTATATAGTGGTATGGTGTGTAGAACAAACAAGTGTTCTGTAGTGTAGTGTGTCATTATGCGACCCATTGTTCCCTGGACAATGCAGATGGCGGCCATGGAACCATGGAACAACCACCAGAGGGGAACTCCACTCTTCCTCCGGTCTTGCTTCGTTTCACAGCCTCTGCCTCTGCTTCTGCTTGCTCAACACAACACTGCATCGCCAGCTGCTGTAAACCAGTTTCTGTTTGGAGGTTTATGTGTACTCTGCGAAATGGAGTAGGCTACAAGTAAAAAAGTGAGGAGAAAGTTTTAGCAGTATATGAGATGGTAGCGACTACGCGGAGTATCATACTCGTATAATCTAAGATGCAAGTTTCTGTTTCATTATTGTTGAAAAGCAGTCTTTGTGAATTTTGTCATTTGAAGCTACCTGCTGCACAAGTGCATTTGGAGTGTCAATACTGGCTATTAGAGTACCAAAAATAATTTAAAATAACGATAATATTGCATCGTCCTGGTAATATTTTTGTATTAGGTCCCATGTACATAGCTGGTGTCCTAAAGAAAAAAAAAAAGAAACCTGGTAGAGAACTAGAGAAGGAATTATACAGTGTAAAATAATTCCTTGAGGATTAAACGGAAAAAACTTATTCACGACCACGTTGATACGCTTCCAGAGGGATAACTCCCGAGTATCAAGTAATGTATCCATTACACATACTGACATTTTAGAATCGTATACACATTTGTATACAGGGTGTTCATAAAAGGGCGTCACAAACTTTGGGGTTAGGTTTATTGGGTCAAAATAGAAAATCAAGAATAACGTTTTTCAAAAACGCTCCGTTTACCAGATATTCAACAATTTTTTTTCTACCTAATTATTTATTTTCTTCCTTACCACTTATGGGATTTGGCTCAAACTTAATTTACATTTGTATATTAAGTAAGACCGTCTTTGGAAAAATTTACCAGTATAATCTAACTTATCACTTTAAAAGGGTGGAAATTTTATTGTATATTTAGGTTGTTTTTGCTGTTACACCTTGATAAGCGAATAAACGAGGTATTTTTACTGTATTCTTTACAATAAAATTAAACAAACAGTTTTGTAGACAATTTTGTTACCTATCTACTGACACCAAGTTTATAAAAAATCGAATTAGAAACAACAGAACTTTAAGGTAATCTCTGATTGAAACCCGGCAACCTTATTATCTGTTTTTCTTTCTTTTTGCCACGGGTTTCACTGTTACAGAGTTAATTCTCAATCAATTTTTATGAACTTGGTGTCAATAGATAGGTAGGCTAATAAAAGTAGCTACAAAGTCACCCTTTACTTTTTATTCTAAACCTCAAACCTCACCGTTTATTCGCTAATTAGGGTGTAACACCAAAAATTCCTAAAACAACAATGAAATTGCCACAATTTCAAAATCGGAAGTTATAGATTATAGGCTTACTAGTAATTTTTTCCAAAGAAGGTCTTACTTATATACAAATGTAAATAAAGTTTGAGCCAAATCCCATAAGTGGTGTAGGAAAAATAAATAATTAATGAAAAAACAAAATGGCTGATATCTGGTGAACGCGCTGACTTTCTATCTTAGTGCAGCTTTACAGGGTGCAAGGACAGTGTAGGAGTATACTGTATCTGTATAATGTAGATTGAAGATTACTAACTACGTACTACGTAGCACGAAGCTTGGCTGGGAATGTTTGACTGACAGAAGGAGCAGCTGCGCGCGGCGCGGTCTTGCATCGCGAAGGTCACCCTGGTGCTGGTGGCAGAACAGCAACAGGAAATCTCACAGTCCAAGGTTGGCAATGACAACACACACTGCTGTGCTCTGCGCTTGCTGCTACTGACCAAACAGACCACTCCTTGCTGTCCTCTTACTCATACTGAATACTGTGCCAATTTTCAATATAAATGAATATCGAATCCAGACAAAAACAATTGAAGGCCAAATACCTCCCTCTACATGTTGGTGCAGTACCTTCAGAGTGGTTACAATGGACAATGGGTAGTTCCTGTCCTCAACCCTGTCGCTACTGTATGCCAGTAAGACTTTACTTTTTTAAAACTTGCACAATTACATAAGCCAAGATATCCATGTGGCGTGACGACGGTGACGTGTACAGTAGAGTAGCCGGGGTTTTAGCTGGAGGTTTGTTCTGATGTATTAGATCTAGAGAGACTACTAGTAGAAACTTCTATCGGATGAAAAGGTATATTCGAGAGTAGCGACTGTTAGTAGTCTCTATGATATAGCCCGTACCCGCGTTAATAATTGCTGAGGAGTAGACTATTGCTCTATCTTATAAATAGGTCATTATGGTATCATAAATCTGCAAACGAGTTTTTGGTTTAATGCGCTAAGTAGTAATAGTTGCACCTTATAATAATAAAAATACTAGAGTACAACACCCCCAACCCTCCACTCTATCTAGAGTAGTTTCATCCTTGGTTGGTCCCCATAGAAAATGAAGGGTGGGGTGGTTGAAGGAAAACCTAGTATCTCTTTTCCCCGGAGTCGTACCATCTTAGATCATTTCAATTTGTTTATAGGTCATTAGTTTTCATCTTTTGATAACATTTGGTTTCAACTATACCGTTGCCACTAATACGGTAGGACCTGGTAAAGCCAACTGGTATATCCGTTGCCCTGATAACCAAGGTTTCATGCTCTAACTGATAACAATATTAGAGTATTAATCTGTTATCTATCTAGAGTGTGAAAAAGCTCCATAAATCTAGACCTCGTAGTATTTGGTATTGTGTTAGAAAACTAGACACGACCTAACAGCTTTATGGAGGTCCAAGCTCAAATAGTGTCATCTGATACAGATTTTACCTATCGTCATACACAGGCAGGCTCTTCAAGCCGTTTTTAGAGGCAGGTAGTCTTTACACTAGATTTTCATCGTCATACACAGGTCTACATATTAGAGTTCTTCAATATTTTTAAGCTGATGTTATTTATTGTCATTTTTCAGTTGCAGCCAACGCCTATTAAATGTCATCCTTGTCCTCTGTTGTCACCGTGTCCTGATGTCCTTATAGAGAGTTGTCTGGCCGGCCCAGTGAGTTGACAGTGTGAAGCTAGACAATCGCCGGAAGCTCTTGATTGCATTACAAGAATTAAACACTACACCGTGAATCCATTATCCCCCTCTACCTCCAGCATAGCCGTGTGTCCTCGTCCTTAGCTGTACGGATAGTATACGTCGCTCGTTTAGCCTTAATCACATTTTGATTCCATTCGTGAAAGCATAGTCTGATATTTATCATAGACAGTAGTTGTAAATAATTATTCGTAACAGAAGTACATTTAAAAAATCGCAGCAGGTCAACTTGTATAACCTCCTTGTTTCCCTGAAGTTGGTTACACATACTAGTTATTAATTTAAAGCATATTGTACTTTTAACCACATTAATTTCATTATTTTAAATCATTAATAACGAATGAATAACACTATGTAAATGGAAGTAACATGAGGAAAGTAGTATATTTGTCGTTTTTTGCGAGTTTCCATAAGAAATAGAAAAAAGTGTTTGTCTTGTTTAACGAGGCGAAGTTAGACTGTAAAGTCTCTCCTCCACTCAACCCGACCTTTAACCTATGTCACCGTATTAGTCACATTACAATTGTCGGTTGACTGCGGGAATCGAACCCGCGCCACCGAGTGATCCGAGTCGCGCGCGACAACCAATCCGCACGGATCTGCTAAATAGAGCTCATTTCTCTCGCCAAAGAAAACGAAACGTCGTGGAGCAAAACTATTTGCAGTTTTGAGTTCAGGGAAGCCATTTAACCTCTTGAGTCAAATGGAAAAACTTTTATTTACGCTAAAATACCTGTATATTCTCGTGTGACTATTCTACGAGTCGTAATCTTGTCTAATTTTCGCGAAACTTTGTATAAATATTATTTTTTAAATCTCCAGGGTTTCGTTAACCAACAAAATCGGTTCACCGTAAGGGTTTTTACGAAAGGAGTTTCCCCCTTGAAAATGGGGGTTTATGCTATTTATGCCCCTATCATAAGGGCATTTCCAGTGTCAATTATCCTCCTGTTACAGGAAATCCGCTACGATTCACGGTAGCGCATAGATTTCTTTACGAGCTTTTAGTTGTAAGTGATAAGCAGACATGCCGTATCGAACACAATACATCATCAGCTGATTGTGTGACGCATACAACCTACTACTTGTAGAAGTGAGGTCACTGTTTCGTCGTACAGCACACACTACTGTCTACTAGTTCCCCCTATCCTCAACCAAGTAAGCACTGGGGAGTGCTGAGTCAGCCCCCCAGCGTCATAACAGAAAGACATGCAACTCAATGGGGTAATCGACCCTCTCCCTTTTATTGCCTTACCTCCAATGCATACGCATTGCACTAAATGATCTCGCCCACAAATGCCCTTCTCTCTCAAAAGGGCTTAAAAATGTTACTGCGGTCAAAATGTGCCTAGTCCACTTTACACAGGGCATGGTTTGTATTTCAAATAATTGTGTTCAGGTGTTATTTAAAACCATAGTACGTAGTGATGAGCCGATGGTGAAATTGTCAAGTAGTAATCACATGAAACATTGGTTTCACAAATCCACTTAAGAGTTGAGGGTTCAATCATACGTATACATATCCAATATACTCTCAATCATACGTCATACAATATACTTTGGGCTTCAGTTTTGTGGCGGGTTCGGTGCTAATTCTAATCTATAATCAATGATTACTAATCTAGTAGATTAGTAATTATTGCTATAATCGAGATCCGCTCTTCTATCGTCAGTTGAGTTGTCTAATAATAAACAATCTGACCGAACGATATGCAGTAGTTGTCATCGTGATGCTTTATTATCTTTATTACGAAACGAGCGAATTGGTTTTGATTGGAAATTACAACAAACGCTCAAAGTAAACACCAGAGTTGAATTCGAACATCAAAGAAACCGAATAGACAATTTAACACCTCCTACATTTGTATAAGTTTCCTTTGCGCTCTGTACGAGTCGTCGAGGTCATAATTTCGAAATCCGGTCAATGTCTATGAATGTGAATGGCAGCAATCTGGATGTGCACGCAGGCTGACTCGAAGGTAACAATTACTCGACGTCGGGATGTGTATCCTCTCCTCACTTCACGGCCTCATAACCGCGGCCTCACTCACCTCTAGGCTCTAGGCCTCACCTACTAGTACAAGTGCTTCATATGAAACCACAACTCAAATCAAACCTAGATGGTCCAGTTTTATAAACACACAGCCTCCTAGAAATTGTGATGGTCGTCAGTGAACTTTAATGACATTTGAAAGTACACGAAATTGTAATGATGCAATTTTCAGTGTGTTGATTCGCTTGAACGTCATGTGATGTGAAAAGTTGTATATTATTATTGCAACACGTAACAGTCAAGATACGGTAGCTCAAACAATCATGATAGCTTATTGCAGGCTGTAGTTATTCTTATCAGTTTAGTGATGGGTTTGATGATGGTTGATGGCAGAACGAAGTATTGAGCAATGAAATGCAGTTACGCAGATGCAAATTGATTTAACTTCAACCGATCTCTAATCCATTATTGTATGTCTCTTGTAGACTCTGGTTGATATTTTCTGCCGTTGATACCCCGAATAATTGCTGTAATGAAGTAATGTCCAAAAGTAGGGATTTTCTTTGAGCATCCATCGTGCCAAGACAATTCCTTCATAATCAGAGACTTTGTACAGCACACAATGCGTGAGCTAGGACCAGTACTCTGCCTTCATTTATGTAGGGTTGAAGGGTAGGTAATTCCCCTTCTCCTTCCTCCTTCCCTCGCCTTGCCTTGAGTTGAGTTGAGAGTGCTTGTCTCCTGAATGGTTTCGGTGTTGGTCCTACGTCCTACCTACTGTTAGGGGACACCCCCTCGCTGCATCCCCTAGCACGTCCAAATGACTCTTTAAAAGCTTCTTTTGTTTGTCTCCTGACTTGTAAGCACTTTAGCCTTTTAACTGCTTACAGCTCATACTAGTTGTAAGCTGACGTCACGTACTAAATTGTCTCTCAACTTCAAGTATCTCTGTACTGCCTCTGCATGGTAACTTACCTGTAATTGTGCTTTTCATGATATTCTGAGACCAATGTTGTTATTCTGTTCTACCTTAACAAGATTCTGTTTAATCCCAATTCGGTAGCATATGATAAGTTGAGTGTTGATTGATTGAATCAGTTATGGTGTTTGGCAGCAGGGCTGTTTTGAGAGTATTTTCCAATAGGGTTCAAACATCGAAGATTTTTGGTTTGTACCAGTTGTTGTTTGTTGTAGTTTGTTCTCAGTTAATTTATGTATTATTAATATTTGGTTTTGTTTTCAGGTATGTTCTACATCACTACGATGGTTACGGTAAATTATCATATTTTATTAACTTATAGCTTATCCTCAAAGAATTTTAAAGTTGTTGTGCACTAAACTTATTTTAATTACAACCCGTAGTTTACCAATAGGTTAAGCCTGACATAAGAACATATATTCTTCATGAGTGTTGGTGAATAATATTCATTGTGTTTTGATCTAAAGAATAATGGTTGTGTTTTAAAATTTCGATCTTGAAGTTTTCAACTTTGGTTCATCAAACTTGAAGTCACGATTACCAAGAAGGCAATTTCAACCCTATAACAACCAGGTTTGTACTTTACATTAATACAGTACGTCAACACCCAGTGCCCTGTTACAGTGATTTTAATTAGATATACAGAGTGTTTCAAAAGTTTCCTTCCCCACCTTAACTTTTGGATGGGTGAAAATGTGCAAACGCGCTTTGATATGTTATTAGGTACTAAACAAATGTACCAACAATTAATCTAATCGGGGGTTTTGACCCCTCCCCCGAAATTGGTCCAAAATATCGTAGGAGAACCCGTATAGCTGCGAATCTTCGTTTGAAATCAAGGCCGTAAAATACAACAACCAACAATACCATCAAAAGAAATGTTTGACACTCCCATGCATCTCCGTCGGTGGCCTTAAACGTTTACGACTTGTGGCACGCAGATAAATGGCTACTGACGGTTTAGTTTGCATTATACAAATAGATAATGAAATAGTATTCTAGTATCAATAACCCGTAACGACATAATCACCAGAATCAGACACTATATTACATAGTAGCCTAGTGGTGGACATACGCGTGGTAGTGGTGGGCGGTAGGATATAGGACCACCGCGGCCATCATGATGGTGCCCGCATCTTGGTACCCTACTTTAATAAATAATGCAACGTTCATGCACCAATTCACAAGTTCAAATTATGAATGAATTTGTTAAGTTTATAGCCCTGAATACAGAAGTACAATCATGTAACAACTGTTGGGCCATACTTTGTGAAATAACCATTTAAACGTTTCGAACAGGGTGGATTTGTTTAATACCGTTTTTTAAAGCAGATGAAATTAGAGTTGTGTGTTTATGGAATTGGAGCGTTTCATATACCGAAGTGCATAAATATTATATAAGTTTTGTGCTTGAGGGTACTTGAGGCTTAGAGTCCAGATGTGATTAAGAGGGAGGATAGCTTATACTATGATAATGTGTTTGTGAGATAGCGACAGAGTCAGAGTCAAGGGCAAGGCAGAGTTGTGAAACTGTGTGTGTGTGGACCGGTTGGCTCACAACTCCGCCACATATCGAGGTCTGGGTCAACTACTGGCCAGGGCTGGAGCACACTGAGGCCCGTCTCTCCTCTCCTCTTGCTCTTGCTCTTGGTAGTGACAAATTCTAAGAAATCTGTCTGAGTCTGATCACAACATTCCATAGGCAAGTCTGTCGCGGGTGGGAGGGGGTGTCGTATAACATCTGAGAGAATATACATTATTAAAGGTGACATGAAATAAAATACACCTGTATTTTCTCAACTTTGAGGAGTTGATCTGATTTAAATTTCACGATCCATGCTCACAACACCTCCACCCCAATATACAGTGACGTCCTTAGTGACCATGTGTGGGCCGGGCGTCATCTCCTTACTGTAACATTGGAACCGTGTCAACCTCCTGATACAAATTTGAAGCCTCCGATTCAGTTTTGTTTTGGATGAATGCATGAACACTATACCAAAAGTGTTGCGACGATTGTATCTATAGTAAGTACTATAGTATCTCTAGTAAACACCTCTTTAACACTCACATACAAAAATGAGCTCATATACAAATAACCCATATTCACTTAAATACAAAATCCATCTACAAAAGAACTAATCTTTAGTTCCAAGCTAATCTTTAGTGTGTGTGTTGTGCGTGTTTAAAAAAACTTACAGCTAAGTGCATTGGAAATAACGGTTTTGTATTTGTTCCAAAAGTCTTTTTCTCCTGATTTGAATAAGTTTTCAATTGTAGTTGAAGTCATGCAAAGTAATTGCACCATGCATATTTTTATATTTTCCATTTAAGTTACCCAACACACATAAATTATGCACTATCCGAGTTGTGTCACGTTTTGGGTTGAAATGGCTTTGACGAGTGTGAAGTTCAGTGGCCCTTTATATCTTGTATTATCTCCTCTTTCCTTGTCTTATCTTGGCTCTTCTGTGCTTTCAATATCTTCAGAACTCTTCCTCTCATCGTTCCCTTCAACCTACAGAAAGGCAAAACAGACTATAACACTCTTTAGAGATTTATTGTCTGTGTCAGCTACTATTCAGGTACGGTATATAAGTAGACTGTATTGAGAAACATCGCAGGCAGATGTTTTCGGAGAGATGTAACACAGTATTTAATTGAATGTAGCTATATTTTAATCGTAAACCCAATCACGTAATAAGAATAACTTTATACGTTATTGCATGTTACCCTCAGAACATCTGGGGCCCGCTTTACAATAAATAGTCAAGTATTTGACGAATATTTAGAGCAAATCTAATTTTCGCTAAACATATACAAATAATTGCCAATTCACACCAAGCAACCATTATGCTTTACACTTTTTAAGCCCGAGTTGCAGCAAGCATGGCTTTAATGACACAAACTATTAAATTAAAAATGATGTTGGACATTTTTGAAATGGGGGATTTTCAGATTCACTTCATAAAGATTTATTTAAGAACTCGGTTTGCCTGCAACTACTATAATCTGTCTAAGTCTGGTAGATCTATGGATCCCTTGGAATAACTGGACAGCTCTATTGTTGGCTCAAGTAGTCGCTAATGGCTTCTCCGCAAACCAGATTGTCCGAGGTTCAGAGCTCAACCAGACTTGTTCAGAGTTTAGTACTGAACAAGCCTAACAATAAAAAACGACGAAGCTTGCCTTTGAAACCTATCGAGCACGAGTTAGATTGTGCATTATAGAAAAATAAGAACATTTATGTCTTTACTTCTTATTCAGTATGTGTGAGCTCTCTACAGGTCGCATTTTACGCCCAATTTGCATAAAATGTGATACAAATATATTGTAAATATCTTCATCGAGTTTGTTAACCAGCAAAATTGGAATTCCGGAAATTCCTTTTAGGGAGGTTTTCAACAAAAAAGCGGTTTTAGTGATTAAAAATGAGTTGTTCCTTCATGTTTTGTACTTGCATGCAGACAAAGAAAACGAAATTCGAGGCCGAAGGTATAGCGAGGCTGAGAGTGGAGCGAACACTCGAACAGCACTGTAACGCCCGTGATCTTACCGCTGAGGCCGAAATTGTACAAGACCGAAATGAGTGTGAGCGTAGCGAATTAGTTACAATTAGCGAATTAGAGTAAACAATTGGAAAGGAAATTCGCTTCACTGACGCCAGCGGTGCTTTAGCGCTTAGCTGCGTGTCGGCCAGTTTCCCCCTTTGGTTTAGATCTCGAAGTCAGCATTAATTTAGACTAGCTACTAATGCAGTTTTAGCTATTTCACCGCCTCTTTATCTGAGTTTGAAGTGTATAGGTAACTTGTATGGTATACTTTCTAAAACCAGTTGATGTTTGCGTTTTTATATGTGACGGCAGTGACATTTAAAAGTAAACTGCAGTAGGCCTTCTCAAGTTTCAATGTCGGTCTTGGTCTGAAAGGTTGACATTGCTGAAAAGACAGAACCTTCTCACAAATGAAATAATGTCATAAGAAGAACAGCTGTTGACCGTTCCATTTACAGAAAAGTACCTAATTTGGATAAAGTAACAATTTGAACCGAGTATAAAGCGACCGCTGTTTAGCGAATATGTATTTTTGGCTCGATGTTTCTTGTTTATGTTTTTGGCGTGCTTTTAAGATTTGAGTTCGTGTCGGTTGACCGACCCCCAACCTGAAATGACGGATTATCTATCAAACCAACCCCCAATCTGAAGTTTATGGCCGCCCTCTGTAACTTCAGACATTCCGTGAAGAACTCAACGTTGCCCAGTTGTGAATTTAATCACTTTGAACCATTGAGATTCACCTTCTTCTTTATGGCCAGAGCCCTAAAGTATATTTTTTACTTTTGAAATCACGACGCTCGGACGGTTAGTTGACTGTTGGTCTTATAGGTTTTCATTACATAGTCCCATTACATATGTGTTCAAAAATGAATCTTGTCCATGATTGGTCCAGAACAGATGTTGACTTGATGATGACCTTGAGAGGTGAACGGACGATTGCGGTCGCGAACTCTCGCCCAAACCAGTCCCGGTTCTGCGGTTTGATGGAGGTTGTTCAACATTCCGACCATTTTTTATACCAGAACATAACGCAGTTTTGAGCCGGCAGTCATAAATTTCAGCTCCTCTCCTTTGAAACTGTGCATTATTATTTTACTGTTACGTTTCGTCCTGCACGTTTTATTTGTGTAGATGTGTTCAGCGTAGGCTGTACAAATCTATGTTGTTTCGTTGAATAAGTTTGTTCGCTGGCACTGCCCGTATTGCAATAAGGGAACAGAGAATTACAAATAAGCCTAAAAAATATACAGGTATCATTAGTAAAACCAAAAGTGATCTCAGCAAATGCTTAGAGCACTGTTGAGAAGCCTAGTTGACACGTGGTATGTGTAGTTTAGTATTTTGCTTGAAAACTCTTCCTCCGCTGCCCCTCGACCAGAGCCGAGGCTATACTGGGCTCGAGACGATGGATGTGGAGAATGAGTGACGCAGCCCTTGGTTAACTTCAATCCGAGGCAAAGCAATTGTTTAATTTATTTTATCACCAATCCTCATGTGATCATTATTAAATTTCCTTTGGAAAATGATATATTCAAGCCGTCAGCATGGCAAGACCGAGACCCAGGACCATGAGATGAGCACCGATCCTGACCCCAGAACACGTTTTGAGAATTTTTCTACACTTTATATACATATGTATGTATGTTCTTCAGTTACACAGACAAAAAAAATAGAACACAAGTCTATAAAAAAAGATGACTTATATTTCGCCATTTAACATGGATTAATCATAGGCCTAACTATAACACTACTTCTCAGTGAATCTTAAAAAAAACATGTATGTATATGTATGTGTACTCTCTACAGGTCGCATTTTTTGTCCGGTTTTCACGAAATTTGGTACAAATGTTCCTTTTGTAAATACCTCGGTCAAGTTCGTTAACCAGAAAAAAAACGGGCTACCGGAAGTATCCTTTTAGGCGGGGAGGAGTTTTGGTAAAGAAAAAGCTGGTTTTAATGATCTTAAAACAGTAAATTGTATCCGATTTTGATGGAATTTAAAATAATATATATTTGAAAAGTATGCATCAAAGCCACCAATGCACCAAAATAATAAAATTCAGTTTCACGTTTGAGTTGCAGCGTTGCTAGTCCCATCCGATTCCAATAAAATTTAAACACATTTGACTTGATATGTAATAAAACTTGAAAGGCTAAAAGAACACTTAGTCTGAGACCGAAGGCCGAAGCGAGGCGGGCTGTGAACGTGAGTGAACAGAACGAAAAGGGCAAATACCTAAATAAGAAATTCGATTCACTCTTAGCTGCGTGTCGGCCTGGTTTAATTGAATAATTTGTTATTGATCAGGAGATAAGATCAAATAGTTCGTTCTACGTTAAAAACAATGAAATATTTGACACATACAATATAATCAACGAGAAGAGTTGAATTTTTTTGTAAATTTGTGAATTTAATTGTGATTCCCCATGCGGCTTTTAGATGTTTTTGACGTGAGCAAAGCTTTGCTCACATTATAAGCTTTGCGCAGCGTTGTCTACCTTCCTATAATTCGTTTGTAATTTAGAAAATAAGAGTTTGACATGTTCGTTTGCGTTGTGTTTTATCGAAAGCAGGATACCTTTTGTAACCCAGGTACAGTGGTGGACTGCTAGTTGCTAGTGATACCGTGATGTTGACCCACTCAGCACGAGATTGTGTCAGGGCCGAGTCGTGGCTACGCTGTACTGCTGCTCCTGGGCTCCGGGGTCAATAGTTCTTGCCTCAACAGTCAGACAATACAATGCATGTGCTGTGTCTCAGTACTGTATTCAGCTCTTGGCATTCACCAGATACTGTATTCGATTATCTCGTAGAGATTCGATCGGAATATGCATAACAAGTTGGTGTATGACAACAGGTATCACTTGGATCAGGTAGTGTAACTCCGTTCGGAAGAACATCGTTCGGTCCAGAACATGCCTGCTAAAAGCCTCCTCTATACACCTAGGTCTACCAACCACAAAATCCTAAAACAGTGAGGGATATGAAATTGGCATTTGAAAGTACCAATGTTCATACATCGAAACCCGTGATAAATTCAGTCTATAACATCAGGCTAAAGGTCACGGAATATTCTTAAGGACTAGCAAAACATCCCGCATATTGTACAGTCCACCGATAAACAAATGCTGCGAGGGAAGTGAAAAACTCAAGAGCATCGTGTTTAGTTTATCGAAAACCTGAAAAGTAGGTAATGGGAGTGGAAACATTTCTGGATTACTCATCAGACTCAGTCTTGCTAAGACATATCCTGTACAACATATTCACTTTGTCATATTTACTCAAAGTAAAACTAAGTTTGAGAGTACTGAGTAGTGGATCTCTCATGTGCAGCCGTGGATACGAGTAAAGTAGAAAGTACCTCGTCACTTGGACTTGAATGACAGTCGATAGAGAAGAGCGAGAGAGAGAGAGATAGATGTGTTGAAACAAGACGTGAGTGCTGCAGATGTAGCAATGTTTGCACGACCACGAGGACGGACCACGGACCTGGGTCAGCAATCCGGTTCTTGATTCCTCCGACCCGCTCTGCTCTGCTCTGACATTTAGATGCTCACTTCCAGGTGTAGGATGTGGAGTGGATGATGATACGGGACGATTTATTACACATGCGGCGTGCGCTCAGTTCTCTGATACGTGGAGGCACCAAATTATTTGCCGTGTAATGAGAGGTGGCTCCCTCACACATCTGGATGTAATCAACACATGCTCCTCGCTACCGACTGTAATGCAGGGCTCGACACGGGTAATTTACAAGTGAATCCGACGTTTGAGGCGTGGTTAGTTGGGGTTTTGTAGGTTACTGCTCTCTAAAAAAATAAATAATTCAAAAGCTATAGCAATCAGTTTTCAACCACTGGTTCAGGGCCGACTTCTAGATGATCGAAGACAAAAAACAAAGTTGCAATCCATATTATTTAATTTTCAGCGTACTTGAAAACAGAAGAAGCAATAATAGAATCTGAACATTTATAAACAAGAGTTATAAGTATGCATTCCTTATGAAATTGTGAAAAAATCACAACGCTGATTTCGGCTGTTTGCCTAAAAGTTTCAGGCATATATGGAAAGGTTTATTTGATGATCATGCACTTGATTAACAACACCCCGCCTGCTTCTTCAATACTGCTGAATCCTAGGACAGATTTGTGCTGCTGCTTAATTTGCTTGTTAAATATAAGTAATGTTCATATAACATTACTTTACATTATATATTCATACATGTTATTCATTTCATATCATTCATAAAACACATATTGCGAAAACTGACGTAAAAGTTTTATTTTTAACAAATTTTCATTGTTACGAAAGAAAACGTGTTGTTCAAAACAGTACAGTACTGAGTATTTTGTATGGAATTTACAGTACAAACTGCAAAGAAGACCCGGAGCCTGTGCACGCGTATGACCCATGTGAAAGTCAAGTAACCCGTCATCATAACAGCACGCGATCTTTCACAAGCAACACAACAGCTGATTTGCTAGTTCCTGTCTTGCGTAACAAATCACTACAACGTGTTGTCCTGGCTATTCCGCTGTTGTTGCATAGTCGGCATGCATCTTCAGAATGGTGTCATAGCTGGGTAGCTACAGTTGTGACTTGGAGTCTTGGACGCTGGTGTTTACGAGTATATGGTTAAATTCGTAACCAGTAGATAACTGTATGGGATCGAGCATTAGAAGTGTGCGACAGTCTTATCAAAAATTGACATCTTGCTGGACGGTGTGTAGGCTACTTTTACCCGATCGTTTTAATTTTGACTATAAAAATTGAGTGATTTTCCTAATTAGTCACACATTTTACATTCATTTACTACAAATATTTATCTTGATCTGGGTTGGCAACGTTTTTATTGCCGAGAATCCATTCAGAAATCCCATTTTCTGTTCACAAAACCTCCAGTTCATGAGAAATAAAATAAATCACTATCACTATTTGAGATGCCGACCACTCTCATGAGGGTATTTTAAGGCAAATATGTGGTGAAAGATGAGTGTGATGAGTGGTAGTAATGAGTTATAAGATGTAGTCTTGTTACAAACTAAGGCCGACTCTTCCTTAGAATGGGTCATTAATTAATAGCCCAATGACCAATGGAAATACAAGGACCAACGGCTTAACGTGACTTCCGAACCACTCAGGTGATGGTCTGATATGTCTAAACGATGGTGGGAGTTGATGCGGGTATCATCAGATGATCACTGAGACTATCTGAGCCGCTTTAGACCTATATCATCCTCAAAACCTGACCTCCATGAAGCTGGATTACAGGACCACGCCACGAGTCCCAGTCAAGCCATTATTGCGAGGAGTGAGTATGCCAGCTGTTGTATTCAGTATATCTAGCACTCTTGGTGATCACACCGAGGCGTGTTTACCCAGACAACACACAACATGTCACGCGCGCACGTGTCCAGAGAGTAGTGAACAGCTGTGCACACTACAGTATCTCATTTCATCAGATCTACCAGTGTCAGTCCTTCCTGGAAACCAAACTGCGCGGCAAGCATAGGATTGGTTTACAGTGGTATCAGACGTGTGTTGGCAAAATTGAGGAAAGGAAAGGTGAATTCGCCTTTTAGTGTATTCATCACATCCATGTGTAGACCTATTGAAGATTGGAGAATAATTGATTTAATTTTGTAGTTGTATCCAACTCGATAAGAAACCTTACAATCTACTTATTGTTTATTTTGTTCGTGAATATAACGGGACAATTGGAGAATCGACGTACACCAGAATTCGAAAGAGAGAATGGACCTTCGAAAGTTCAGAGGTCGCGAAGACAAAGTATAGGCCTCCTCCAACTAACAATCAAAATTGATGGTAACATTTCTGCCTGCGTAATCAGTGTCTGTATTGGACCCCGAAATGGACGATGGTTAATTTGCTCATAAGTGTTCCTGTAGCTGCTTCGTTTTCGTTCTGATTCCTGAATAGTGATTGTGTCCCGTTTACCGTTCAACTTTTGCACATATTTATTCTATTTATAGTTACTTACGTCTCTTATGGAGGACTATTCATGTAATCGAGTCAAGAGGGGCTTCACTTCTTTCATAATACATAAACTGTTTGTCTCCACTAAACAATAAAGCCAGATTGGAAGGACAACAAGATTGTTTAGCTGCTGATCAGCATGTTTGTGTACTGCTGTAGGACTGGACACCTGGGGAGAACAAAAACTATCGCTATTGCACACGACAAGAGACTATGTATATTGGTGTGTGTTGAGGAGAACATAGTGTTGTCACGAGCTAAGGACTGTAGAGTGTAGACAGATCTGTGCTTTGTGGTGGAGGCAAGAAGTGATCTCTCGTCTCCGAGCGTGACGCCGCAGCACATTGACACTGCTGGAGACTACAAAACACACGCAGCTGCCACCAGCCACTGCCAGGGAGAGTGAAGAGTGCATGGTCATGCTTTATTTACGTGAACCTTGTAGTACACCGAAAGTGCCTATAAACACTCTAAATATGAAAGAGTGAAAATCGAGCCACTCTTTAATGAGCGAAATTTCACTCTTTCTGAGTGGTCCTCAATCCTTCATTTTTAGAGTGAACCAGTTCCTAGTACAACAAAGCAATGGCAATACTAAACTGCAATTCTATAAAAACTACAGCGATGTTTATTAAAGAACTTTACAAGATTACTTGTTGTTTTTGACATGTGAAATCTTTCGGTTTCTAACAGAACTGTTTTGGAAAAAGATAAATACTTTTGAAGATTATTGTAATGTGATCTATCAGAAGCATAGTAGTCAACTGTAACCAAGCTAATGCACTTCTTGGTTGGACAATGGACATTCACATCTTCGTAAACGTAACTCTGGTTTGATAAGTAAACCATACGAGCACTATCCAGAAAGTAAGGTTTGTTTAAGAATACGCATTATAATTCAAATTATTTCTAGAATCTTATATTGAAAAGCTCTTTAAATACTCTTTAGCACGTTCACGTTCGAAATAGGTGTAGGTCTCAAACACAGAGAAGATAGAAGAACAGAGGTGGCAATGTATTATAGGAGGAACCGAAAAGTGAAGCTAGCCGGAAAGTTACGATGTCTTGATATCGCACCATACTCGTCCAAGCGTCCAGGGCGAGTTTTAAATGCCCCCACCTTAACTTTTGAAACAGGAAAACAAATTTAATCCTTTGGGGAAGGTTTTTATTGGGTTCTGCAATTTGTTTTGACCTACTTTGGCTCCAAATCTTTTTAAATACAAACCGCCCCTTTGTAGCACTTCAAAAGAAAGGGAATTTTAATACACGTTCAATGGCGCAAAGAAATTTTTGCTATCTTGACTCATTTTTTGTAATACCCATTTAAATATTAAAACAATTGTATGTGTAATGCAGCATTTTAAAACTGATTTCTTGCAATCTTTAATGAGATGTTACAAAAAAAAAAACTAGTCGAGATGAAACATTTTTCTTTACGCCGTTGAATTAGTGATGAAATTCCTTTCTTTTGAGATGCCACAAAGAGGGGTTTGTATTTAAAGACTCTGGAGGGCCCTCCCCCCGGTTTTAGGGTGGGTGGATGACGCAAAGTACGTCAAAACAAACTTCAGAATCCTATAAAAACATTCCCAAAGGATTTTTAAAAATCCTTTTTCCAAACTTAAGGGGCATTTAAAACTTACCATGTATGTTGTTATAATGCGTAGATACATTTTAATTTTATCTTTGAATATGAAAGATATTATGTACAACTTGTAGTAAGAGTGAGTTCTTTGACACATGATTTTTCTTAAACATTTATGTGTCGTAAAATCTCTCATAGCCATCACTGTTAGAACGTATACAACACTGTACTTACTTTACTTTGCAAAGTACTTGTTTTCACCGAAAACCAAGATAAAAAATATATACAACAACACTTTAAAATATTATTTTTGGTTGATTTAGTAGATGACCTTTCACTACTGTATTATTGTACTGAAAGCATTTTAAATTCAAATAACAACATCTTCACACACAAAATTGAGGTCGCGTGCTGCCAAATGTAAAACGTGTATGATTATTCTATTGTGATGTTTCAGTTTTATTAATTGTGTGCGGAGGATGATAATGGAGAAAGCAGGTGTTGGGATGGAACTAATGTCACGTTGTGGTTGGCTGATGAAGGGGGGGGGTTCCAGTCAGACATCCATCCAGCTGCACAACAGCTGGGGTCGCTGGAGAACATCTCCCCCTTCCCTTCTCCAGTCTCGAAACAGAACACGCAAACACATAGCATTCATAGAACTTATTGTAATTCAATAGTGCATTGGTCAGGAAACCTCTGATAAAATAGAAATTCAAGGGAATTTGAATGAAAACCAGGCTTTGTTGAGGAAATGAGGCTATTGTTTATGAACAAGTTCTTAGCACAAGAAATATAACTCTCTAAACCATCAAAATAGTTTTATGACATCTTTCAAAAGTCATACCCAATAATACTTTATAAAAGGCAGATTAAAATAACATGTCAAATTATCGACCAATATCGTTGCTTCCAGCTAATTAAATCAATATAGTCGGTTGTACAGGCTTTGCCACCTCTGACGATTTCGTTGCTAGATCAGTTTGAAGTTAAATTGTCGAAAACTAAACTTTCCGTTATAATTGGGCTCTTAGTTACGGTACTTATCAACCACCCAGACATATAAAATGTATGTGTGTGTATGAAAAAACATGTTTCAATTTGGGAAAACGTACAGAAAGTCAATCTATATTAAAGAAAGTGTGGTTATTTAACACCTAAAGTTTAAATGAATTTTAGTTATTTTTAAATATTTTTGCTTTGTCCTGTAAACCAGCAGTGGGTGAAGCAAATTAGTCTAAATCATAAGCGTAGCGAATGCTCCCAAAACACGAGGCCGCAGGCCGAGTGGGGGTCTAGGGGCGCATCCCCAGCAGCCAGCCCAAAGGGCGAGTTCCAAAAATATAGATGTAAAGGTAGTTTTGGATGGACTAACAAATCATCTATTAGATAACCTAGAATCCATAGTGTATATTGAACAGTGTAATGGTTTAATAAAGAAAAATCCATAGCAGCACTCATAAATAGAAATTCTTATGGATAGCTTAGTGACAGGTAAATCACCTATGTTTGTATTTTCCTAGACATGAGCAAGGCTTTAACAAATTAATATTCTAGAATCTAAATCACAACTTATCAGCTGGACACTTGGAATAGTATTAGATCTTGGCTACTATTAAATCTGTGTACACTACCTTTCCAATCAAGGCATGCTACAACACGCCCTCGGTAGTGTCACTCTTACCAGTTTTATAGTCGCGGTGCATTTATATTCCACAGCGTTCAATACTGTCATATGTGCATCCGTCCGTAAAGCAAAAAGTGAAATTGTTTAGTTAGTGATGAGTGAGGACTGAGGTTGACGAGCTGTTTATGAAAAGTGAAAAACTGAGTTGTACTCGCATTTGAAAGGCAGTGGATCTCACTTTCATCAAGTGGAGGTGATTACACGGTGATTTGCTCGGAGAGATTGAGACGGATGACAGCATCAGAAAGTTACGACACTTGTCGAGTTGATTTGTTTGTTCCGCGATGCGTGCAGAGAGACCCAGAACGCGTACAGTTCGTGTTTATTCCAGAATTAAAGAAAGTATTATGAGGCATTGACTCAATATCCTCCAAGAAGATGTAAAGTCAATGGTTGAGGTGACCAAAGTCCAATACTGACATTATCTTAACGTGTATTTACGTTTAGTATAAGGGAATGCAATGATGAACATTAACTGCATTGAAAAATTACGTTGTACCAAGAAACTTAGGATGATCAAAATTTACGATTGCCCAAGGAACAGTCCCACTTATACCAGGGCGGGCAGGGTACTATTTAATAGCCCTTAATTTAAAATTACTTTCAACTTAGTAATATTATTTATTTTGCCAAATATAAATAAATATTTTAAATAATTGTACAATAATAAAACAAAATAACAGTAAAAATAAAACCTGTATGAAATGAAAACAGTAGTCTAACATATGTCTTCAACTCACCGCCGTGATCACCGTGGTGTTTACAGTGTCCTGGTTAAGATAAAATGTCACTGATTTTAAATATCATACTTTTCAAGAGGGTTTTGTTTTACTCTTACATTTATTTTACGGTTCAATAGCTCTTTGTTTAAAATTATAAACATAAATCATTATTTACTCACATACTGTATTACGTAATTTTCTCAACGCTTATTTGAGTGGAGTCCGTAGATCAGTTTTGCATTTCTTTATACTGAAGCACGGATATTTTCATGTCGCTAGACTGGGGTAACATGGCCTGCAGGCTTCTTCATAATCTTACCCTTTCTATTGATGGCTGTAATAAATGCAATATGTATACAACCGGTCAACTAGCTGAAGATGCTCAGTGCTGTTTGTATGTAATGATGATGTTGTAAATCATGATGATGCAGTTGGTCAGTGCACTGATTGTTTAGTATGTTCGCTAGTATGTTGTATGTTGTTTAGTATCTACAAATAGTACACTTTTCAAGGGCTTTTTTATTTTTAGATTTATTTTACTACCTAATAGCTCTTAAAATTATAACAATAAATATTTACTCACATTTGAAAAGATTGCATAGTTTTCTCAACGCTTATTTGAATGGAGTCTGCAGATCAGTTTTGCGTTCCTCTATACTGAAGCACGAATAATTTCTTGCCCCTAGACTGGTCCTTACAGAGCCCAGGGCTTCTTCATAATCCTGATCTTCCCATTGATGGTCCTGGTCAATGCAATATGTTTACAGCCGCTCAGCTAGCTGAAGATGCTCAGTGCTGTTTGTATATATATTGGTCAGTGCGCTGATTGTTTAGTATGTTCGCGATTTGAGCTAGATACCAACACTTGACAATGGTAGGTTCGAGCTGGAGGAAGGAGTGAAACACGATATACCACGGTGCAGCAGGGCCAGGAAGGAGGCGGGCCGGCGCCACAGTTGTTAACTGATTTCCTAATCTAGCCTGCTCTGCTCTCTCTGCAATGAACGGATCCGCTTTGTGCTAAGTCTGGGGTAGAGAGTAGAGGTCAGAGCACTTGGACATGCTTGACCCGTGCGGCACAGGGCACTGCGCGGCTGCACCATCAAGGCACAGAGTATACGGCACTAGTAGGACAATCATGCTCGACCATCCCATCCTTGTACGTGGTGGAGTTAGCAGAATTTGTCATTTGTGTACGATCATTTTTGAATGCTAAACGTGCTTAAATAGTACTAATTACTTTTCCAACTCTGACGTGATATGCGAGAAATTCGAGGCTTACGTGTAGTGAAGTAATATGTCAAGGGAAAAACATTAGACAACACTAGTTTGAAGAACGCAGTATATTTTGTGTCTCTAGGTTTTTAGAACAAGCGTAAGAGTTTTCTTAGCCATGATATATTTTTTCAGTCTCTTTAATACGTTAACTTGTTGAGAAAGTGGGTATTATTTTTTGTCGGAAATAATGTTGTAATTTAATCTAACTTGGAACTAATTTTTAGACTGGATATACAGAAATTACGGTATATGTATGTGTGAGTGACCGGGGCCCCAGGAGTAACCCATATCTACGGCTACAATAGTTTGGGCAGCCACCAGACGTAATAAGGTCTGGAATAATCATTTATTTGGAGCCACTATTGACTTTTTTGATAAGACCAAGCGGCCAGGGGTTTGAACAATTTTGAAATTTACACGCAAATAAGCGCGCTTTTAGACAACCAACAAGTCATTTTCCCATTATTTCTAGTCGATGGCCCCTTAAAGTTGGGGCCCTTGGGCAGATTTCCCCACTCGCCCCCTCCTCTTGGTGGCGGCCTTGACAATATAGCAAATTTATAGACCGGTGTATACAAAATGACTCCACAGAACCGTCCTAATTGGTTTTCACATTTTGTCTTCAAGCAATAGTTCGAAACAGCCTATTTCCATTTACAAAGTGATCATTGGCATAAAAAAGGTTTAATATATTTACGACAAAATAGTTTTTAACAAAATATTGTAGTTGTAAATTAATGGATAGTCCAAACACCGGTTTATAAGTAATATGATTAGTTATGCAATTTAACAAAACTTCGTAAAATGGAATTTCCTATAATCGCTAAACTGTAGACTACGCCGTGAAGCAACAAAGTTGATGAATATAAACTACTGCCGCCGGGCTGAGTGTTGAACTGTTCATTGCTGAGGGCGGTGTTGAGAAAAGAAGCTCGCCGACCTTCTCTTGTCAGTTTTAATCAACTGTAATTGAGTAAAGAACAATTCCACCGCGACTTTCCCACATCAACAAGTATAATTTCCAGACTGGATAACATCTTCACACGTGTGTATAGGGCCTACTCACTACACGCGCTGTATTCGAGTTTCACCGGGCGAGAATACACCTAACTAACATGAGACACATCGAGCGTAAAAACTATCGAATTAGTAGGCTAACTATGTCAAATAATATGGAGTCATTTAGGCTAGGGGAACTGTCACTTTCATGAAACAATAAAAAGTATAACTGAAAATGTTGAGCTCATGAATAATATTGGTAGCGACGTTTTAGATTTTGACGATTTTCTTCGCTCAGAATTTTTCAGGTTCAATCCGCTCCATCTCATGTATTTGTCAGACCATAGAAATCCTTTGCTATCCAAGCCTCGACGACAGAGTTGGACGAAGACGAGCTGACTGCTGAATGCTCAGCACAGTACTTACCGCTAAGCTGGAAGATGGTGATTTGGAGCTAAGTGGGTCGATGGCATTATTCACTCGGAGACAACTGCTGGCTGAGGATGACTTACAATAGACGTAATGCAGGCCTTGGATGAGGCAAGAATGTGGTTCCTGTTAGCCTACTTCCTTGTATGGGCTGAGTGTGATACCTCCTGGGCCCTGGCTCGACCACCTCCTCAGTAATGTCTATACTGCAGCAATTAGTGTTCACTCATTCACTCCAGTGCAGGTAGCTCGAGACTTTCCAACTGTACAAAGGTGTATCAGCATCATCAATAAAGTATTTACACTTTTATTTAGTTTTCCCACTACGTACTACGATACCCAAAGCCAAACCACACACTTTGCCTATCTTCGACCATGACCATACTCACTAATCCAATAAAATCTGGTTGATTTGCACAACGACCAAAGTATATAAATGTTATATATAAAAGGTTACGCGCTTTTCTTCTCTTCCCAAAAGATGGTTTAGTTGTTTTACAATGCAAGCTATATGTGTATATAAACAACAACAAAAAAGCATTTAAGTAGTAGTTGTGACGCCAACTGTTTAGGATGTTAGGAGCTGAAAGTTGTTCTTCTCTGTCCTCTCTGGTTAGGAGCAAGGAAAGAAATATATTGAAATCGGTGAACCTGGACCGCGCCAAAAAACTCAGCTAACTGCAGGACACCGGTATTGCGCCTGACCGAAACCTACCTCTCTAAAACGCGCCACTTTCTTAGCACGGATATTGTCCAACATTTCCTAAGATACTCGATCCTGAACTAGTCGATACTTACCTGAAATAGTCGATCTGTGGCTTTATGGGTTTACAATGCCAAATTACTATGCTGATTTAGTTACACTTGTCACCTTATGTGCGTAGCAGTTTAGTATAGAACCTTGAAAGCACATGTTCTTTATGCTTGCTTAAAACAGCTGTTTTAAATATGTTATCTCGCCAGGTTTTGACGTGTATTCCTAAATTTCTGACATAAGAAAATATGTGTCTAGGTCCACTGTCACGTCACCTTCCACATTTTCAGTAAACCTACAAAGATTTCCAATTTTGAAATACTAACGAGAATTTAGGTGAGGAAGTAACTAATGATGTTTTTAACCAAAGTAACTGAAAACTAAAAGAAAGTCAATAATTCATTTGGTATAAGTATGTAGCCTAGGATAGCAAACATTTGTGTAAGAAACACCATAGTCCTTGTAGCGAATTGAGCCTAGTTCTCTGCTGGTTGCTCCTGCCAAGGCAACACTGGATACACTGTGTTGTGTCATCTACTATAACTATAGGTCTAGTGTTGCTTTGGTCCTTCCAAGCAGGAGTTATAGTATTGGGTACCTTTTGTCGATCCTTCAGTTGAGTCCCAGTGTACCCATTGAAATATTCGAGTAATCTGGCCTGGGGCAGGGTGTGACGTCAGCTGGCTCGTCTGACATCTGGACTCTTGGAATGTGAGGATCGTGCCCAACAATGGAGAAGTGTGAAGGTCACACAGCCCTTGCTCTCTCATCCTCCCCTTGGGTTAGGGG
Organism: Matsumurasca onukii; assembly: GCA_018831715.1. NCBI lineage: Eukaryota > Metazoa > Arthropoda > Insecta > Hemiptera > Cicadellidae > Matsumurasca > Matsumurasca onukii. The sequence continues at coordinate 8,383,605 of CM032061.1, read as the reverse complement.
CTACTGAGCTACTCGCTCTTGTTTTCTCTTGTTGTGTTTAGTTTTTAGTGCCCACGCGTATGCTATATGTTTGTAGTTTTTATTTTATTCTATAAACTGACCAGTCTCAACGAGCTGTTCTGATTTCCTATAATATACTGAACCTTTGCATAGCACAGAATCTTACCTATCAACATCCTAAGTGAGTACCTTTTTCTGGTTAACACAAGAAAGTATAACCGATATTTCCAAATGACGTACTTTGGAGCAAAAGAGGTAAACATAGGAAACTTTGTGTCCACTTTTCAAGGACAAGGACTGGTGTGTCACAGGATCGGTAGTTCGATGCCAGTACTCGAGCAACAACCTGTCATTTTACAAAATATACTTTGTTGGGGACAAAACACTGAACGGAACATTCGAAGTGGAAACTGTGCACATTTGATAGTTATTTTCTTAAAGAAGTTTGTACCAGGATACTGTAAACGTCATTACGGTCATGATACACTAACACATTTTATCCGTGGCGAAGCACGGGTAAAACAGTTGATTTCTTACAAATTATCCATAAAGCAAGCCTGATTCATGACTTGGTTTTATGCTTTGAACATCACCAAAGAGCAGAGAACTTGACATAACGAATTTAAATGTTTAGCTGATGTCTTATCCTAGCTAGGAATTCATAAACTATAGTTTTCTTTAGGACATATTAACCCTCTTACCTGAAGTTTAAATTAATTTTGAAACTGAAACGTAAATATTTAATTTTTGTATTAGTTCTGTTTACCACACACACACATAAATATGTATTTTACTGTTTCAAACATTAGTAAAACATCCTTTGTAGGTTGTGGGGGCATTTTTAGTTGTTCTTACCCTCTTCTTGCTGCTTTAATCTCGTACAGTCGCAATTGCGGACTCTGTATGTTGGTTGAACAAAGCCATGAAGAAGGGGCGGAGTGACATACAGACAGATTGAAGCATCATATTCTGTGACGGAGCATTGTTCAGTCCCCAGCAGCAGCCAGGGGCACACCATGCCACTATAATGTTCAGCCCGAGGGTGTAGCTGGAGTATAATCATCAGTGGATGAGTGGAATCTAGGCCAGAGTAATTATGTGTAATGACTAATGATCAAAGCGTTTTCACCACTAGCTTCTGGCCGTTATCAATTTCGGTGTTTTCAGGATAGTTCTTGAAATTTGAATGAAAATTAGTTGCGGATTCGGCCTGTAGGAATTATTTGATGGATTAACATGATCCGTTAGATGACACGTTGGCCCGCTAGCTGCTAGTGCTAGCAGACGATGTGTTGCTGCCAGGCGTTCCCCTTGCGTCACAACAACAGTTTGATTTCTGTCGTCATCTCTCGCGGTATGCTCTGCCACTGCCCTCATTCTTCATTAGTTCAATGATGATGCTGGCTGAAGAGTCTGGGCGGTTCTGAATATTCCAGAGCTACTAGGATGGGTTTCAGTTTTGTATCTTACAACAAAAGTTATAATGTAAAATGGTTTAATTTAATTTATGCTTTTATGGTAATGAAAACCTCATAACTTCAAGAACAGTTTTTGTTTAGCAGACCCTAGACTGTGATTGTGTCATAAAGTAATGGTGCCCTTTTCATCTTAGCGTTCCGCAGGATATTTTAAAAATACCTTGGATGTTTTATCTGAATATTTTCTAAAATTTACTTCTACAGTAGTTTAAATTTGTAAATAAATTAACCCTCTTCCTGGTTTAAATTAATTTTATCATTGGTTCATCATCTGGTTAAATGAAACCAGCAACTACAAAACAGGCTTAACATACTCTTGGGCAATTAAATCTAGTAAAATACATTTTTTAAAGACATTAAAGAATTTATACTTGGTTAATTTGTGGAGTACCAGCAAACTTTTTTTATTGTGTTATGTAAAATCCATGCAACATACTGTCTCTAGAACAGCTAGTCAGCTTTCAGATAGTCGCTGACTTTTCTAACCTTCTTACTTGAATCTTTTATAACTTATTTTTTTAGATTGTTATTTTTGTTCATTATTTATTTTCACTTGGGTGTTTGAGTGTGTATATTTTTCAGCGTGTTGAATTAAACGGCTGATACTCAAAATAGGTATTGAATATCTACAATGTTTTATTTGGTTGCAAATGTTAATGTGTTGTTTGGTTTGTTGCAGCGAGGAGATGGGATGAGTGTGGCGGCGCAGGTGGCGGGCAGTGGAGGCGCCACAGACACTGTGCGAGAGAGGGCTATGCAGGCTGTCGAGTACTACAACAGTAATGTGCTCAGAGCCAGGTAACCCCCCCCCTACTTACACAAATATTTAGTTAAGTATACAGGGTGTCCCATAAGTAAAGTTCCAAACTCTGGGAAAAGGTTATATGAGTCAAAATTAAAATGTTACGTTGGCGTTACACCTTAAATAGCGAATAAACGGTGAGTTTAACGATAAAATGTAAAGAATAACGTTTTGTAGTGAATTTTACTACCTATCTATTGACACCAAGTTCATAAAAGTCTGTTGGAAAACAACGAAGCTTTAGGAAACTGGCTGAAAACAACAACTTTCCACCTTATTATCATTATGTTTGCCACGGTTTCCACTGTAACTTAGTTGATTCTTAATCGACTTTTTTTACCTTGGTATCAATAGATAGGTAATAAATATCGCTACAAAACGGTTTTCTTTACATTTTATCGTAAAACTCACCGTTTATTCGCTATTTAAGGTTTAACGCCAAAAATGCCCTAAAAATACCATAAAATAGCCACAGTTTTAAAATGATAAGTTATATTCTACTGGTAATGTTTTCCATAAATGGTCTTACTGAGATACAAATTTATGCTAAGTTTGAGTCAAATCCGATAAGTGGTGTGGGAGATAATAAATAGTTAGTGAAAAATATAAAATGGCAAATATCTGGTTAACTAAGCGTTTTTGGAAAAATTGTTATTCTTAATTTTCTCTTTATTTTGACCCATACAATCTTTTTCTAGAGTCTGGCACGTTACTTATGGGACACCCTGTATAATATGTTTAGTTTTTTCTTTTAGTTTTATTTTATGTAAGAGAGATTCTTGGACATTTTTGAGTGTTGAGGGGCAAATGCTAAAATATTCACACTTAATATTCATTTTAAAGTTTGTAACATTTAAATCTGTTGTGAGAACTGGGAATCATTGTCTAAAAAGTGTGGACATCTCAGGATATATGTAAGGTTTTTAAATGGTTTCCCCGCCACCAACAGTAGTGGTATTTTCTACTCACATGTTCTGTGTAGTATTTTCACCTGCTGTCAACTTTATTTTTACAAAATTTGTTCGCATTCCTGTATTTTTAACATGGGTTACATTTATTCCAACCCATAGCTAGTTATAATCTACATAATAAACAAAAAAATGATTAAGTTGTCCAAACAAGCTCAAAATTATTTACCTTTCTCGTAATGCCTGAGGTAACAAGGAAAGTAAATATGAAGGCAAAAGCTAAAGCGAAGGTAGTGTACGTAATGGAAAATCACTTTAATCAAGCGCTCGGTTGTGTGAGTCAGCGTAGGATTTAAATTATATAGAATACAAAATGGGCAGTAAAGCGTTTTCAGGTGATAAAAAACAAATATTTCTTCTAGTGTCTGGGACCAGTTTGATAGCTATTCTTGCTCATCTTATTTCCCAGGCTGTGACCATTTAGAGTCTTGGACCTTTCAACAGGTTTTCGAGCTTTCAGAAGACTGTATTATTTAGCCCATTGATTTTTAGTTATACAAAATACACGTCCATCAGGCATCAGCTGGATCACTACAATGGTTTCCAAAAGGTTCAATACATATTTAAATAATCTTTAACATATTATTTCACAACCAATTTTTGGGTAAATTTTTAATAGATTAAATACTTGTTGGTTCGCCTCCAAATACCTGTAGACCTTGTGAAGAGATTGAATAGTCCCGATGTACATTTTGGTAACTGTTTACATAAGGATACTTTTACACACTATTTATACTTATATACACTTAAACTAGTCACTTTGACAGACTATGTTGCACTAAATCTATTAATTGATATAGACCTTGATACTGGATATAATAAAAATTGGTAAATTGTTATTTAAGTATAATTATACAGCAGGCAGACCTAAATAACTGAAAGGCAAAACACTGCAATGTCTTGGAATTTGTTTCCTGGCAGTAAGTATAGTGCTGCTAAAGAATAACTCAGTTATTGTATTACCAACATCTTAAAACTTAAAACTGATAGAGAAGTTGTGGAATAAATATTATGAATTTGGGTTTCAGAGTGGGGGCTGGTTTGCTGTCAGGGTCCAGGTCCTCTTACAACGACCGCCACCACCACCAACATGCCGTGCGGCCACGCACCTCTGTACAAGACGCACTCTACCGCAGCAACTCTAGTCTGGAGCTCATGCATGACCATACCCACATACACCACGACTCAAGGTATAGTTATCTAAACACAAGTCCTCAAATATGTATTTCAAATTAAATTTAAAGTATTTCTAAATTAGTACAGTTCAGTACCAATTTCTTTATTTTATTACTTAATCAGAAAATTGTACAGTTTTATTGCATTACTACTACACATCACCACAGTATGGTTTCTGTTTAGTAAAATAAATGCAATATGGCATATTATAGGAATATCATGGGTTGATTGAATAATATGTTATACCGCTCATATTAAGTGGCTGTAACTCAACCTCCAGACATTTCAACTTCTTCTCTTTTGCTGAAAAAGGCATGTTGTCCTACTAGAAGCACTTAACACTATCACTGCGTGCTTATGGGCACTTTGCAATTTTCATGTTTTAACATGTTGATTGTAGTGAATGTGTTAATCAGACTCAATAATCATTGCCATCAAACAAAGAACCGGTATCGCTGTCTATAGCACATGACAAATGTCTCAATGCTTACTGAGTGAACGGTGTATGTATGTGTAAAGTTGTTACTTGTTTGCTTGCAGGTCGGGGAGTATGGTGAGCCCAGTGCTGAGGCGAGAGTATGGGAGTCATGGCTCAATTGACGTCATCGCCGCTGACAAGCAGACGACAGGCGAGTCTTTCTTCGCAATGCTACAAGATTACCGACCAGCTGTATTAGGTAACATTTTCAGTTAGCATTTGAAAGATTTACCTTTATGAAAATAAAAAATTAAATCAACCTGTGTATAAAAACAAAATTACAAATTCCTCGCTTGGTTGGGGATGCTTTTGTTGGCTTTAAGAAAGATTTGTATATTCCCCTTAGCAACAATCTCTTAATTCTGATGGTTGGATATCACAGTATCTAAACTCTCAATTATTTTTACAATTTTTAAGCTCTTGTTATTGTCCTTGACAATATCTTGTTATTCAGACACTTGTATGGTTATTTTTGGCTGATCACAAAGTGCCTCCCCGAAATACTGGAACCTAAGCAGCAATTTAGTATTATATTTGGCCACTGCTTTACTCGTACAAATGTGAAGTAAGCAAGTGTTGTGTTGTAGGGCTGGGGACAGATCAGCGCAGCCCAGGACCCTCGGAGTACCTGAGGGGCAAGCTGGAGACTGCTCCGACTGCGGAGAACGCAGCAAACACTCTCGCAGACGACACAGCCTCCAACCCTGCCAACACTAGCCCCAAGCTCAGGCTCAAGTTCCACAGGTTCTGGTCAGGTAAGCTACAATTCAGACAAGACCATTGTTCAGTAAGTTTCTTTAAAAATATAGAAGTTTCATACTTTTTTTCAGTTTAAAACTTTTTAATTTGACAATGTAGCTCTGCTAATCTAAAACCAAAGTCTGTTTAAATTTTCTGAACAATTTACAAGCCAAAAATCACTATATTGCAGACAAAAATTTATATACCTTAAAACTCAGTCAAGTGTCGTTGCAGGAAACGTTTCCAACAACGGAAAGCCAGGAAGAGCGACAACTGTGGACGACTCTGTAGTAAACTCACCATCGCTGAACAACGGTGGTAGAGACAGTACAGACTTTGAGGAGAGACAGCGGCGACGTGCCTTTGCGCACTACGATGTGCAGAGTCTGACTGCTAACGTAGGCTATGCTACGCGGTTGCGCGGTCTGCTGCTCAACCGTCGTCGCAACACCGCCACTGGCGCATCAGCGGCCAGCATGTCCACCACGCGAGCCAGCACACCGGACAGCGGGGATGAGGATGGTGGGGATGGCAGAAGTAACCAGCTACTTGAGAGGTATTAAAATCTACAAGTTGTTGATTATTCCAATTTTTGTTACTTGATCCCAAATGCATCATCAATGTTGTTAACTGTAGAAAAAGTCTTGAAAGCTTAAAAAATAAAGTAAATAAGTACAGACAAATTCATATTGTAAATGAAATCTTATGGTTTTACCGTAAGGGCCTGTGGTTCCCAGGTAAATTTGAACCCCCAGCCTGATATACCACGAGCTACAACTGCCTTAGGCCAGAAAACTTGTAATTTTAAGCCTGATAATTAAACTTATTTTGTAAAAAAATCTTGCCAAATTGTTTGTTATAATAGTAAATAACAATATTCTGCTTGAGTAATATGACTTTCCAAAGAAAACACTCTGTACTGTCAAGAATTTGAAAATAGTACTAAAATACAATACACTTTTGGACAGTAGTAATATTTTGCGATGCGGCAAATTTCCGGTTTATAGCAAGAAATCTGTAAAATCATATGAAAATCAATTGATTTCATTTTTGTAAAACAAAAGTCCCCTGGCAGTGTTTTTGTGACCGTTTGACTTGCTGTAAAATGAATGTGCCGAAAATCAATTGAAACTAAACTAATTAATAGTCTGTGTTGTTTTTAGCTGTCCATTTTTCCGCAATGAGATGGGTGGTGAGGAGGAGCGAGTGGTGTCATTGACAAGACTCTCGCCTCCATCCAAGCGGAGAGCGCCTCAACACCTGCCCCCCTTGGCTTGTGGAGTTTCTGTCCTGGAGTATCCGCCTGGAGAGAGCCACTGGACACAACACTGCTGCCCCCGCCTGCGTCCTTCTAGTCTTATCGAGTGTGTTGACCATGGCGCACTTTACTACAGGCATTACTTTTACCAACAAGGTACTATTGGAAGCGGAGAATGCAAGTCAATAAATCTTAAGTAGAAAGTTCTTTGAAAATATTTGAATAACACCCTAAAGTGTATTATATAATCTAAGTCTAAAAAAACACTATGAACAAAAATGTGCAGTTTAGAGTTGTTATTGTAAGGTTAAAATTTATACTTTTTAATACTATCTTTTAACTAAAATAAGTGCTATGCAGAATTCAAACAATAATTTTATGTTATACTATCATCATCAAAAATTAACTGAGTTGCTATGTGTTCTGTTTCAGAGCACCAAAATTGGTTTGGGATGGACGAAAACTTGGGGCCTGTTGCAATCAGTTTGAAGAGAGAACGGATAGAAAGGCCTGCGTCATCAGAAAACAGCATCGCTGCCCCTTCCCCTCTTCTGTGCTACCGAGTAGTCATTCGCACCAGTGAGGTTAGTAATCAATATCAAAATACTTTTTCTTGTTATTGAAACAAGTCTGTGTTTTATAAACTTCTTTTAATTTTCCTCGCTAATAGATGATTTCACAAAATAAAATTTGAAGTTCAATTTTTAATTCCAGACTATACATGTTTTTTTATAAATGAGTTGATCTTACAGTTGATGTACAGGGGTTGTCGAATTTCCAGGTCAAGACTTTCTATGATAAGACTTAGCCTCAACAAAGGTTTGATTACAATTAAAGCTTTCTAAAGCCCAAGATTTGATCGTTTTGAAAGTATTTGTTTTAAAATTTGGAATGTCACATATATTTCAGTTATTTGATAGTTATAATTTAAAATCTTTTTTAGCTGTTAACTCTGAGGGGGACTGTATTGGAGGATGCAATCCCCAACCTTAAATCTTCCACAAGCAGTAAAACCATGAATACCAAAGAAGTTCTTGAATATGTTGCACCTGAAGTTCAACCCTCCTGGTAAGTTAAATGGTCTAATCTTTTATTTCATTTTTAAGTTCACTCTAATCACAGTTTGATATGACTGTTTAAGTGTTTGTCAAATGACAATAATGAACTTTCACTTCTTTTAAATAATCAAACAACCATTTTACAGCTCAACCAAGTGTGACTAAAAAGTCATGAAATACTGTAGTGAAATTGGTTTGTTGTCACAAAGATGGTTTATTTTAGTAAATGATCTCACCACTAAACAAGTATGTTTTTTAACTCTTAGGCTTTCGCAACCGGTGTCACAACTATAATCTAGTTCTTCCGATTCACACTGTGTCAAAACATCATAATAATTGGTTTATACTAATTATACAAATTGGTTTGAAATATTAAGTACAGTATTAAAACAATAATTGACAAAACTGAGAAGCACCCTTTAAACATGTATGTATTTTCCTTTTTCAGTTTAAGATTGGGCACCTCATCATCTCAGACGGAAGAACAACTTCTGAAACTGGATGAGCAGGGCCTCAGTAGTCACTATAAGGTAACACTCATGTTAGCAAAAGTAACAAGTTTAAATCAAAAGCTCTAAAAAGATAAAAATAATTCACTTGTCTTAGTTTACCTCTCACATACCTACTCTATGTGACCAAACTTCAATTACATATGGAACTCGAATTCCTTGTTCATAATGTGGTAAAATCCTAACAGTAATATTTAGTCTAAAACACGTTTAAATGTTTTCAAGATGGTTTACTGTGCCTTGAATTTTTCATTTTGTCAGGTGAAATCTTAGAAGGGTTAACAGTTTTAAACCTAGTAGTTACCACTATAGTCCTTTCAATTGGACACATTCAGTTGGTGCTGTCTTCAAATTTATCCTGGACAAACCTACACTGCCAACTACAAATTGACAGGACATTTTCTTCAAAATAATTGAGCGAACAATGCCTAGACTGGTAGTAATTATTGGGGTTGAAACCGGTAATCCAACTAATAACTTTCCCATCGAAATAAAACAGGCATAGTAATCCATATTGAACACATTTAAACTCCTTGTTTTAGACCCAAAAATCATTGGTTGAATCTTAATGAATTATGAACAAGGAGTTTGAAGTTCCACCTGTATTTGGGCTACATTAGTCAAAGTAATTCCATCTTTCTTTATTCATAAAGGTTAGGTTATGTTATCTTTTATATTGTTGCAAATTACAAAAGTTGGCAGTTCAGTTTAGGTTATTTAGCATTTTTGCATCTCTAAATATTGTTTGCAAACCTCAAATTCAGATTCAGTACACACAAAAACTAGAAACACTGGGACTACCTCAAAAGATTTATGGCAAAAAGAGTTTGACCTAAACATCTATAAATTTTGAATGTTATTATTATGTTAACAGTTTTGTACACACATTTGTCACGTCTCTTATACTACAAAACGAGTAATTTTGGTTGAACCGTATGTGTGTGCAGGTTGGCGTCATGTACTGTAGAGCCGGACAGTCAACAGAGGAGGAGATGTACAACAACCAGGATGCAGGTCCGGCGCTCATAGAGTTTCTAGACACAATCGGACAGAAAGTGCGACTCAAGGGGTTCGACAAATACAAGGCTGGACTTGATAACAAGAGTATGTATCCTCATTTTTATTTCAAACTATTGACTGTAACAGCAACCTGATTTAAGTTTTTCCTTTATTTAGTTTTCTTCCTTTTCATTTATACTCACATAACCACAAGTTCAATGTAATCAAAAGATTTTTTTAAAACAAACATAAACCTAAAATGAAAATACAAAAATTAAGTTTGAAAATTAATGGAATTTTCCCCAATTCTTGTGAGATATATGTTTTGTAAGATACAGAAACACCTCTCGTTATCAAGTGATGTTTAGTCTAAATTGCTTGTAAGCTGAGCCTATATTATAATATAACTAAATTAGCTCATCTCAGAGAATGTACACAACTAATTAAACACCTAACTGATGTTACACTCTGTTCACAGCTGATTCGACAGGGCTGTACTCAGTATATGCTCAGTATCAAGATTGTGAGATCATGTTCCATGTATCCACACTTCTTCCCTTCACACCAAATAACAGGCAGCAGGTAATTTGACAATCCTTACTACCTTATCTTCAAAACTAGTAATGTATAGAATAAACAAATTGAACTGTACAATTTGTCAACCAACCACTTATTTTTATGCACTTTTATTTTGGTCTTGTGCCCAAAAAAGAAAGATGAGAAAGGTTGCTTAAGAGAATTTACACCCTATTCCTTTTGCTTAAAATGAAAAAAACACTCTCTTGTGAGAGCATATTATAGAGGCTCCATCAGTATAAAAAAATCTTTAAGAGATTGCCAAATAAAGTGAGTTTGGGTTTAATTTTGAGTTCGCTTAAAACTTGCAGTAAAGACAACAAATTGAACCTCTCCATTTGCATTTATTTTCTGGACCAATTCATTTGTACATTTAGTTTGCATACATTAAATAAAAAGATTCACAACACAAATTTAGAAATTACCGTGAAATTTGTCCCTGGTGAGACATCTGAGTGGAAAGAGTTAAGCTGTAATTACTTTACTGAAATATTAACAGTTATCCTCTGGAATCATAGAGCTACTGAATATTATACATATAAACATTAAAACTCAGGGGTACTTATTTGGTTTCATGCACTAATGGCTCTATGCTTTTAGATAAAATCTTTCCACATTTTAGTACTGTACCTATTTAATAAATCGCTTGAAAAATTTCCCCATCCAGTTAAAATCTGTATCTAGTTAATTTGCCCTCCCTCCCTGACCCAAGACTCTCTTCAGCCGCCTTTTAAATTTAACATATTTGTGAAGAGAGTTTTTTGGCTGACATTACTTTGTCAACTTTTGATACTCTTACACTTTGTATTTATGACGATTAAATATCATAAAAACTTATCACAATTTCTAAACCTTTAACAATTTTAATAACTTTAACCGAAATTGAATAAAAAACAATGACAGTCAAAGCTTCTTTTGTGATTCCAATTATTATTTTATGGCATTAAAGTGTGCATTAAAGAGCACCATTTGCTTTGCTGGAATGTGTACAACAGGAAAATTCTTCAATATATTATGGGCTCTTACAGATAATTAGATTTCTAACATATAGAATTTCATTGAATTTGTCTTGTTTTAGCTTTTAAGAAAGAGACACATTGGGAATGACATAGTCACCATAGTGTTCCAAGAGCCGGGGGCTCTACCATTCACACCAAAGAATATACGCTCTCAGTTCCAACATGTGTTTATCATTGTGAGAGTCATCAATCCATGTTCAGAGAATACTCAGTATTGGTAAGTGCTTTCACCAACATTTTAAATATTCATAGGCTTTTGTAACAAGAGTTATTATTCATATCTAAAATTTACTGGTTCACAATTGGTCAACAATTTTAAATTCTCTTGTTTCTTTACGTAGATTAGTCACAAGTTACTGATTTTGCCAGAAAGAAAGAAAAGACCTCGTTCTAATGATATTTGTTTATTGTTCAAAGCAAAATACGACTAGCATAACTAAACCCAAAATTGATGTGTCCAAAACCTTGGGCTCTCCTATTTATTATAATACAACACTTTTTCGCTCCAATTGTAGTTTTAATTTGATTTTTTCAGTGTTGCTGTTACAAGATCTAAAGAAGTTCCAGTGTTCGGTCCTCCAATCCATGAAGGAGCTACTTTCAACAAATCTAAAGAATTTGCTGATTTTCTCTTAGCAAAAGGTATTTTGATATGTATTTATTTTTTAATGTTTAATAGAGGCTGTGGGTTACAATAATTAGTTTTCAATGGCTCAATTCAAAAATGTACCAAAAGAGTGACCAAAACATGAGTTTTTATTTTCTTAAAAGACACCTTAAATGATTTAACTTTATTAAAAGGCAAAGACATATTAGAGGAGGTTAAATAAAAATTACTTACATTTGTTCATAGTTTTAAAATTTTCAAGATAATAAATTTTTCAAAGACCTTACAAAACTGTACATATGTTGTGTGAGTCTGAAGGAAAAAATGACAATTTCAGCATTTATTTAAGTTAATTTAATAGATATTCAATATTTCAGTTTTATTTAATTCAAAATAAAATGGTCACTCTTCAGGTGAAGTTCTGCTAAAAGTGAAATGGTTAAAATGTATACCTAAAAAGGTTGAAACAAAAAGTCTAGAAAAAATAAGTAAATACCATCAATGTTAACATATTCATAAATGTGTTTGCAGTAATAAACGCAGAGAACGCGGCACACAGGTCAGAGAAGTTCTCAACAATGGCTACCAGAACTAGACAAGAATACCTCAAAGACTTGGTCACTAACTACTCCACCACCACCTGTGTTGAAACTAGTCAAAAATTTTGTGAGTATTCACTATTCTGTATTTCTGTGAAGTTAGTAGCTTGTTTGTTCATATCTTTGTTGACAGAGGTCAAGATAAATAGAGCAACTAACAGCTGCAACATTCCAAATTACATCATTGAAAATTCAGTTTTAAATTTCTATTTTAGTTATCCCCAACATGTAAAATTGAGAGTTGCTCAAAATTTGTTTAAATAAATACTTACAATAGAATTGGACAAACACCAAGCAATACTCAGCAAAGATGGTTCATCACACTAAACAACTAATAAAAATAGAACCAAACGTTATGAAGATGAAACCAAACTATTGAGAATTGTAATACTCCCTTAGGTACATGGCTTATCCAAAAAAATTTTAAGTCAATTCTAAATTTAATGGAAAATAGCAATCAGCAATCAAAACACAAAACATCAATAGAAGTTAACTGACAAAATTTAAACCTAGAAACTAAAAAATCACTGTACAAAATAGAGTGCGAGACATCTTACTTCATTAGATGAATCAATTATGTTAAAGTGACATTATTCAAGATAAAAATTGGGGAAGAACTAGGATAAAGCCTTTTTGAAGTAATACTTTGTGCTTTAAATCCATGTTGAGGATGATTCAAATGTGCATGAATGTTTCATGTTGATGTTGATTCTGTAAATCTGTAATGAATTGGTGCCTAGTAATTCTCTAATAAACTTATGCAGAGTGAGTTTGATTACAATAGCATTGTTAGAGGTACAGCAATGCTGTCGTTCAGCAGCAGCAGTGAACTGAAGGATTGTGGAGGGAAAACAGGAGGCTCGGTTTCTGGCAGATGCTACTCAACGAGGGGCTGTCAGCTGGCAGGTTCTACTGGACGACACGAGTCAGGCCAGTCTCGTCGACTGTCTTCTGGCTATCAGCGCCGACACACTGCTACTGGTCGAGGAACATTCCAGGGAAATTGTTTTTGTTACTCCTTGCAAAAGTATTCTCGGCTGGACTACCAATACAAATAGGTACTATACTATAAAGTTTAGTACTTTACTATAAAGTTTATATTATGTAGCAAGAGAGTCTAAATAAGGTAGTCTGTAGCAAGGTAAATAGAAAGAAAAGGAAAGATCTACCCAAGTTACAGTCTATATTGTAATATTATTTGACATTAAACGTATTGTAATGTAAAAGAAAATAGTTGCACAGAAGCAAACACCACCCCTTTAATACACTGACATCCCAGGTAAAATTACATTGAATTGTATTTTATATTTTAGTTTTTAGCAAGGCCAGCTAGAGCAAAAGTAAATTACATTAGCACAAAAAGTAAACAGTAATGCACATTTCAAATAGTTTAAACAGTGTTGGATATGAAAACTACTATTTCATAGAAACAAACACCAACCATCTTTAGACGTCAGTGTTCTTGTCGGTCGTCATCCCTACCATTCTATAAATAAGGTAAACCTTGGTCTGTACACCATATATGTTGCATATTATTTTCTAGCTCATCGTTTTGTTTGTTGCGTTCTGGGAACACAATAATAGCACAGAGAAAGTGGGATTTTATTTAGACCTCAGTATAGGCAAACGTTTAAAATATCAAAGAAGGCTTAAAATAAGAAGTTAAATTGATTGTAAATTTTATTTTATAAAAAAATTATTCTTTACAATTACCATTCAAATGTCAATTTAGGAGCAAATTTTGAATACTTTTCCTGCATTAGATTTGAAGATTATGATATGAAGATTCTAGCTTTGAAATTGTTGTTTAGTTTGAGGCTGTACTACCACCAAGGAGAGTGTATGACGATGCACATGCGAGAGAATGGAGACAGAGACGAACTGATGGAGGTAACGTTAGATTAACGTTGTTTGTTTCTTTTGTTATTGAGAAATATAGTAGACCCATATTTTATGAGTTCATTTACAGAGCTTCCATATGAATCTAATTTAACTGATTTTCTAATAATAAGCTTTAACTTACATTTAAAACTACTAATACTGAACACCTTTAAGGTAGCTGTACAAAGAATACTGTAGATTGACTTTGGGAAAATGTCTTAGGGTTAGCTGAAAAGAATACTGTAGCCATGGCCTTGGTGCTGTACAAAAATAATTAATACACCTCTAAAATAACTTGGGGGAGTGGGAGGGGGCTTTGTTTAGCATTTACTGTACAATATGTAAAACAATTAATATTTTTCATATTTTGGATAATACTAACCTCAATAACACCTAACCTTCATATTATCCGTGTTTTGTTTTTGTATCCTCCTGAGTCCCTACAAGGTATTATAGGCTCTATGTTAATTTCTTTAGCTAAATGATATTCTAATGACTAATATACAACATTTCCAATTTTGGATCAAGGATTTGAGGCAGAGAAAGTTTTGCTTCACAAATCCTGAAATATCTGGCAAACATACTCTACTATTCTAGGTCAAATTTATTTTTATTTTAAACTATCACATTATAATTATATAAAAACTATTTACAAAATCTGTATTTTATTAACAAATACTGTGTAAATAATGTATTTTATTAACGTTAATTAGTACAGTATAGTAAAATGTTAACACTTAAGCATGCTCAACAGAGAAACTTGCAACATTCCAGGTGGTGGTGAGGCTTAGATCAGTGACTCAGGGCAGTGTGACTCAAGAACTGGCTCTCAAGAGGAACCCCCTGGGGCAGCTGGGGTTTCATGTGCAGCCTGACGGAGTGGTTACCCAAGTAGAGAGTTTGGGTCTAGCTTGGCAAGCCGGACTCAGACAAGGTGCAAGGCTTGTTGAGATCTGTAAGGTAAGAATTTTGAAAATGTATAAAATTTTAAATATTAAATGCAAAATTATACTGTGCTATTTGTTCACCTTTGTAATGAACTCCTTGACAAAGACCACCACTCTAAAAGGGAGTTTTTTACTTTATGTTAGTGGATCACACATCAAGGCAACGTCCAGCTTATTCATTTCAACTGTAAAGACTAGTTGGGTTTGAGTGTTTTCTCTATGATGGTATATGCCGCTACTTGGCAGTTTCATTATTGGTTGAGAGAAACAGAGGTATTTAACAGTAATGGGTTGGTTCTTTTTTTGTTAATTCCGGTACCAACTTTGTTGTTTTGTTACAAGTAATACTTGTTTACTGGTGCTTAACCTGTACAATGTTTGCCACACACTGTTGGACAGCCAAGCTAAACTTCTGGTGCAAAGCTGTAACATTCATGAACATATATCAGGCAAAGCTGAGGCCGGCGAACAGCCTCGTAACTCCTACGGCAATAAAGAAATTTGCTTTACTCATGTCAGCGGCGCTTCAGCGCTTAGCTGCAAGTCCGTCTTGTTACAATTTCAAATCATATCAAATGTGTTTTCTGTTTGCACAGGTAGCAGTATCCACTCTGAGTCATGACCAGATGGTGGATTTGCTGAAGACTTCAATGATGGTAACAGTTACTGTAATCCCTCCGATGACTGATGGCAGTCCGCGGCGAGGTTGTAGTAACCATAACTGTCAGTACAGTGCAGCAGGTAACGGTGAGGCGGAGGGAGACTACGAGAACCTGGCCTCGCCTGACAACAACAAGCTGCTTCGTAAACCAGCTTTGCAAACTGCAGTCCCTGGCAACCATCGGAGAAGGTAAGTCGGGCATGTAGCCAATCAAACGTGTCAATCAATTGAACCTATTTTTAACCATATGTAAGGGCAAAGCAGTCATTTATTTTTTAACCTGAGCTTTGTATTTTTTGTACTAACAGGTATGAGAGGAGTTTTTCTCCTCCAAGATCGAGTAACAGCTCTGGCTATGGGACAGGCAGTAGCAGCAAATCATTTTCTGGTGGTGATGCCAGGTTTTCCTCAAATCCAGAGGTACTTAAGTTTTTATTATGAAAACCTATTCTAATGTATATATTTAGTTATTTTGTATAGTTTAGTTTGGAGTTGGTCCAACAGTTTTGTTCCCATTCCCATTAGTGTTTTGCTAATCCAAACCTGGTAATCTGAAAAGTCAATTAGTCCTGGCAGAAACTTTGGAGAAACTACAATGATCATAGTCATTCTTGTCATTTTTAGAATAAATCATTTCCACTGGATTTAATGAGGTTCGTACAAGTGTTGTACACCGGCAGAGATACTCTCACCTAATCCCATTTTGGTAGTACAGTGTCCATAATCCAGCCTTTTGCCGCTGGATTATGCCAGAGGCACTTTGAATTGAGTTGTTGTATCCAACAGTTTGTTCAAATTTATTTCAGTGAAACAATGTACATAGTTAGAAATTGCTGGTTCTTCTCAGGAAAGAAAAAAGATTGTTAATAACATCATCAGTGAAACCTCTCATCCCAATATCTCACTCAATAAACAAACCACAAACTAAGAATAAATTTACAAATATTCTCTCACCCAACAAATAGTCGGATTGGCAATCAAAAATTAATGGGTTTTTAGGGAACAATGACTTCCTCATCCAGTGGACACTCAAGTGACGACCGGTGGTATGAACTGTTGGAGCCTCCCGCAGACAACTGTGAGTCTCCTCCTCCCCCCCTGCCAGCCAGGCTCAGTGCCTTCCAGCTTGTCAATGAGTTCAAGGTTGGGGAGAAGGTGACCACTTGTCTGTTGAAAGCTTCAGAACGAAGTCACGAACTCAGACGACAGCTAGAACGCACACCACATGATTACCATCTTGTTACAAGAATGCCTAAGGTAATATTAGAAATGCAACAATTAATCATTGAGGTTTTACTGTACAATCTATCCTAAGAGAACCTGAGAGTCATTGTTAAAGATTCGGACACAGTATTATTTACACCATTTTTTGCTTTCTATGGTTGATTTTCAGTGAATGAATGAGTTTCTGGTGTACAGGTTGCAGACTACAGTTACCAAACGACAGGAGGATGTGAAAAGTCTACAAGTCTGCCACTAGACTGCAGCACTGCAGGGGTCCGGGCTCTATCCATCAATGACGGCCATTCTACTGATACCAGCTCCACAAGTGAGCGGCTCTTCGGTATGCCCAGTGAAGGTAATGTTTTATTTTGTTTTTATGTCACTTTAGTATTTCATTTATTCATGTGTTAAATGCACTGATGGTGTTCACGTGGTTGCATATTGTGTTGGACAGAACAGAATCTTATATACAGTGGAATCTCTCTGACAAAAATCAAAATGAAGCAGAAAAAGGTTGGTTTGAATAACACAAATTGTAGAATAAACCAGAGCCAGGTAGGAACCAGTCAAGGTCAGACTTACCCCTCAACCTAGCCATCTCATTAATCAGCTCATTTTACTCCCTTCGTTTTGACATTGTAGAGATAATAGCCATGAACAACTCATCAGGAAGCAGAATACCAAAAGTTGTACTTTTCGGATGAGCTTTTGGTTATTTCAAATAAATGCTATTTTGATTAAAATAATTTTGGTTTAGAGAGGTTTTTGTAAATAGACTGTTTTAATAATTTTAAAAATAATTTTACCCTTTTCCAGCTTATCCTATTTAATACTACAACACATATATTGTTGTAAATGCATCATTTATACATGTTATGCATCAATACACAATCAGATGTAAATAGATTCTATTACGTTTATAGATGAGCTGTCAGCTAGCAGTTCGCCAGCGTTGCGGAGAGGTGGTACATTGACACCCTCTAGCACAGGTAGCCGGAATCAAAGCCCCCGCCCTCGTGACATGGGCGAGGCCCGACTGCGGCCTAACGCTTCCGCTCGCTCAGCCAACCGCCACTCCGCCAACCTTAACAACTCAACTCTACAAGAGGATCTGATTCGCCTCATCAGCCCAGACTCTAATCCTACCGACCTCACGCCAACCAAGGTCAGTTCATTGTCACCATCATACTTTTTCTGACTGTGATTTTATTTATTATCTTTTACACTATTGTTTACCTTACCTCTCACCTCGTGAGATCGTCTTACATTTCTTCTACAGTTTCTTCACCATAGGCAACTGTTGAAATCTGTATACAATATCTTTAAAAATTTATAAAAAAAACTTATTCATGTTAAAATGTAGTTTTATTCAGCTTTCAGTTAATTAAAATGAATGTAATATAAGGATTTTCTATAGGAAAACGGGTCGACCGGTAAAGTGCACAGCAGCAGCAATGGTGGCAGTGAGAGCTACAGAAGTGGTCGAGTAAGAGGTTCTAGGGAGAACTTGGCAGCGCCACCTCGCCCTCCCTCCCCACCCACGCAGGACAAGCCTGCTCACACCACCACTCCGGGCAAGGAGACACAAGAGGTGATACTGACCATGGCCCGCCCAGCCACTGTCATATCCAACGCATCCACAGCATCTAGTCCTGCTCCCAGCGAATCAAAACTTTCCAAGGAGGAAAGGTACTGGTAACTACCACTGTATTTTCTAGGATTGCAGTTAGTACGTTTTGTATAAACTATATTTTATTATCAAAAAATTTGTTTTCTATAAGTCCAAATTTAAGATTTGGCGTCTAAGAAATTTTAAACTGAAAACAAGCTAGTAAATGGTGTTTTTGTAATTGTAAGTTACAATAGTTCCAAGGATATATGTTCTATGTTTTATTTTAAGTTTGTGGCACAAGATTTTTAGGTAATCAGTTCTAGAGACGGATTTTATATTATCTGACTATTACCTACCATTAGCCTCTTACCCTTTTCTGTTCAGGATGACCAATACTCCCTTAAAAGTCAATTTTGACTCAGCAAAAAAGAAAGGTTGTATATTTGCAATATGTTAAAAGTTTTGTTACAAATTATACATGAAAAGAATGTTTTAGGTTATCTCCAAGAGTGAAGGGTGCAGGGAAGTCGCCGAACCCAAGTGGTGCGGAAGGGGGTGGGGGTAGCTTGCCTCTGCCGGACACGCGGGGTATGGACTGGCCCAGTCTCGTAGACACGGCAACTCGAGCCATGCTGCAAGTAACTGACACATCCTCCACTGCTAGTGACAACGGCAGTAACAACCTTGGCCAGTGGGTTGAAGACATGGCAGACCGTCTCGGTTTGGACACAAATACACAGATATTGTAAGTATTCCTTTTTACAGTGAGCTTTCACCTTAGCAGGAAAATTATTTTTCATGTAAATTTTAACCTCTATCTAAAATAAATTATTTTTTTTCAAGTCTACATTGTAGCTAGATCTAGGGTTCTTGATGAGAACTTGCAACTCTAGAAAAAAGGGATTTTAGGATGTTTTAAGGGTGCTTCTAAAGACTATTCCCTAAACAGTTTCTAAATATCAAATAAAATAATAATACATTCAGGTCGGTTTTAACCTTCCAGAATGGATTTTAAGCACCGAGGTTAAAAAACCTTGGTGAAAATGGCAAAACATCAGGCATTTGTATCATCATTTTTAGAATTAAAAGCAATTGGTGAAATGAAACCGAAACTATTAAACTAAAAAAGAATGATACGATGAATTCACCTGCTAACACGAGGTTAACCCGTCATGGAAGTTACCTCCAGGCTCTAATATAAACAGTTTAACTAAATGGAAGCTGTAAGTGGCTAAATTATATTTTATCCTGTTCTAAGAAAGCAGGCATTTGATTAAAGAACACAGATACACCGAGGTAACCTCCTTGATGCACCTCTGGAAGGTTAAAGAGTTATAACAAAGCCATCAGTCGCAAAAAGTTTCTTGAAAAACCAAATATTTTAACCAAAAAGTGAGCAGCTTTTTGAGTTCTTTTTCTTTTCTCAGTTTGGTGCCGAGTGGAGTTTGGATTAGTCTGAATAACCAGATACTGCTATGAGATTTGGTTAAAATGAATAGTTAATGTTTTCAGAGCCTGTCACCTACTAAATGTGTGTTGTTTGTGACAGAGGGAGGCGGATGGTGGAGCTGCAGAAGCACCTGTCTACGCTGGAGGGTCGATTGTCGCGAGAGACGAGGCGGAGACTCTCGCTGGAGGAGGAGGTACGAGGACTCAAGGAGGAGAACAGACGCTTGCAGGAGGAGAGTCAGAGTGCTGCTCAACAGCTCCGCCGCTTCACCGAGTGGTTCTTTCAGACTATAGACCGGCCTTAACCTCAGTGCCTTCCCTTTTCGACCATAGTGACCTGTACCTCGAAACCATGTACACAAGGTAGCCTTTTAATGTAGATGAGGTCATGCAAATGTACCTACTTGTGAAGAGATTATCTTTTTCACAAAGTTAGGTGTCAAGGCCTGGACATTTCAGGTTTTAGTGTGTTTTTAAGATCAAACATTTTATATTTTGTCTAAAAGTTTGGCTTGTAATTTTGTAACTTTTTTAACTAATTAACAATGAGTATATTATCTTCACTGTAAAACTATTCTGAGTGCCTGCACGTGCAATATGCAATAATATTAAACACCAATATATTTTGATGGTATGTAAAAGGAAACTTTATTTACATTTATTGATTTTCATTTACTTTCTATATGAAATTATATAAAATAGATTTTAAAGTTACAATGTGTAATTTGATTAATTTTTGACCTTGAATGAAGTACTGTTATTAAATAATAAATGGTTTGTATCTTCAAAGAATTGTACACTGTTTCATATCATAATAACTTACCAGAATCTAAGAGTTCGAAAAATGATGATGTAGGTTGTAGTCTGACTGATGGCTCTAGTCTACAGAGTAAAAACTATATGTTTGCGACTTAGCTAGAAACTAGGAAACCTCATGTCAACTTTGAACAAGTGCCTTTTAGTTGTTTTTGGCAGATTCTAGCCACATTTTTTCAAAAATTCTACTTTAAAATTGAATTTTTTATTAGATATCTAAAGGTTGATACTGTATTTTCATGTGTTTAAAACTCGATTTTTCTCTAAATAAAAATAGCATTTAGAAAGTTGGCTTTAACCTGCCCTAAAGAATATATTGACCTTTTATTTTAAAGAATAAAACTCAACAGTAACTCACAGACACGGAAACCTTTTTTGAGTGTAACTCCGGCATTGTAATTTTTTCCTGCCGAAATTAAGCCAAGAAACAATATCTAATTATCTATAAAAACTTACTATATTATAGTACTAGTTTTTCCTTTAATAAGGAAATTGATACTGAGACATTTTGTGTTGACAATCCGTACTGGTTTGTACATGTTAAAATAATATAACTATAACATCTTTGTTTTTATTTGATTAACAGTATTACCCAAATAAGCTAAAGCTGCAGTAGAACCTCTCTTAACCATAGCTTATTTTATGTGTTTTATCTGCTTAAAAAAGGCTACTGAAACTGAAGTCGAATGTTAATTACTTGCTACAAATGTGACTCGAAATGAAAACATTGTTATTGTATTATAAAAAAGATACCAGTCGAAGGTCACAGATCCACTGCTTACTCTTCCTATTGTTTAAGCTAATGATGTCACACTCTTCTCCTTTCGTCAGACCAGCATAAGAAACTCACCAAAAAACAGGATACCGTAAAATATTTATCTTTTAATAGTTGAGGTAAAATGCTGCTTTGTTTAAAGGGTTTCCAGTTATTAAAGGTTTTACTGTGTATTTAACTTCACAGTAAATTTTGAAACTTTTTGATTAAATATTTTGACGCTTATAAATACTATGTTTAGATTGATAAGCTTTATTTATTTTACTTAGGAGAGTTATCTAATATAGATATCTCTGTTTGTTTTGTACAGTTTTGTATCATAAGTTTCATACTAAAATGTGTGTTAGTGTTATTGACTTGTTTGTTTTATCATAATCTTATAAATGAGTATTGAAAAGATAATTCCTCCAATATATTTATTATATTGTTTTCTTATTATTTTACTTGTGTTGTTATTTCATAACCTTCTGAATCCAATTTAACTGTTGTTAAACATTCTGTTCCGAGCCACAGAGGCCTTTTCACAGAGCAACATATTAGCATTTCTTTTGCTTGAATATAAGTTTGGCTCATCCAAAATCCAAATAGCTAAGTGGGCAAATAGCTTTGTGAACGTAATTTAAAAGAAATGAAATTAGACCTGGCCGAGTGCTGGTATCTAGAAGTGATCTTAAATGAAGATCTTTGTCAAAGAATAAAGTTCAGTTGTGATATAGAGACAAGGCCAGAAAATCGGTAAGCAAAGTACTTTATTGCTTATTGGGGAACAAAAACTACTTTTCAAATTGGGGAATTTGTTGCTTCAGCCCCTCATGTCTAGTGACGCCCCTGAAACATACCTTGATACCAATGTGAAAAATATTGCAAGTTTACCAAATCATTTTGCTTTACTGGAGAGGTCTCTGACTTAATGCCACTGTATAGTTTTGCTTGTACTGTAGATGGCAATGCATTGTTCACATGTAGCAAGTATTGATTTGCCACTTAGGTCCTATACACATGATGGCGTTAGACTCCTCGTTAACCGAACGATAGACACAAATAATAATGTACATATGGCAGTGCTAGATGCCTCGGTTTTGATCAAACAACATCAGTTATACAATGGAGCACGAAGTATGTTCATATTCGAAATTGAGTGAGTACCGAGCAACGTTTTTTGACAAAGTTCCGCGTTTGTATGAGTGTGCTTTTGATGAACTTTAATCCTTAGACAAAGATGATTTAACACCTTGTGAATATGTAGTAAAGAAACTGTTTCAGCATAAGAAAAACTCAACACAAACGTCCGGTATTTATGTTTTTATTACAATATGTTACAAAATCATACAACACACATTACTTCAGTTCATGTCACACACAAAAACAACGCGCACCGACTGATCATGTGAACGCTACAATGCGAACTCTATAGTAACTCGAAGTGCACTGAAAACGTGGCTGATGTAGTTAAAACTACAAGAGCGCGAGGTTGGTAAAAGCTTGATCAAATGCGCTTGCATGTGAACGATCCCATTTGATAAATTGATCCATTTACTTGGCTAAGTGTAACACGCCCTCCGTTATGTGACTTGCCAATCATAGGCGTCAGAATGAAAAAATTAAATTTGCCCAAATTAAAATAGGTACTGAAAATGTCAAATCATTGACTTTAAACAATTAAAATCAATGGTCAAAATACTGTAAGCTATATTTGTTTGTTGGATAATAAGTAAAGCCAATTGGTTTGAATGACTTTAGTGTGTGCTTGGCATGAATTCGGTGGTGTAGCTTTTGTGCATGGCATGAACATTTAATACTTATTTATTTTTTAAATTTTATTGTATGACTACTATTTATTGTAGCATAAGTTCAATTTATTGAATTGAATGAGATTGTTGCAAAAGGTCAAAAACAAAACAAAGGTTACCTGTTGAGTTTTCGTGGGTCGTATCTTGGGGCGCACCTGTCAGCTGACGCGGGGCGCTCCAAGGCTTAGTTACACCACTGAAAATTATACCCAGCCTAGGCCAGCTATTGCGTTGGCGCGGCATTGTATTAATGGAATAAGTGCTTATACCTACCTATCATCATACCGTATGTTAATTTCCTCTTTTATAAAGTGGTAAGAGTTATTGAACTTTGAAACACGTATATTCGTGTCAAGTATGATCGACAGATGTTCAAGACATCAACCCAATAAATAATAGCAATACTGTTTTTATTGTTTACATGTGATCATACAACTAAAACTACTTCGTATGTTAACTTAATAATTAAGTAATTATTACTTCAAGAAATATGTTTTAACTCTTTGGATTAAGACGACCTCGTTATTACATGCGTTTCCTCTATGAAAACACATGAAAGTAGAGCAGGAACAGTAGAAGTGGACCAAATGACAGTGTTGCCACTTTTAGGAGAATTACCCTCTGAAGGGTAATTTTCATTGCGGCCAGGGTAATGAGACCTCACACGGGATTTCGAGGGTAATTCATGTGTTCCTCATAGCTCCTAATTCCTAAATACACAATGGTTCTTAGGAAGCAGTAAAATAATTATGACGGTGAACTTTTGTTTTCAATGTAATCATATGTGAGTGTTTTCCTAGCCTAGATCGTTGCCTTATGTTTGCATTAAAAACAAAATTCCCCGTTATATCGCGGTCACTGCTTTTCTAGGAAACAATAGCTTTACTTCGGTGTTCCAGTTCCAATTCACATAGACAATGTACTGACTGACACTCTTATGATTTTTCAATAGGCCTTTTTAGATATATTTTAGGCAGGCCATTTGCTTATATTGAATGTGCACAAATCCGTGACTTATGGGCACACTCAACCATGAATTACATGCCTGTACTGTTAAGAATTGTAGTTATCGATACACCGACGACTTTGACGTGTTAATTTAGTGTCTTATTTGAATTCATATACCTAAAAATTGAAAGTTAATGGTGTCTTTAATTTATTTCATTATACTGCATAAAATTGAAATACTCTAGTTCAACTGCAATGAAATAGTTGCATGAAAGTATAAGTCAATCCTATAAACCACCGACAGCGTATCTGCGTAGGATGCGGCGGGTGTGAGTTGTGACATATAATAAAAATCGCTTGCACCTAAATTGGATTATTGTAGGTTAGGGAAATTCTGTCAAGAATGTAGGGTAGTTTTACCATGCTTTCGGGGTAAGCATACACAAGTTTAGTGGGAACGTGGTAACACTGAAATGGGACAGTGGATACTGGAATAATCATGTGAATTGTGAACTGACTTACTGCTATGCTTCTATTTATTTGTTTACTTTCTCGCCTTATTTACCATGGTAAAATAATTATTATCTTATCTTCAGATTTGTATTATTTTATAATGAATCTTATCGAATCAAACAAAATACGCTGTGTATTACCTATTTATATACACAACCTTTATTTAGGCTAGTAGACTAGTTCTTGGTTAGCCTAGATACTTTCTACTTTGACCTTGATACCATTCATCTCAGTTTTATTATTATTATTTTCATAGGCTTACACTCGTAACTAAATAGTTATTTATTAATGATTTTATGTGTTCCCAGCTTTGAGTGTGCACAATTAGGACATGTTAACCTCTCATGTTGGTTATGGAGGTATTGCCAAAACACTAGCGTTTCTGTACTGTTTTTTCAAGATCTAGCCTACCTATTATTTAGACCATTAGTACATAGGTAATAATAATGGTATTATTCCAGTATAGTGACTTGTTTCATCATGAGCTTAAACTGATTAAGCACGATGTGCAGAAGACCCCTATACATATAAAAATTGTTTTGAGGCGCGAAACTTATTTAACACTTATACCGAAACGTCTGTCTCACAGACCGCCAGACACTTCAGCGTAAATATATTTCCTATACTCTATTGCTTGTATTAACCATCATTAAAGTACCTTCTTCCAACCTCTTTCACTAGCTGAGATAGTATTTTTGTTTAATTTCATTAAAATTTATGACCTGACTGAAGGATCTCATGAAGCTATGCATGTAGTGCGCGTAGAGCTCTCCGGCCAACGCTTATGGAGGTCTCTCAGACTGAAGGTTTCGGTTAACTGTGCTACTACTGAAAAACGCAATACAACTTATATGGGGCCTAACAGACCGAGTGTTTCGCTTTGTGTTAGGAGACTAGAATTCGGTATAAGTGTTCAAAGTGGCTTTAAAGTCGGGACTATTTTACAATCAGGAGACACGACGCGGTGCGCGCTAATGAGTACCAAAGTTTCTTTTGGCCACAAAATTTAATATTTTTTAGCCTAGTAGTTGTTTGTCTAGTGAGACATGGGCCTACGCTACCTTATTTTCTATTTTATTGCCGTAGCCTCGGTACTGGTGGCTAACTTACTTAGGTGGTGCAATATGAAAACATTTAGACTTATTGGCTTAATGTTGAAAGTTATTTTGTAAACACAATATGGCGTTTTTGTTCTTGTCATATTTTCCAAGAGGCTGTAGCTTATGTGAATATTTATCTCAGAGTAATAAACAGGTCAATTTCATAGCCATTACGTAACATGGATTCTTTTAACCTAGGATTGATTAAAAATCATGAAACTTATCCATGTGTTGTTTTTTTCTAGCTGCTTAGATGGCTCAAAAATATTTGTGAACCGAAGATTTACTTCAAGAGATGCCCCTGTTGTCCCAAACTGAAAAGTTCTGTGAACTAGAAAGTTCAAACTGACGTCATGACAAGCAATATTAAAAAGGCGTTATTGAATGCTACATCTGCCAAGAAGGGTCCTTCGCTTGACTCAGGAGTCTTTCCCCCTCGGTATCAGCCTCCACCACAACCTAAAACTGCTTTTCCTCCTGCCCCACTTCAAGATGTCAACAGTGCTGTAGCCATTGGCGATTCAGGAAAACAATTTCAAACTGTTGCTGAAGTAGATAGGTAAGTTGACAAAAGTTTATAAGCAAATAAGCTAAATTTAATGAAACTTATCAGAATCCCTTAACTAAAGACAAGTCCAAAAAATCATTACAGTTACTAAAATGGGCGACCAAACACGAGGTAAAACCCTGGAACTTCGACCTTGGTTTTGAACAGTCTCTTGTAATACATTTGTTACACCATCCAATTCCACAGACTAAATTAGTTGATACTATTTTCATTTTTTGCCTAATACAACCATAACCCACTGAAAATTTATTCGGAGGTTAGTTTTAACACATTTCCGTTCTTCTTCCTCCACAGAACAAAGCATAAGTACTTGTCCATCAGAGGGAAGAAGAGACCTGAGCCAGAACATAATTCTTTGTTAAATTCCGTTTCAGGGGTTTACTAGCATAGCTATAACTTAAGTTATGTTAACCACATGCTATCATGACCTTAACTTTGAACCCTTGTTCTCAACTTCGGTCCCAAAATGACAGTTGGACTATGATCTGCATATGTCCGTCAGAATTAAATAACTGGTAAATTATTTGGATTGTTTTCAAACAAAGGCTTAAGTGGTGAGACATATTTTTCGAACAGTTTTATGGGTGTACCACTATAAATGAAAAACAAGATGTTACAAGACGTTTCGTCTAGACTATGCCAGACATCATCAGTTTAATTTTAATCTTTAAATTGTAGAAAGAATAAAATTGTATAAAGTGGTTGAAAATATTAAGGTAAATTTTCAATCACTTTATACAACTTTATTCTTTCTACAATTTGAAAATTAAAATGACGATGTCTGGCATAGTCCAGACGAAACGTCTTGTAACATCTTGTTCTTCATTTATAGTGAGTGGTACACCCATAAAATTGTTTGAAAAATATTTGGATTGTGATTACTTTTTATCTATTTTTTATTGGACACATCTACAGAGTATTATTTTAGATTAAGATTAGTTTGATGGAGATTTAAAATATTATGTTCCAAATTTCATTATGAATTTGATGTATTTAGCCCCCTCTACTGCACAAAACAAAAATAACAAATTATGTCAAATTTTCTGTCCTGCCAGGACAAAACATTCAGAACTTTTAAAATTACTTTTGAAGTAAAAAAAATGTTTTGACTAGGCACCAACCAAGTGAAAAACACGTAGCATCAGACAAGCCTCGACCCCCTCAGTACCTACCACCACCGGCCCCGCCTCCCTCCACCACCAACCCACCGGCTGAGATGCTCAAGTTCGTCCGAAAGCCTGATGCGGAAGCTGCTAGGATTTCTGCTGAACAGGTGCGTCATTGTAGCGTTATCAATTGTCTCCAAAATAGTAACCATAAAATTACTGAAACTAAACTTGAGTGCTAAAGTGTGCTATTAAATACTAGTTTTTAAAATTCTTCAAACCAAAAGACAAGAAACAATGATAAAACTAAGAGATTGCTGCAAAAAGAGGTTGTTTGTAGCAAAATTGTCCTTGTTTCTTAGTAATAGAAACTTTTTTTATTAGACCTTTTACTAAATCACTAGAGTGTGATGAGTGTTAGACTGTTAGTAATGAGTTATGAGGTGTAGTCTTGTTACAAACTAAGGCCAACTCTTCCTTAGAATGGGTCATTAATTAATAGCCCAATGACCAATGGAAATACAAGGACCAGCGGCTTAACGTGACTTCCGGACCACGCAGGTGATGGTCTAATATATCTAAACGATGGTGGAGTTCGTGCGGGTATCATCAGATGATCACTGAGACTATCTGAGCTGCTTTAGACCTATATCATCCTCAAAACCTGACCTCCATGAAGCTGGATTACAGGACCACGCCACGAGTCCCAATCTTTTCTGATCCCGCACACCTCTATTAAGATTACTGTTATGTTCCAAACTGAAAGTAATTAAGAATGCTAATTTAAATGAGAACAAACCATGTGATTGTTTTGTATTGCAAACAGAGCCGTCGAATGGCTGTTGAGCTGAGGAATCTGAAAGAAACCAACCAACGGCTGAGTGATGACAACCAGGAGTTGCGAGACTTGTGCTGTTTCTTAGACGACGACCGACAGAAGGGCCGCAAGTTGGCTCGTGAGTGGCAACGGTTTGGTAGATACACGGCCAGTGTCATGCGACAGGAAGTGTCTGCTTATCAGACCAAACTGCGTGAACTGGACACCAAGCAGCATGAGCTCATCAAAGACAATCTCGAACTTAAGGTACAAGAGTCAACCAGAATTTGTCTTTGTGTTTGTACCGTAGGGTCTTGTTAATCAAAACTTAGAGGACCGATCTCTGCTCGAATTGGTGAATCGTTTAGACTAGCAAGATTATTGTAAAATATTTCTTGATACTGACTTTAAGAGGAAAATTAGGAAAATTGAGCTTTCGCGATCGCTAACTCTGACTCTCTCGCAGTGAGTTTGTCACAGTGTTCACCCTAACTGTGAGTACTGTCTAGTAGTGGACAAGACCCAAAAATCGGGAGATTTCCGACAAAAGTTAAAATCCTGAAAACTCTCGGGCGGGAGGGATTATTTTGGAAATTTTTGAGACGGGAGGGATTTTTGGGGGACTTCTCTGAGTGGGTGGGATTTTTGGGAGAAAATGGAAGTTTAAAGAGAATGTTTGGCAGATGTTATAATTTAAGAACATTTCTAGAAAATCTCATTTTTTAAAAATTTTACTGTAATTAATAATAATTTTTTACACAAATACAAATGAAAATTTTAAAACTATGTTTAAGTGTTTACATTTTTTAAAGATTAAATGAGTTATTATTTTAATCTTTTTTGACATTTTAATATTCACAATTTCTTGTAATAGTTACAAAGTTTAATCATATGGCAATATCAATAATTTAATCAATAATAATATCAAATCAAAGGACAATCATGGTCAGCATTATCTGTACTGCATATCTAGTAATTAGCAGATTGCAGGTCCCGAAACGTCATGATCTTCTAGCTCACTAATGATGGAAAGTGTCCGCAATAATGGTTTCAAACTCTGTAGCTCTTCCGGTTCATACCGTGTCAAAGCAGTTTCAGCCAATAAGTGACTGAAGATGGTACTCCAAAGCGAGACCGAAATATTTTTAGCTAATAATAATGATGTTTTGACGCAGTGTGCTGTGTAAACCGAAAAACTAGATTATAGTTAATTTTAATTGATAATAGTTTTTTTATTGCTTTTAGAAACTGTGAAATATGTTTAGGAAATTAATCTGTGATTTGTGCTGTAGGAGTTGTGTTTGTACTTGGACGAGGAGAGGTCGGGTGTGTGTCGGGCATGTGGGGCGGGGTTGAGACGTGACGAAGGAGACGGCAGCAGCAGTAGTACCAACGCAGATGAACCTCAACCTGTGCCAGTACCGCCTCCACCTGCTCACACGTTCCACCGCCACCCGCCGCCCCCCACACAACACCAGGTCACAAGGTAAGTGCTCCTCAATATGTCACAGTTGCTATGAAGTTTTAGTGTCTTAAAAGTGCCGATGTTGCTTATCACCACTTCCAAATATTTGTATAATCACGTACTTTTTATTTATTGTCAAAGTAACATGGGCCGTACTGAATGGAAGCAAAGATTAGCAATAAACAACCCACACCTCTCTGGATGTCAGCAGTGAATAGAAGTAATTGATACAGACAACACACGTCACACGCTTTACAGACAAGTAGAGACTTGAAAACGGGTGGCTAGTTGACACAGTCACAGTG
This sequence comes from Matsumurasca onukii, assembly GCA_018831715.1. Classification (NCBI taxonomy): domain Eukaryota; kingdom Metazoa; phylum Arthropoda; class Insecta; order Hemiptera; family Cicadellidae; genus Matsumurasca; species Matsumurasca onukii. The sequence goes on along the minus strand of CM032061.1, from coordinate 8,353,360 downwards.
CCGGATTACTGGACGTGTCGGAGTGGCAAACGGCCGGATTATAGAAACTGTACTGTATTTCAAAAACCGCTCCCTGATAAAATCTAATATATACTGGATAACAGTCAAGCTATTGAGTTCTAACGTACTCTTTTAAGTTGTATTTTTAAACAGATGGGTTTTGAAAATGATCTCATAATCATCGGTATTTACATAAGTGTAAACTTTTGGATCACACCCGAAGCCGGTCTGGTTTAAAAACAAATAACTTAAATGAATACTATGTTCTTTATTTCTTACATATTTTGAACAAGATTTGACTGTTTAGAATGTGTTGTTCCTTGACTGAGTGAGGATGTGTTACAGAGGAGATGGTGCAATACGTGCAGAGACTGGAGGCCAGGGTCAAGCTGTTGGAGGAGGAGAAGCGAGCCTTGCAGCAGAAGCTAGGCCAAGCCCCCGTCTCCGCGGTCCCACCCTGGGAGACTCAGCCATCAGATAATGTAACGTAACCGATACCTGCATTTCACACTCGAGCAATTACATTTAAGTACAGTAGAACCACGATTAACTGGGATACTGGCTGGGAGGGCGGGCACGGTATGTACAGTGCAAGGGACTGTGCGGTTTGTACAGTTGTTATGGTAAATAGAAACAACAGGCCAAGATCACGGTTAATCTGCCGATCGCTAAACATTTTTATTTTATGTAAAAGTTGTCTAAAATCCTACTATTAAATGCTTCTCTGTAAAATGCTCAACATTTTAATTTTTTCCTTCAAGTTTTTTATTGTTGCCTGACGGAAAATCAAATTTTACGTAAAAGCTCATTAATTTCAGGATTTGTCTACTTCTAGCCATTACTAACATGCCAATTCTACCTTCCTCTTGATTTAGAATGTGCATGCAGAGGCATATACAGTTTGGACAGTGTATAGTTACACGTAAAAAATTACATTTTTTATAATACAAAAATTACATTACAAAAAATTACATTTTTTACGTGTAACTAAGTTTGTATTTTGGAATAATTGGGATTTTTTATAACCGATAACATATTTTAAAAAAGTCTTAAGAGAGTATGACTTGAGCATTGATTTAAAATGTTAAAGCAATTCAAGCATTTAGAGATTGTACCTATCATATGATAATGATGTTGACTGTGCAGTGTGAGGCGGTGGTGCAGGCCTTACAAGTGTTGGAGGTGCGTGAACAGCTGGAGCACAGTGTCTCTGGGTCCGACCTGGACCTGTCTACTCCAGACATGGACGACGGCGAGAAGGCACTCCTGCGAGAGATGTGTAATGTGAGTAGCTGATCACTGTTTTGTAGGTTTCGTTGACACGGATCAAGTGAAGAGTGTTATGGTAAATAGAAACAGGCCATAATGTGTCAGGGAAAATGGAAAACATGATTGTAACCCTAGTAGCAGATGTGGAATGGAGATTTTGCCTCATTCCCTATTTACATCCAAATGTGGCTTTTATGCGCAGAGCCGTGTTCTTCATCTGCTTTCCGTGAAGAAAACAGCGCCTTTTTTTATTTCTGACCCTCTGATTCTCTATTTAACCCTAACCTTTTTCTTTTCAACCCTTTAGAGGGGAAAATCTCGTGTTAATATAGCAATAAACCGTAGCTTGGGACCTTTAGTTTAAAAAACCATAAAAATACTGAACAAATAATACTTTATAAAAGATTATTTATTGCTTTGATTTTTGCTTAGTGGCTTAAAATGAGGGTGACATTTTGTATAGTAAATGGCTTTTAACAATTTAGTCAAGATCTCAAATAATCAACCAAACTTTCGGTTTTAAGGGGTTTCTAAATGACCACTTGGACTTATTCTTTAAAATCTCCATTAGGGTTGGGGGAAACATTTACAGGACGTCAAAAAGTACTTAAGTATACCCTAATATCATGAGGGTTCTTTTCTCATTCAACTTTCTTTTTAACACAACTTTAAAGTTCTTTCATTTTGCTATTCGCAAAAAGTACATGAGAAAAGTTGTGTACAATACTCGTAGTTACAGCTGAAGGTTGATTGCAGGTGGTATGGCGGAAGTTGGGCGAAGGGCAAGGCAAGCCTCGTCATCAGTAGCAGTTCTACGGTTCCTATACAGTTCATATTCAAGTGTAAATACTCACTCTTCTCTCTATTTTTAGAACAAGTACAAATTTAGTCTTACAACATTTTTACTTACTATATATGATAGTGATATTGTTATTGCATATCTTGATTTTGCGTTTTGTAAAAAGATTGGTATCCACTTAGTGCCTTTTTCCTCTTGGTACCTTTCATTGCAGATTGTGTAATACATGTGTGACTGTATTGAAAAGTACTAGCGGCACTTGAAAAGATCTTTTTGGTGTATGCAGGCTGACAACAGTTTTGTCAGTTGCCTTGTTTAACAATCGAAATCAGCCCAAATGCCAATCTCACCACATTTATTTTGAATATTGAGAAGAACAAATATATTTCTTTGAAAGCCCTGTAATGTTTTGTATTGTTTGTTAAAAGTAATATTAATGTACCATTTCACTTGTTTGTATAAACAAAAAACAAAGATTTTAAAAATAAATCTTGTCTCAGTGGAGTTATTAAAATGTATGTTGTCAATTATTGTCAATGTACGTTGTACCTATAGTTTTGGAAATTATGTTGTTATTATAAAAAGTTTGAATATGACTATTAAAAAATTATGGATTGAAATTTATTTCATCGGTAAACTTCCTTTAAGTTTATCTATAAGTAACACTTACTTCCACTATGTTTTATCAATCTTCTTGTGCCAACTATTTCTAGAATAACTCTTTTGTTGTATATATTTTAACAGATTATTTTATTTCGAGGTTTTAAAATGTTCAAAGGTTTTAGTTAGTTATTTTTGTAAATTTGTTAAGTTGATGATTTAATTTATAAATTTTTATATTTATTTATTGTTAACTAGATTAACATCTGAGATGAATATTATTAAAGTATTCCCACTTCCTAATAAATGTTTGTTATTCATATGTTGATTTAATAGTTAAGTTGTATACTATACAACATTGGACTAATCTATCCCAACGATTTTTAAGTCTTATAAAAGTTTGTCTTGTAAATGAAAATCCATCCTCAATTTTATTTTTAAGACTAATATTGTAATAAAGCCAACAACTATTAAATACTTAGTAAACATGAAAGAACACTACTGGGCAACCCTTATCTTAAATTTTACTTTTATTTTCCTTTTGGTATCATCTATTCCTTAACATCTTTGGATTTTTAAATGAAAATAAAAATAGTCAACAAAAGCTTGTGCAATAAGAACGGTATTTCTTGTATCAAAATCCAATATGTGACTTTAGTGTATAATATAGTTATGCTGTACATTAAATATTTGTCATTATAAACTAACATCATTTAAATAAAAGTGTTTCAAAAGCAGCTCAAATTATCAATGGTTGAAAACTAAACAACATGCGTATGACATGCGTTTCGAGATAAACAAAAACATACAAACACATGATTTATCCATAATAAAATACAAATGAAGGTTTCAATTAAATTTACAAAGTCAATTATACAACTAAGTCTCGTACACATCACAATTTATCAAAACTTGAAGCTAATACCGAACAGTTTTTATAACCACCAACAACAGTCCTGAATTCATTTCTTCAACACAAGCAGTAGCAGTCAAAATATGTTTTCTTTGTATCTGGGCTTTTCTGGAAAATAATATGTTTACATTAGAGTTTGGCAAAATATTTCTTATCTCCCTCAAGCCGTCCCAAAAAAATCCTGAGTATTTTAAATATTCCGTCCAAATCCATCCCGTCTAACTAATGTTTGTAAAAAACTTAAAACTAAAAAAAGATAAAAAACATGTACAACAAACTGAGGGTTCACGGTAATAGTAAAAAAATTAACATGTAAAAATCTAACTCAACTACTCTCACCTTCACTTATAATTGATTCCGTTCTTTCAAAACTCCCGGTGACAAGGTAAGCTTTCTGGACAGTTTGGACTTGATTGGCTTCGGAGTCACTTCAGATCTTGGTACTGCATTTTCTTTTCCTTGAAAATCTGAAACTTTCTTCTTGAGTCTTGTGTTTTCGATTTCCATACGATCACACTTCTGTAAATATCAAATTTGATACAGTTAGGTAATACAATTTAGGACTTAAACCCTGGGCGCAGTGATAATTTTGTCAATTATTTGCCTCTAGTATTTGTCAATTATTTGTCTATTTATTGTCTATATTTATCATGTTGTCTATGTTTATTGTAGTTAAGTAATTTATTAATGTAAAGTTAAAGTTGTCCACTGCTGTCTCCAAACATGTCAAAATATTATATACATTAATGCTCTGTATAATTGGCATATCTGCTGTACAAAAGCATTCAATAAAGAATTTATTTATTTATAACTTTTCACGATGGCCACTTCCCATGGTTTGGAAGTCACGTTAAGCCGTTGGTCCATTCCATTGGTCATTGGGCTATTAATTAATGACCCGATTTGGGGAACAGTCGGCCCCCAACAGTCTTCTTAGTTTGTGACAAGACTACATCTCATCATCCATCAAAACACTCATCATCATTCCATATTCACCTTAAAATACCCTCTGACAGTGGTCGGTGTCTCAAAACAAAGTATAACAAAAAACCCTTTTGAGGTTCAAACTTCCGAAAAGTAAGTTAAAGTAGGAAGCTTAGCACAAGTACCAAGTTCAGATAAAGTCAAGTAAATTCTTTCACCCATGAGTTTGAGTAATATTTATAGTGCGGGCCGCTTTAGTGGTGTCCTCCTCCCTCCCCCAAACACTGACCCGCCGGAATGTACCGAGCGGAGTTGATTGAGACCCGAAGCGGGCCGGGGCCGAAAAGAAAAGATTACACACACACACTCACATACAGCAACCCGTGCGAGGTAGAAAAGAGAGAGAGTACATGGACTACTTCCCCTCAACTTCCCATACAATGCGCACAGTTTCCATACAGAATACAACTAAAATGGCCATGGTATAGTTTTCTTTCGAGCTCTCGATCATTTTTAGTCTTTGTTAGTGGCTGAGTGAAGGTAAAGTTTTTCTTGTTCAGCGAAGCAAAGTTAGGAGTACGAAGTCTTCTCTGACACTCAACCTCGACCTGTACTACTAACGTCACTGTACAATCACTTTACAAATTGTAAGTGGTGACTGCAGGGATCAATCCCGCGCCACTAGAGTGATGAGCTCTGCAGTCGCGAGTGATACCAATCCCCCACTGATCCGCTGCCGTGTAGTTCCCATTTTGAGCAGGCTCGTGGATTAAGACCGCTTTCTTTTAGACCGTTTTTATGAAGCTGAATACAAACCTCAATTAATGAACAAATAAAAATTACCACAGCAATAAATAGAGCGAAAAAAATAAAAGTTAGCTGCACAAGTTTCTTATAAAAGTTACAAAGCTTCTTGGTAGCTTGAGAATGTCCTGAACTAAAATTAGTCACAAATAATCAGATAGTGGCCTTACCTCTTTCAACTCAAAGAATTCTTGTTTGAGTGTCTTGACATGTTTGATCTTCTGTAACAAATTCTGGTGACCTACCAGATTTGCTATTTCCTTATTCGCCTTGTCCCTTTCTTCTGTGACAGTTTGTAATGTCATTGTTGCGATTTCCAATTCTTCTTTCAAATTTTGGATCTCCTCCTCCCACCTGTCAAAATTAGGAAAGTTAGTTTTGTAAGTAGTGATGACTTAACTTGTAACTAGTGCGAGTTAATTTTTGATGACTAGTGTTTTCATCACAAAGCATATGCATGGTCACTAGTTACCAAAGTAGAACTCCCTGATTTGTTTAAAATCTTCTCTTAATTCTCCAACTAAATTGGAGGTAATCGGGTGTTTGTTGAACCTCTAGATGCTTTTACTAGTAATAAATTGCAATATTTGTATATATATAAAACTAAAATGCTAAACTTAAAATAAATGGAGATAAAACAGGGACAGGGAGTCAGCATGTACCTTGATTAACCTAAGTGGAATTAAATACAGTACGCGGGACTGTTCTCAAAATCACAGCAGTGGAAAAGCAATATTCATTTGATCTTCCGTCATTACAGCTAAATTTTCGGTTTGTAATTTTGGAGTGTTGAAAAGTAACCGAATAGTAGATAGCAGCATCCCTGACAATATAATTCAGTTTAAATGCTTGTTAACATACCTGTGAGTGTTCTTTCCTTGATCGGCTAGAGTTGTCTCGAGTTCAAGAATCTTCTCTTCAGCAAGTGACAATTGCATCTCAGTTCCTAAGTACATTTTCTGCTGTTCATTGGCTAAGCTCAAAGACTTATGCAGTTCTTCTATTGTTTGCAAATTGTGTTTTGAAATACTTTCTTCCATAGCCAATTGGTTTTTCAAGTCATTTTTAATCTTGTCTTTATTACGTACGCTTTCTTTCAATGACGCGTTTTCAATATTTGCTTCATCAAATTGAAGATTCAGACTTTCTTTCTCTGCTTCTAAACAGGTTATCCTATTTTCGTAATGTACAATGGGATCTTTTAAACTGTCGAATTTCATTGACAGCTCTAGAATATATTGTGCTTTTTGCACATTATCAGATTGTAGCTCTTCATTTTCCTTTTCCATTTTAGAAATTGATTCTTTCAATTCAGCCTCTCTTGCTGCTTTGCTTCTTTCTAGTTCTAAAAGATGATTTTCCAGTTCAGAGTTGGTTTCCTCTATTTCAAGTATCCTGTCTTCTGCCAATTTTAATTTTGCTTGAACCTTGTCTGACACAACAGTTAAATCTCGAAGCTCTACTGATTTTTTATTATAGCTTTCTTCAGCGGAAATGAGTCTGGTTTTGATTTGGTTTTTTTCCATCTCTAAATTTTCAAATCGCTCTTTTTCTAATACCAAATCTGATATCAGATCATCGATATGTTGTTGAAGACTCAACTCGTTTTCTCTTGATTTGTCTTTGGTTCGTTGAAGTTCAGTCTGTAAAGTTGTTATTTCCATGTGTTGAACAGAGTTTATGTTCGTTAGGGATTTCACTTCATGCTCACAGTTCGCTGCTATTAATTTAAAAGTCTCTAAACTTTCACTTAAATTATCCAAAGTGTTTTGCAATTCCTCATTGACATTGTTGGCATTTTCAAGCTTCTCACTCAATATCTTTTGCAGATTTTTCTCAGCACAGACCCTTTCACTGAACTCTTCTTCGGACTTGTCGTACTTATGGTTTAAGATTTTGATTTGTTCTTTGAAATGATTGAGTTTTGAATGAAGTTCATTAACCATGTCCTCCTTCCTTTCTAGTTCAGTTCTGAAATAGTCGTTTTCCCTCAAGAGAAGGTCGATAGCCAATTGTTTTTCACTTATTTTCTTGTTGAGAGTCTCTACTTTTTTGGCAGCTTCAATCTTAAAATGTTCTAGTTGCAACATCAAATGTTCTTTCAGTCCAGTAACATCGGAAATGATGTCTTTTCCAACTGATCCATTCCTTCCTCAGGGACGTTATGTCACTAAGAAGCGATTGAGATTTCTCTTCAAAATTTGCTTCTCAGTCTCTAAGTTTTTCTCGACCACACAAAGGCGCTCAACTTCCTTATCACTCTCAAGAGGCGTTGACTAAGGGCTTGCACTGTGTGCATGGATGTTAATGTTACCTCATACTTCTTGCATTTTGCCCTGTACTGAAGAAGGTCTTCTTCCAGTGCAGAACATTTCTTCTCAGAATCAACTAGAACCAGTTTCGCTCTAGGTCTGACTGTACTAACTCATCCCTGCTCAACTTTACACAGTTCCCGAAACAAAAGCATGCGTTCATCAGCTTCAGCTATTTCATTGGCAAAACTGTTCCCCTTTTCCTTAATCATTTTTCTCAACTCCTGAATGATTTCTGAGTATTTTTCCAAATCTTTTTCCATTTCATAGGTTTTTTCTCGCATTTCATGAGTTTCTAGGTTGAACTTGCTCTGAAAATCAACATGCAAAGCTTGGAGGGCTGAGTCAAACTGTTTTTCTGCTATTTCAAACTTCACTTTCAATTTTTCATCTAATTTATCTATTTCTTCAGTAGTTTCTGTGAATATTCTGTCTAAAATTTCAGAATTAGTCTTTTCTACAGTAACCAACTCTAACTGGTAACGTTCCTTTTCTTCCGATAAGTCTGTAAGTTTGATTTCCAAATCTGCGTATTTGTCATTGATGCTAACTATAGCTTTTTCTCTGCAATAATCTCTTCCAGCTGTTCTTCTTGCTTGTAGTGCTGAGATCTGATTTTCAAGTCCCGATATGAATCATGTGGGACTCTCAGATAGCTTGTCAATCATAGTTTCCAGGGTTTCCTTTAGTTCTTGGTTGCCGTTACCCTTTCTGCCATCAACGTTTTTCTCCTCCAAAAGATCCTTGAGTTCCGCCTCATGTTTTTGGATCTCTTCAATTCATTAGAAGCAGTGTTATCTAGATCTTTATTTAACAACTCATTCATGTGCTGATGAGCCGATAGTTCACGCTCAATCTGGTAGTCAGCCCTGAAAGCAATCATAATTTTTAAAACCAGTAAATTATAAATTTAATTTTATACAAATTTGGTAATATTGACAGTGTTAAGAGAATCAGGCAGGAAATAAAACTCATGTACACTACGGACAGTTACACACCTACCAGTCCCTTGGCTTAGCAAGACATGTCCTGTTACGCAGTAAGCCCTACTGCGCCCATCTGTATACTGTCATATGTTAATTCTGCTGTTTATGCAGAATACTACAAGAATACAGGATTAAAATACATTTTTTACATTTATATTTAAAATATTAGTCCCTCAAAGTCAGTATATGACCTTTATAATGTCAATAAATAATAAATAAACCAATATTTGCCAAAATCCTAATCAGAATGTTTGCTAATCGAACAGGGTCCAGTCCAATTAGTTTGATTAGCAGGATTATGTACAAGTACACAAGTTTTTCTTCAGCAAAATTAATGCAAGACTGATCAAACTATATTTTTTGTGAGGTTTTTTTCTTCTTAAGACCACATATATTTGACAATTAACTATTATTTTATCAAAACAATTGGTATTACTTTCAAATTTGTAGTTATAAAGTATAAAGGATAAGCTCTTCTGATTATCCTTGCTTTTTTATAGCTTTCTCTTCTTGTGCAGCCTTATCGACTATTAATTTGACAAAATGTTCTTGTGAATCTCACAAGAACTGATGCTCTCATTTGAAAATGCTTAAAGAGGCTACTTAAATCTTTTAAATGAAAGCGGTTTAATTGTATCAAGTGATAGTCGTGAATTACCCCTGAGAGGCTGTATAGATGAGGACAAGAATAAGCAACAGATATCTTGGTATTACGGAAATCGGAGGCAGAATCTATTGTCACTGGCCAATAGTTGCCTTTACTTCTCATTAAGTGTAAACAGTTCTTTGCGGTCCGAGTAACTCTATTTTAATAGTTACGTCAAGTTTGACGATACAAGCCAATATCACTTGAACGGACTAATGTGGCGGAAAGGTAGTAGTTTTGAAAGATCTGGATGAGTAGTGTGAGTTTAATGATTATTCACTTCCTGTCTCACTAGAAATAAAAATAGATCAAAGGTAACAAAATTTTAGTTTCTGAATTGTTATTTACACATTTTACTCAATATTCTTTTCAGAGACAGGGAAAGGGACAGAGACAGACATAGAAAAAATGTTGTTATATTTTATTAAGGATGTCAAATTAAAAAATGTGTCGTATAAATTTGTTTGGTGGTCCGGATTAGCCCGTAATCTAGATCCGCTCTAGCAAGAGTCTACTGTGTTGCGTTATTGAAATATCAAAATGTGTTTAACTACAGGTGCTTATATATTTTGTACTATTGTATTTTTGTAAATCTTGTAAGATTATTGTAGTAGGCTCAGAATAGTTATGTATTATTTATTTTTAAATGTTATTGTAATGTAAGTATATAAATATATTTTTGTTAAATTTATCCATTGGTAATACATTGTTAGTAATAAAAAGTGTGTCATTTATTTGGACCACATCACGCTCCAGTTATTTGTTATGTATTAATGGCCTGCACCTAAGTTGTTGTCTGAAAGATAAACGAAAGGTTTTTACTTTTAGTGCTCGAGGAAAATTAAACATTCACACAAAGTAAATACGTTTTATTGAGCATTCTGTTGTTTTGATTCAAAAGTAACACAATTTTAAATCATTAGAAATCACATCAGCAACTCACTTATTCTTAAATACTTTGTAAACATTCTTTGGCAAAGTTTAAAAATTTGTTTAGATTACACACAATAGTTTGAAGCAATGAACAGTACAAATAACAAAACACTCGACAAAAAAAATACAAATATAAAACATGAAAGATAAAACTTAATGATTAAAAATGTTTAGTTAACAATTACTTTCTTACTGATATCTATAATGAGACATGCATTGGAGGTCTTCAAAGTTGATTAAATACCGTGATAGTTGAGGGTTCAATTCAATGTAGCATGAGACTTTAGTATGTTTCAGTCGTATCACAAAGGAAAATATAACAAATTACATTTTTCTCATAAATAAACACATTATTACACTACACTTCTATTAACATTTATCTCTTGCAAGCTTGTATGGCTAGAAACATTTTTCTCCGAGGTCCAAGAAGTCTACAAAACACAAAATATTGTTCATGTGTAGCTAAAAAATCTTTTGCATTTACTTACTAACACAGTAACAACAATATTTCAAAATTGTATATACCAGTTTTAAAATTTCCAAAAATCATTCCTTTTCTTCCAGGCTTAATTCATAACCTGGAGGAATACTGATTTTGAACTCAGTGCATTCAGCATTGTGATACATCTCGGTGAAAAGCTGAGAAAAGGTTAGAGGTTTAATTATAAAACTTACCTGAGGCCAACAGACTTTAAATCTTCTTCATTCATCTCAAGAAACCTCTTTAAATCTACATTTTTATTTTCAAAAAGAGGCCAATACTTATCTAATGATAAGTGTTCCAGAAAGGTTTTCAGTTTAGAGATACCTAAAATAATTATTACATTGTAAATACACAAACAGTTTATTGCAAGAGTATCTTTACAGTACTATGACATTATCAAACTAGTAATTAAAAATGTTCACACAAAACATTCATACATAAGTTACAATTGTTACATTTGATTTATTATTTGAATTATTTGTTGATTTGACAACAGCTCTGAAGTTTGTATCAGTATGTTGTCAGAAATAGTGACCACAACTATATTACAGATCGAATTAGCAGTTTGTATAGTAATAAATATTCCCACAAAACATTAGAAGTCATTAGACAGTTGTTTATATATTTGATTTATTATTTGAATTATTGTTGATTTGGCTACCACAGTAGCATTTCATTAGTTAGACAAATAGACAATCACAAGTCTTGTTACCTCAGGTGATAGACAGCACCTTTTATACCTCCTGATTGTTCAGTTTTACTGCTTCTCCCCCAAGTTTCTTCTCCTATTGGCTTACTTTTCTAACATAAGTTTCCAATCTCTTTTGCATCAGCAGCATATATTATAATGTCGCCAATATTATAATGTTTGCCGATAGTTGGAAAATAAATGTATAGTTTCTGTGTGTACTTTGCAGGAAACAAAATTACATTGAATTCTGTAATTTAGGAGGGGCACTCCTAGTCCTAACTTTCAGTTTGGAGGGTTATGTTGAAGCCTGACACCCTGATCATGTGTTACCTGGCTGAGTATAGGTGAGTAGAAGTGTTGCTACACCTACACAGCCACTTTGCTCAGCCAGTTGCAGAGCTGTGAGACCCTGACTGTTCTGCATCTGTCTCAGAGCTCGCGCAGCTAACAGCTGTTCCACTGACGAGTGATGATTGTTTACTGCAGCTACCATCAGTGGTGTCATGCCTTCGCAACTGGAAATTAAGGAATCCACAGACTAATATTTTAGTTTTATCAGTGGCGTAGTGTTTGGTAGAGGTTCGTAAAATAATATGTCCTTTGAGGTTAAGTCACAAATGCTCACTAAGCCTAAAAGACAAGGACAACTGCTAAACTAGTAGACACAGAACAATACCTCTTGAATTATTGCTTTATCTGGAGAATACAACAATGGGTTAGCACAAAAATGGCCCAAAATCGCAATCCAAGGTAAGTTTATTTTCAGAGGTGTTTGGATAGACATAGAAAACGCACTTCAAAACCTTTTTCTGATTCAAGGTTGCAATGGAACTGTATAACAATACAATTAAAAAACCAAAGGTTTAAGATGTTGAGTATTTGACAATGCTAATCCAAATATGCTTACCTTTTCCAGGGTTTGAGTGGTTGTGGGTATGTAGCACATCCCTGTGTGCATGTGTGAGAAAAGAACTGAAACCGTTTGTTTTTAACACATTCTTAATGTAAATGCTAATCTAAAAGAAAATATTCAACATACTTTGATGGTGGCTGTAAATATTTTAGAGTGGTGCACAACTGAAATACTGTGAGGGTATTTTATCTTTCTTGTACAAGACGTACCTCTACAATTTTAGTTGTAATGTATGGCAAGTTCGTTTCATATATTAAAAAAAAACTGTTTTACTGTGAAGATATCGTTAGTATGTTTTATGTCATTGAGTCCCAATACAAAGAATAATAGCAAGCTATCAGCCTTGAGGACAATCGATGCTTAGTAAATTTTTCATTACAGTAAGTGATGTGTTGCGTTTTGCATTGATCTTCTTTGTAAACTATTCAACAATCATTGATTCTTTATGTTCCATGGCAATTCCACATGACTTCAATCCAACACAACTCACATTTACAATTTTCTTTTGGAGGTGTCGTTACATTAAATTGCCTTTTGGCACTACATCACAAAACATAGTAGCTGAATCAGATTTTTTCCCGTAAGATAACATAGAATGGACACAACACTGATGGTCTCATTGTAGTTTAACATTTTCAGGAAGCTGACAAAAACTGTTAAAATTATTATTATTTAATTATTTATTTTACCCTTTTTAAAATGTAACACAGGTTACAATTATTTGCATTTATTGAATATGTCATCACACTAGTGGTGCATCATAAGCAGTCATAACCAGGACGGTGTCACATTGATAATATGCTATTGTTATCTTAAAGAATATTGCAGATCCAGCCGTTTAGTATTATAATGTCACAGATCCAGCATGACCGATCCATCTAGTGTTGCTTTGGTCACATTCACTTATGATTAGGTAATGGCTAGGATATAGTTAATTAAACTAGTGTGATCACAGTCTTTCAACCAACCTGATATTTGGATCAGCTCCATTTTCTAATAAATATTTTAAAACATCTAGGAAACCAAAATCAGATGCATAATACAAGGCAGTTTTTTTGTGTTGATCAAGATGATTTACAAGTTCTCTCTGAAATCAAACATTTCACTTTTAAAAGCTTTCTTTATGTGGTCAACCCAACCCAATCTACAATTTGTTAATTTCTAATTTATAACTGAGTTTGTCTATTGCATTGTTATAAAAGCTTGAGGACAAAACTGATTGATTTCTGATTTCTAGCAAACTGGATTTGTCTGAATTTATATGTACTGTTATAAATTCAGACAAATCCATTTCTCATCTTATATGTTTCAAAACATTTGCCAACTCAAAATTCAACTATATTATTTCTAAAAGATCTTTTCTAATTTGGTGCCGCCCTTTTTCCTTTCATCTACTAAGTACAAGTTAGAATTTTGTGCACACAAACGTTTTCAGTTTCGTTTAAATTATTCAGGAATGTTTGTTACTAGTCAAATACTTGTTTGTAGGCAAAGGTTAAGGTATATTGTTTCCTTTATTAAGAAGACTGCCACGTCAATGTTTCTGTTATAAATTTAGGAAAGCCTTTTTTGTTGTAGGTAAAAAAACAAATAATGAAATGTGTAAACCTAAAATGTGATCTATTATCACGGGGCCCATGAGGCTGACGTCGCTTCTGCCTAGAGTTACATATGTTTTTGTATTTTGTTAAACATTTGTTTAAGTTTGTCTGAAACCGAGACGTTGAACTAAACAAAATTTGTTTTGAATAAATCCAAGTAACATTTGGAAAATATGCAACATTTTAGAAACACACAAAAAATGGTAAAATCTACTTGGTGTTTAACCTTTCAATTGTAACACAAGGTCCAATTAACGAGTCCAATAAAGAACTCAGTCCTAGAAAAAGAATCAAAGCAAAATCTGCATAGCTTGAATACAATCTGTCAATCATTCTTTACAGCATGATCTGTGTGAAAACACACACATAAACAAAATCTTTGTATCCCAAAGAATAAGATTTCGTTATCACTCATTCAAAAAAGGAGCATTAGAATTAGAAGAAGTATTGAATTTATGGCATCAATACTTAGTATGCTTATATCATTCGTACCGGTAAAAAATGATTTAATCATATTCATTCATATTCTTTAGAACATACTCTTACTACTAATTACTAAGCTTATGTGTCATGCTAAAAGGTCTTAGGTACCTTGAATACAAGTTTAAGGACAAACAGGCAGCCAGTCTTTGAAGCAATCTGCAAGGGAGTTTGCAATTCGTAGTTTTGGTGGTAAAGATCAGCTCCAGAGTGTATTAGCAGCTCAACAACGTCCTTGTGACCTGCTCAACATGCGAACATTACTGGAGTCCAACCAGATGCATTCCTGGTTACATCTTCCCTCTGTACAGCAGATCTTCAATGCAGTTAAATACAGCATTCAGCAACTTTGAAACACCAAGATTTGGATTGAAAATACAAGAATTCTGAGCTCAAGGGAGCAACTTGTTAACGTGATAGATGAATAAACAATTTTTGTGTTTAGACCTTTTCATTTGATTAAAATTGTAAATCTGAAGCAGCCTTCAGTCACTGAATTTAGTGGCAGACAAGCTTGTGCATGTAATACTTACACAGTCATTACAGCTAACCTGTGTGAATTGAAGATTCAGCAACAATGATCTAATGGCTGGCCTAACGCTTAATATATTTGAAGAATTCATATTGGACGTTTTATCAACCAGACTGAGCTCTCTAGTCCTACTATAAAAAAGTATAGACAGAACATGCTTAATTTATAGAATCTTGCAAATCTTTTTTGAATAAAGAAAATAAGACAACAGAAAAATCATGTCATTTTAAACTTTAAACTTATCTTTAGATAATTTGTATATGCAAATAGCAATGTGCAGGTGTATTAGCATCTTACTAATTTTACTATCAGGAAAACTACTTTATAAAGTAACTGTTTTATAACATTACTGTATAGCCTAAAAGTTAGAGTATTGTATAGTAGAGTAAATTCCCATACAAAAGTGTTGATTTCAATGTTCCTTTATAAATAAGAAAATAAAGATGATCAGCTCAGAATTCAAGGTAATGATTATTTATAGTAAGTAAATTCCTCTTGACCTCTTGAAAGTTTATTTTGAAACTTCTCGTCCCAAAAATTGTGGCAGACTCTGCAGCTGTGAAACAGAGGGTTGTCTGATGTGCAGGGTAGCAGCTGTGCTTTTGAACAGAGCTCATGGGGTTGAATTTTATTTTCAGTGTTCACCTGCCAGCTAGTAAGCAACAAGAATCTGTGGCCTGAGGACAACAGCCCCTTACTAGCTCTTGCATCTGTGGTAATGTGCCTGTGTCATTCTATTCCTCAGAGCAAATTCCTTATGCATGGCACTCTCGTTACTGACTTACTATTCGCTATAGAAAATGGTTATACTGTACAACCACCAATTTCCTAGATTGGACAGGTTCAATCTGTAATTTGACGCCATTACAATTCTTCCAACAAATTTGTAAATAAAGATGTTATTGTATTGTTCAAGTAACTTTAAAAAAAGATAAAACTGCAAAACTTTGTATTAAGGTACCTTACAAAAAAATATATTTTACATGGCAGAAAAGTTTCATTGCTCTGCAATAAATATTATAGACTGTAGATTTTTTAAAATTTGTGACTTGGGTTCAATAAAATGTCAGTATTAAATCTGTACAAAAATGTTTGGCATTCGACAATAAAATAATTTATATTTTGTTTTGTAGAACTAAGTGAAGGAGTTTTTGTGTAATATGCCACATCCAATAAAACTCAAGTATTTGAACTCAACTTTTTGAATTCAGTAGTAGTTTAGTTTTATTATTTGATACCAAACTAAAACCCCATACAGAGTTTGTGATAGAAAATTAGAGATTTTTTGAGATACTATTTATATTTTTTGCAAGTAACACACAAGGGTAAACTTTCAATAATTTATAATTTCAAACATACAACACATTATTTCAGATATTTATTTTAGATTGTACTCACTTGTTAGTAATTATTAGCTGTTTAACGGCTTCAACATCTCCTAGATTACAGGCTGTATGAATATCCAATTCAGTGTAATCAGATATTCCTTCCTAAAACCATGTCCAAGAATTAAGTTTCTGGGAGGTTTTCTGGAAATCTCCAAAAACATACTCGTACAATGCTTAAATTAAAGATGTATAACTTTTCAACTTAAAAGTGTGTGTGTTTCCAGAAATATACTAATTTCAATAGCCCAGTCTAGTTAATTAAACCTAAAAACACATTTTTGAAATGTTTATTTTGTCCTGAGGGCCCCAGCGTCTACTATAGAAAAATTACTAATGTAATTAAACCAATGTGTATGACAAGATCAAGATGATAAATCCTTGTAATTAATTTGACTTGTAATCATTAAATACCATAAATAATTTGTAGTAAATATAAATTCTTGATAAGTGTTCCTAAGCAGCTCGTGATAAATGATACAAAGTGCATTATTAGTATAGTAATTATTTTTCCAATTTATTAAAAATTTATTATTTGGATAAATTACTCAAGCTTAGTAAATTTTTACTAAAAGGTAAAATAATTAAAAAATTACCACTGTGTGGGCTGAACCTGATTCAAAACATAGTAAGAAATAAGAATTAATCTAGATTAAATATTTTCAATATTATACTCTACAATAATATTTCTAATATTATACCACAAGATAATATTTTTAAATTATATTATTGTATTGTATTTTATCCTAAGATAATGTGCCAGCCCAGAAGTTAGAACAGCTGATGTTGAAGTTTGGAGTTAGGACAAGCCCAAAGCTGGAATTCCTTGTTCCATTATTCTCTATTATATAATTTTATGTTTAGGTACTCTGTGCGTATCCATTCGTGAACCATCAGCAAAAGTGTTTGAATCTATTATATTCTATTTTTATCTACCTTTTCTTCGTGCGCAAGTTCAACGGATTCAAGGTCATGAGACGCCATTTTCTTCAAAGCTGAAGCGGAAAGAAAAAGGAATATCATGCAATCTGTTGTTGGAAAGCGGCTTATTCACGTCCTTGCCGATACCACCGTCAGCAGACTTCTCTCGTTTGAAGCTTTAAGAGGACTTCACATTTCAAAAACTTTAAATATGCCAGCCAAGGTAATTTAAGACTATATTTTTCATTATTTAACTGACGCCTTCAACATTTTAATCATTTTGTTCTTGATAGGTTATGTTCCGAGTTATCAGCTGTTTTTGACCTAGCCGATTAAAACCATGGGCCTTAGCCAAATGAACATTCTTTCGAAGTCTTACCGGTCGCCTGTGTGTTTAGCCTAGCCTAGTATAGGCATACTATTTTAGGAGCTGGTTATTAAACAAAAAGGCATAGGTCTGGTACTAATACGGACTACACGAGCGGAACCCTAACCAATTAAAGAAAGCTGTTACAACTTTATCTTGATTCTTACTTAATTACTAAGAGTTATTATTGGAAGCGTATCAATGCCGTGATCGTCAATACTTTGCGATTAATCTAAAAAAGTTTATAATCTTTTCTCATTTTTGTAGTAGGCCTATTAAGCGCCCGCCTCAGTAGTCACCTCAAAGAAAGGCTAAATTCGTCTGCCCAAAGAACACTTGACACCGTGCATGTAACAAATGGTTAAATACAACGGGCCTTCTTTCAACTGATACGGCCTAACTGTCAAACTAAGCGTTTCCTGAGGTTATAACGGTTGTTTTCACCTTTCAAAGAAATTTGAATAGTAATAAACTTGATGTATTTGGAAACTAGAAGAGTTTTCTGACACGTGTATAGAGCCCGATTTCTCATACATAAGTTGAACCAAAATTAGTAGGTCATTTAGAAACGTTTAAAAACATTATTATATTGTTAGTTATAAGTAGCTTGTTCTCAGAAATACCTAGAAATTAATGTACAAATTATTTTGAAAGATGAAAAACAGGCTGCCATAAACTCTTCCATTGAAGGGTTCCCACACAGCTGAGGACCCTTACCGTAAAATGTGAAATTATGGCAGCTATCTTTGCCTCTTTGCCCAGAAATCTGCAGAAAGATGTATTTCCTTATTTATGTTTGGGGCAATTTAACTAAACAATGAACAACTAGACTCGTTTTAAATACAATTTCAAATAATGGGAAATTGAACATAAATTATTAGTTTATAAATTATCAAGCACTAATTATACATATAGGTCACAGTCACATAGAATGGATTGATATAAACAACAACTATATTATTTGATTGTGATATAAAATAACTATCATTTGGCAGGTTGGAGATAAGATTCCAAGTGTCGAGTTGTACGAGAACTCTCCAGCCACTAAGGTGAACATTGCGCAGTTATGTGAGGGCAAGAAGATAGTTCTGTTCGCAGTTCCTGGTGCCTTCACTCCTGGCTGTTCACAGGTGTGTAAATAGAACTCAGTACAGTAGTTACATCTCCATGGTATCCAGGTAACTGTTTTTCACTTCAAAGTAAAGATTTACTTGTTTTCATCTGACCCATACTTAGCCTGTGTGCCCTGTAGACATATCCAATAGCTATTTGGATCCTTCTTTACAGACGTTTTTGTTATGTGTTTTCGGTAGCTAAAACGTACTAACTATAGAGCCCTGTTTGATGAAAGCAATTGAGAGATAGAATATTCTTTATCATTACAATCTAAGTCGTATGATTGAGAAGTAATAGAATCAAATATTTTTATATGGATAGCTTATACTGTTATTTGTGATTCGATCTACTTATAGTTTCTTTTAAACCACTGTACAACAACTATATCAGCTTATATTGTTGATAAGAATTATTTTTGTGACAAATGCTTCAATCTTGAAAGTTCTGGTACTCATACAGCATATAAAATGAGTCCTTTTGATGTAGGTTACAGGCTGAATATTAGAGGTTCTTTATGAGTTAATGCCAACTTTGCTGACAAATCTTTATTTCAATCATCACATTAAAGATCAACATGGTGTCAAATATTTAAATTATTTACAGACTACTATAGTCAGAGTCTCTCCAGTTCAAAAATTCCACTACACTGTAGTAGGGTCTTTTTGTGAGCCGATGCTGCAACTTCTTCTTCATTACGGCCGAGTCCAGTCCTTTTAGTTCCTGCGGAAGGGCATTGAACTTCGCACCTGCATAACTGGGCTTTGATTCAAACATCTTCAAGCGGTGTGTAGGCAGGCTAAAGTTGTTTCCGTTTCTTGTGTTGTGTTTATGGATGTTTTCAAGCCTTTGTTGCGTCGTTGTTAATATAGCTTTGACACATTCTGGACATTGGATTCCTAAACGGAAGCGTTAGTATTTAGAAGTACTCCTTAAATATATTTTCCTGTTTCATATAAAAGGGGGTACCCAAAAGTAACAGGAGTTTGTCGGTGGAGAGGTGGGGAGGGCATAGTTAGCATCACGCCCGTTAGGGGATGAAAGCGAAACTCTTCCTGAGTTCAGTGCACTCAGTGTGGTCAGTCTGAGAAGTCATGAAGAAGAGTTGCAGGCGTTTTTCTAAAAGTAGTTTTTGTTCTGCTTCGTCTGGTTTTGATGGTGTCATTAAATGAACAAAGTGCGGCAGTGAAATTTTGCTTTCTTCTTGGTAAGAATGCGTTAGAAACAGTTGCAATGATCAAAAAAGCGTAGAAAGATGATTTTTTGAGCAAACCAGAGTATACAAGTGTTTTTTCCGAATTCAAGATTTGTATTTAAATTGTTTGTTATAATTTCTTCTAGGTATTTGAATTGTGTTACTAGTTTTACTACCTTATCAAGTATAGCAATTTATTAAATGATATAGTAACTTTAATAATTATAGTAACTTGAAAAATTGCTTAAAAGTTAAAACGTTACCGCTATTTTACTTACAGACTCACCTGCCAGGATACGTGAGTGATGCTGATGATCTGAAGGCAAAGGGTATTTCTGAGATAATTTGTGTCTCAGTTAATGATCCATTTGTCATGGCAGCCTGGGGAAAGGATCAGAAGACTGATGGAAAGGTAATGTCAAGGAATCATTTTTCAAAGAAATGGTGTACCATAATAAAAAAAGCATACAAATTTAATCGAACTTTAGAATCTGAGGGCCATCTAGAAAGTATCAGACGTTTGTGCGTCAGGCCTGTGCAGACTATTATTAAATATTGCAATAAATCGATCGTAATTAAGTGGACAATATTTTCAGGAGCATACCTATGGCACCAGTAGTAATACAGACATGGGCGTGGAGGATGAATGACCTGAAACAGGGCCTGAACTTGACAGGGTGTCCACACAAACCTGTGAAACCGGGAATTTAGACAACCCTAAACAATTTGGGAATAAGCTGTGAATCTTTGCATAAAAACATGAAAAAGCCACTGAGTCATAGTTACTCCCACCGGCAAAATTTGCGGGAATAAAATGCCTTTTGGGTTTTGGCATGTGGTCATATGGCGGACTAAAACAACGCTTAAAACGGATCGGTGAACTAAAAATTAACTAAGAAATGATCACGGGAGTAAAACCAAAGTGGGAAGTTATCCTAGGACAAAAACCAGCACTTCCAACATAATTATAGCGAGGCTATAATAGCATTCAAAACATATTACAGAATTAAATCAGTAGTCAGAAGTTATTAAGGGAGTAAAATGGAACTAGTAAGAGATTGCGGGTGCGAAACAGCACTCGGAAGCCTTCATGGGATTGAAACAGTACACCACAGTCCGGTTAATCCAAACTAATTGGGACCGGACCCAGTTCAGATTAGCAAATGTTCTGATTAACGGAAAAAACGCAAATTGACAAGTTTGAATGAAAATTAACATTTTTTATGCAAAATAATGTCTAATTAAACATGAACAAAAACGTGCATTATATTTTATTTATCAGTACTGTATAAATGTTAGGTCATTGCATCG
This sequence comes from Matsumurasca onukii, assembly GCA_018831715.1. Lineage (NCBI taxonomy): Eukaryota > Metazoa > Arthropoda > Insecta > Hemiptera > Cicadellidae > Matsumurasca > Matsumurasca onukii. The sequence goes on along the minus strand of CM032061.1, from coordinate 8,332,181 downwards.
TGAAGGGCTGCAATACTTTTGTGAGAGGTTAGCTGCATGTCACTGTCGTGACTGACTGGGGTCCCGGTTCAAGGTCAGGTATTACAGTACATGTCTGCCGGTGCGGCGTCGTAGTTGCGTCTGTGCATGTGCATGACAGCTCCTCACCTACCCCCCCCCCAACCACCGCCATTGCTTCATTGATGATTTAACGTGTTAACTATCTGTACTGTTTTTGTATTCAAACTGTTTCATTCAAATGTGTTCTAAAAGTTAGTATTTTGTTTCGTTTCTTCCTTGTGACAGCAAAAAATGTCTAGAAAAATTCAAATTTTTGTTCCCAACTGCTAGTTTGGATTAACTGAAAATTCGGATTAACGGGACTGTGGTGTACATAGAACACGCCGTCGAAGCAATTGGGAGTTTTGAAACAATTTGCGAGTAATAATAAATTACCCTTTCAAACATTGAAAACCCTTGAAAAAAACACAAATTAGGTAGGTTTACTGGACACTGTTTGAGAAGTGTGATTGTCTTTTATTTAGACATCCACAAGCCGTATTGTTCTGCAGAGGAGTATGAAAATGATTATAAAACTGAAAACACACAAACTATTTTCTGTTCAATGCTTCACTGAAAACTGTTAATGCAGTAAAAATGTATACTTGGTTTTGGCAGTTGCTCGTTAAAATTTTGTATTAGAGTACCAGTGGTTTTGTCTTTCTATGTCCTCTAAAATTAATAAGGTATCACCAGATAAGGGTTCACTTAAGAAATTTTGAACATAACCAATTAACTCTCAAACCCATTAGCTCTTGGCAGTGGACCGTAAGAAAATTTGACTATTAATAGTCAACAACAGTTGTTGAGTCAAAGACATTTTAAAACCTTATCTTATGCGTTTTATGATGTCACTATGTATCTAAATCAATCTAATCATAATCTGTGTGGTTTTACCTCTTTCCAGGGAGTGATTAAATGTGTATATGGATTTTACATTCTTCCATGCACAAGTGGGAATTGAATCATCATTGTTATTTGTTTAGTTTGTAAAAGTGCAGTGTACTAAACCTAAACCTCATCATCCTAACCAGTAATCAGAACATACACTAACCAATAAGCTGATTTTGAACTCCATTGTATCGTGTGTGTATAGGTAAGGATGCTGGCCGACCCGTCTGCTGCATTTACCAAGGCTCTGGACTTGGCTACAGACATTGCCCCTCTCGGAGGCACTCGCAGCAAGCGTTACTCCATGCTCATCGATAACTGTGTCATCTCCAGCATCAACGTGGAACCTGACGGCACTGGCCTCTCCTGCTCTCTCTCCAAGAACATCAAAGTTGCCTAAACATACTCACCTCGCGTACTGTTAGTAACGGATCTGAGAGCATTTACTCTTTTGAGTTATTTGTCATAATATGGTTTATTTTATTTTGTGATCAGATCGCCTGTGATTATTTCGGAATGAAACCAAAGCACTGGATTTTACATCCTATGATTCATTGGACATCACTTCTTCAGTAAAAACATTCCGATCTGTTATGTTAAACGTATAATTACAACTTGTTTAGAAATAGTATAAAGAGCAATTATTTTTAAACCTAAATAATGTTTTAAGAGCTATTTAGATTATTTATAAAGATAATATGTTTCATAAGTAAGGTGTGCAAGTCACATTTTTTTAGATCGAATCAAGTTTATTAAAAAAGCTTGAGTTTCGAGCAAAGTTGAGTAGCCTATTATCAAATCGACATTAAAAAACAAGCTCATTTTGGAGTTTTTGTAACTAATTTTTTTATAAAGTTTAAATATGAACATTTATATATCACATAAAATCCACACAAAACAAAACCAAAGAAAGACTTTGTTAACGCTTAAATCCACAAAAATTGACTTACCTTTAAACTTACTGCTTCATTTTCTGCAGTTTCATCCTCAGAGCAGTATTTGTTTCTAAGGCAAAACCTTTTTATTTTGAAAACACGACTTTGATACCGTTTGCAGCAATCTCTTGACTCCCTTCGCTAAAGCCCTCGTTGAAATCACGACTTCGATACCGTTCACGACGATCTCTTGACTCCCGCTAGCACCCGCGGAAAAATAACTGCTTGCCTTCATACCTAAGGCAATTACTCAACCGAATTGAATTTTGTCGATCAGGTCGAGCCGAGTGCGAGTATCGTCAAATATTCAAACTCGACTTGATAATCGAATACTCTAAGACCCCTATTGATTAGGCATACTGCACTGCAACCAGAATGAATGAAAGTCTGGCTGAGAAAGAGGAACGGGCTGACTGACCATGAGCAATGGGCTCGGCTACCTATAATATCACGAGAGAAGCGACAAGCAAGGCCATTGACAAATTCTCTTGGAAAGATTATGGCGAGTCTATGGCCAACATGTGGGGTAACCTATACATTCTATGTTGTGCATCCATATGCCAGTTGTCTGCTGCCAATAATATCTTGCTTGAAAATGAAAACATTGCAGACTGTAAACAACTTTAGCAGCTGGTTAGCAGGCAATAATAAAAAAAACACCCCATCGTTAAGTAATTACATTTTGTATTGTTTTATTATAAGTAACCATTCTCAAAAAATAGTATTTCTACTTTTGTTTGGTGAAAATTAAAATTTTCTATAGAAAATAATGAATGTTAAGTAGCAGGCCTTTTATGGCTGCATACCTAAACAGTTGTAGAACCAATGTATATCATTCTACAGGGTTATTCAAAAAGAATGTCCTACTTTCATTCGTCTGTAACTTTTATGGTGTGAGTGCTTCATGAAGAATTTTCATACGGTTGAAAAGAAGAAGTTTCAAAGTTTTGTTTATGTATATTGAGAAGTTATTTCCGCTTATAATTACCAACAATATGGCTGCCCATTCAACACAAGATATTTTGCTCTTGAATTTCCAAAAGCCAGTCAGTTCAGTTCAGCGAGTATCGTCAGGATTTGGGATTTCCTCGTGAATTTATTTTGTGGGGCTGTGTAAGGGTGAATGTTCACGTGACAATTCTAGATGACTTGAGGAACCATATCAGAGCTGCAGTCAATCTATAAATCAATATTAACTTTATAACTTTAATCAATATTAACTTTGTGATGTACGGGAAAAGAGCTTGATTATCGGCTAGATTTTTGCCGATAAGTCAGGGGAGGACATGGTGAGCATTTATAGAAGTGTACCTAGGGAGACAAACTTTGAAAAGTGCTCTTTTTTTTAGTATTTAATTTATGTATATCTAAGTAATAATTAACGAAGGGAGTTGTTTGAAAGTAGAACATTCATTTTGAATAACCCTGTAGATTTAGGTGGAGAGCCTGGAGATTGACAGTAGCAGAAAGGAAGAGGTTAAAGACAAGTCATTTAAAATAAACAGCTGAAATATAAACAGTTTTAACATCAAATTCTTATATTGTATGTGTCACAAAGTTTCCATGGCTACAAAATATTTTCACTATAAAATTAAATTGTTCATTCACATAACAGGAGATCTACACTAAGAGCCTATGAGGCAAATAATTGTCGTAAATTAGCGTCTCTCTTTCACAGATGGTGAAGTCAATAAGCGAGATTGTGTTATATTGTGCACGATCATTGACAACTTTGGCTGTGGACCGCTTCTTCAGTTTCTTCATCGCCTATTCACCTGTTCAGATGAACCAGCTGTACGCCAAACGGCGAGAAGGCTCCTGCAAGCAAGCAAATGAGCCGTAATGAAATTAAACAGAGGTCAAAACGTGAAAACACAGTGGTAGTTCGTAAGTTGGCTTTTGATTTTAAAGAGTTTTGTTTGAGGTGAGAACTATAAACCTATTTGAATTGAATTTATCTGATAGATTTTTTATAGCTCTTTGTGGATATTGTTATTAAAAATTACCTCAACTAATTCTCTAGGATCCTTAACTTATGCTGTGTTTGATAGGCTTTTCGTCATTTTGGTATTTGACCCAGGAGCAAGATTGTTAACTAAGTGATTTTCCTCTGGTGTTTTTCAAGTTACTTAAAGACTAACTTATAAAAACCAACTTGTTACCAAAAACTAACTTTTTCCGATGACACTTGGCTTTATGCTTGCTTTTTGTTTGATAAAAATATTAATTTATAAGATTTGTTAAAAAGAAACATCAAAGTAAAAGCATAAATTACTAACTCAACCAAGAAAGCATAAGTGTAATTTACATGGTGAAAATAAGATTTTTGTCAATCAATTTCCATAAGAATTAGGAAAGCAGTTTCTGTCTGTGCCAACAGCGTAGTAAACTCTTATCCTCAACCATGAAATGGACTGGAATTTAGAAAATCATCCAACTAAGAGCATGTTGTGTGAAAAAAGAAACAGTTGAAGACTAGTTATGTTTAGACATGTCTATATCATGCAATTTTTAAAACTAGAAGATCTCTTTTACTCCTTCAGAAGATCTATCCTTCCAGAGAACATAAAAAGGAGTCAAATCGACAGTTAGTTGGCACCAAGAGTATTTATTATATGGTTAACTTCCTTGCATTTTAAAACTATTTGTGGAACATGTACATACCTAATATGTTTCGGTTGCTGGTAACAACAAAATGATCTTAAGTCATTTTGCTCATTTGACCTAATGCTCCTTATGACTGTTTTACACCGTGTCAAAAAAAAAGGTAAGGTTTGTCTTGTAAAAGCCAGGGTGAATTTAGACTACAAAATTACAACTCAACCTCGGCCTTTACCTAGTGTCATTGTATTAGTCAAATTAAAAATTAAGTGGTGACAACTGGTGATAGAACCAGCCATGGTTGATGAGCTCTAGGTAAATTGCACAATACTAATCATCCACGTATCGCTGAACATGGCTATGGGAGCTTTTGTAACAAAGAGTAGCAGAGGTTGTAACCGCACTTTCTTTCTAAGAAACTTATTGAACGACTATTAAATTGAACATGTTACTACCTAGCACTATACTCATTTAATTCAGCACTTCCACCGACTCTTTCACTCAACATCACAACCTTCAGAGAAATAAACAGTTCACCTATGCATTCCAAGCATTTAAAACATTATATTACATGTACAAAATTTAATTTCAGGACTGCCATGGTCAACCCTTGATTTGTGCCAATAAGTCCCTTTTCTCCTAATTCATGCAGCCCCAATGTTTCCTTGCAAAGCTTCAGATCGCGTCAAACTGATGGGTGTTTTTCTGTCTCAGAGAGTAGGAGCCTTTCTGGCATACCGAGGGCCTCGCATTAATAGAAGTGTTTCTTGCATTCAGAATTCAGCACACCTTACCTACATCTGGTAACTCCTGAGAGAGACCCACATTTCCTCCTCAGCATCAAGAAACTACCACCTGTTTAACCCCACTAGATTTCTTGTTGTCAGCCAACGTCGTAATACCTGCAGCTGGCATCCCTGCGCCAGCGCAATGGTATAATGGTTCCACAGGTACCTCAATCTAATGCTACATGGTTAGAAGCTCTCCCCTTGTTCTTTTCGAAATCATAGTGCCTTTCAACCAATTCTGAACTCCTCTAATGTTGAGCTGGTATTAGGTGAACCTCTCCGTCTTCGGAAAAAATTATAGTATGTAGTACCTGAAACTTCACAAAATTATATTATCAACACTTTTATTCCTACAGTGTTCTATTTTCCTTACCTGGTTTCAAGTTTGTTGTATTATAGGCTACTCTGTTAAATTTCTTGATATTAAACAATTGTAAAAAAGAGAAAATAAACGTTATTCAACCATTCAAACTCAACAACAAGAAGATCTGATGCCCTCACTAATTTTTGTCGTCACATGGAAAGTATTCTACCGACAACAGGGTCTTGTCATGGAAGACAGAAAACTTTTGCTTTCAAGACTTGAAAACATGCAGCCATATATTTTTTCTCCTGGACAGCTTTGTCAGTTGATCTTTGGAGCCTCCTTACACCAGACCCTGTTAAAAGTCGTTATGACATGACTTTCACAATCAGGATAAAAAAAATCAAGTAAAAGTCGCCATCGACAGAGTCAAACTTGCATATACCCAGTGTGATGACCTTCAAGAAAATCACCCCATGACTTTAACGTAAAGATTTCTGCTCCTACCTACCTATAGCTCTGGATGAAGAGTCTGCTTTAAGCTGCTCTGACCTCAGTTCTCCATGGGGAATGTGTAGCGAATTCAACATTTGGCACTTCTTTGCATTTCTCTTTTTTTATTTAACAACAGCTGTTATATGTTTTGGTTGCCTTGACAACAACCAAATAATAATGTTTATGTTTTGACTTACTCTGACCTTTTGCATCATGTAGGCCTGTATCTAATTGAAATAAATCTTTAAAAATCAGAATAAATTATTCGGTTATATTTAAATTATCAAATTCACTTTTACTTAAACGCTTGCAATCTTAATGGTGCATTATACATTTTACTATTAAAACTGGATTAAAGAAGCACACTTTCTAATGGAAAAAGAAGTCGGTAGAGAAGACAATGAAAGAAATGAGATAAAAGAAGAATTAAAAGAAATTAGAAGTCTTATGAAATACCTTTCTGAAACAGTTTCAGAAATTGAAAGCGTGTTGAATCAACTAAAACACAACTTAGAAGAGACTTCTAGAAACATTAAACTTATAGAGGAAAATCGCTTGCTGGAAAACAAATTAGAGTCTCAGAAAGAAATGGGAGATTCTCCTGGCCACGAATTCAAAATTAAGAGCAAGTTTTATCTGGGATGTATCCCAAAATTGTGTTAGTATAATTATGAATTACGTTGCATTCAGCAACTATTTTGTGAAATTGTAATGTTTTTTTATAATTTAATACACTTTTGTACAAATCTCGGTCAAGTTAGTTAGCCAACAAAATAGAACTACCAAAAGTTACCTTTCGCAAGGGAGTTTCACAAAAATGTTGTTTTCATCACCTAAATACAGTAAATTTTGTTTGTTAATAATTTCATTTGAGTAAAAAAGGCTAAATATTTCAATGTTTCCCGTTAATATACTGTACAAAAATTATGAACATCTATTTAGTCATATCAAAATGGCGACCAAAAAAGTAATTTTTCACTTAAACAGCGGAATAAGTAGTTTAATAATGATAATAGAATTCAAAATGGGTTTCCCTAACATTTTTATTGTCAATCGGCTTGGCTATATGGACTGCCAGCCAGGAAAACACCTAGCCCTGCATCAGGGGCAAAACCTCTTTATTGTTTTGTTTTTAACAATTAAGTCTTTATTACCAAAACAATATTAAATTGTGTTGGTACATTACAAAGTACAATAACAAGTAACTATATTGGCAATTTATATCAGCCACTAGCCTTATAAAACTAATAATTTTAAAACTTAATTTAATCTATAGGCTAATATAACTATGAAAACTGTCCAGACTTTAAAGTTGTAAGTGAGTGCTATAAGAACTCTTCTATACTATAAAAAGTGTTGGATACAAGACAGTTTTAAAACTTTGTTTTAAATAATTTTGAATGTTGAAGAATCTTTATATGTATGGTAGTTTTTGAAAAATAATATCCTTGCTTGTGATGGTAACTTTTTAAATAATCGAGTCTATGGTATTCAACTCTGTAGTTGTCCACCGAAAGTAGGAGTAATATTGTTTCAGCAGCCAAGCAGACATACCATATACATCTGCAGATTTATTTGCAGGTATATGATGTATAATTGAATAGCATTTTCTTATTTGTCAATATACAATATTCAATAATTGTGTTGACAACAAATTAACTATGTAACAAAAAAAAAATAAACACACAAAATCTACTACCACTGGTAAGAAAATATAGCTTAAAACACCTTTATAATATATATTATAAACATATTAGTATGCAAATTAAAAATTAAAATACCATTTTCAGGAGTTCTCCCATTGTATAACATGAATTTGACAGTAAAAAGTTCTTTAGTTCACTCAAAACTTTAAAAATTTGAATTTGTCTGATGTTTTCTGGTAATTTGTTAAACATCTTTACTAGAATTGCTCGGCTAATTTTATTGAACATTA